>JBAMHV010000014.1:12364595-12386518 GCA_037177535.1 Pseudomugil gertrudae
CACACACACACACACACACACACAGTGACACACAATGCAAATTTTCTTCACACTCCAGTATTCTTGCTTGTGGGTGGCATTTGCTTCATTAGCAACACTGCGCCTCCAGCACAAATTGCGCTAATTACAGACACACCCTAAGTGTTGTGCAGTACATAACGAATGTGATGCATGCATGCACAACAAAACACAGCACATCCTTGTAGATAAGACTGATATAATACTTCTAAAATAACAGAAAATAATTCAACAGTAGCCTCTATCCAACGTTTCCTAGGTGCCAGTAGAAACATCCAGTAATGAATATACAGTATATTCATCATATTTTCTACCGCTTCTCCCTAAACAGGGTCACGGAGGGGCTGGAGCCAATCCCAGCTGACAACGGGCGAGAGGCAGGATACACCCTGGACCGGTCGCCAGTCTGTCACAGGGCCTATACAGTTTATTGCTTCTTAAAATTATTTTAGTGGCAGAATGGTTTAGTGTTCATACAGCAGGTAGTTAACAGCATTAGCTTGAGTAAAGAGGGTAATCATGACATTATGAAATTACATGGAAGAGCTATTAGGAGTGACCTTCTCTCTTTCCTCCTCCTGCTTGCTTTCATGTCTCCAGCTCCATCCCACAGTCCTTGCTTCCTCTCTATCTCTCACACTCAGCCTCTCCCCTTTTCTCCTATTCATGTGAAATGAAGCTTTCCTAGCATATCTTCTCATTGTGACATGCATTTTGACCTTCACTGACAAATGTTTCCTCTTTGCCTTTGTTAAAGGCAGTTGAGGAGAGAAGCTCAGCAAAGATACTTTGGAAAACATGTTTGTGCACAACCATTTGTCCTTCAGAGAGCAAAATTAAAAGGTGATCAGAGGGAAGAAATGGACATTTTAAAGTGTGAGAACTAGCAAAGCCTTTTGGGATCAAACCAGAGTCAGCCAGGCAGGTAAAAAGAAGCCGACATCAGAATAGTGTCTGCCAGTGTGTGCCCTAAAACCAGATACAGCAGTTTAACCCAGCTGGAGATGACAAACCAGCTGCAGTAACACAAACAGTTACAGGACCAGAGGGAACTTCAGCACTGCAGCAGATGCTTGCATTTTTACACCATGGCCTTTATAAGGGCACAAAATATCACCATTTACATGACTTGGTTTTTTTTTTCTACACAGGCCATTGATATTCAGGTCAGCCATGCATAAATTTACTATAAAGCTGCAGAGGAGAGTAACCATTAAAGGAGGGCTGTAGTGGTTTGTGATTAGCTTCAAGGATGAAAGGGGGCATATGTGTGCATATCTGGGTTGCATCAAGTGAGCAGAGCAGGTGGGGTTGACACACAGCAAGTGTTGGCTGTTGCAGGTAGCAATATTGGGGGGAGGGGGGGGCGTGCAGGCAGCCCTTCAGCAGACAGAGAGGAGGGAGCGGTCCCTCGGGTCAGGTGATAAGTGGCCCATAGTGCTGCAGGACACAGCTGCCGCCACTCATGTGACACGCAAGGACACGTGGCCACTTCCACAGGGAAAACAGTAGCCCACAAAAAAAAGGGAGGGACATTGTGTGTGACCTATGTCCTCCCATCAAAACATGATAGACAACTGATAAGTTACCCATATTTATATTAAAGGGAACGTGCTTTGAAAATAGACTGGTCTAATACAGTCCACATAAAACAAGTGAAATGTTTTCAGTTTAGACAACAACACACAGCACATTCCTCTATGATAATCATCCACAGATTAATACATAAACCAGGATATATGTGTTTTAGCTAATGAACACATCAACATATTTAATCATCATATCTCATTTCCCAGAGGGATTAATAAAGTTACCCCACCTCTCGCCCGATGTCAGCTGGGATTGGCTCCAGCCCCCCCCCCCGTGACCCCGTTCAGGGAATAAGTGGTAGAAAATGGATGGATGGGTAGATTAATAAAGTTAAGTCTGAGTCTAAGTCCAAGACAAGAAAGAAAAAAAGCTAATAATCAACACAACAGCTTCAATGTGGTGAATGCCCAAGATTTTACAGATTCTCACAACAGAAGCATCATATAAGGTTTTTCAGTAAGCTCCCCTGCATTCAGCTGACTGACAGACTGTCTTAGGATCCTAGGTTGGGTGTAATCCCATCTTTTCCACCAATTCAAGGAAATGAGCCACTGAAAGAGGAAGGTCACTCAGTGCTTTGCAAACACATTCACATTGGAGGGCCCCAGTGGCTTAATGACTGAAAGTGAATAGATTTTTTTTTGCTTTATCGGGTTTGTGCACAAACACGCAGCATACTAATCAAGTGGGAAACATGGCAAATCAAGGAAAATACTAATAATACTAAATAAAACATGTGTGGTTTTATGAGGGTGAGGAAAGATGTTGCAAAGATTGTACATTTCTACAGAGTGGAAGGAGAACAAATGGATGCAATAATAGAGTTTTACAAGTTTATGAAGAATAAAAGAGAAAGAGAAAACAGATTTCTGAAGGTTTATGTATTGTTATAGTAAAAAAAGCACCCAGAGCGTGCATACCTCCATCAAGGATAATAATGTAAAGATTTTAAAAAAAAATAGTACACAAATTACTTTCAGTCACAAAATTGTATGGAATCCATCTTAGACCAGAATTCACGCTTAGAAAATAAATCACAAAAATCTGCCCAGTAGTTTTAAAATGCTGTCAGACAACATAACCCCCTCAGTGGTAATGAGTACTAAATTCCACATAAAGTATTTTATTGGATAATTTTACCTCTGACAAAATCATTTTTCTTCATGTTATATTTTTACTTTTCTTCTGTGCATTTGTACTCTGCAGACGTCAAGGTGATTTATCTTAATAGAAATCATCATGAACTCTTCAGCTAATAAACCCTGCATCTGTCCTTCTGCTTTAAAAAAAGAACACTGATAAATGTAATAAAGGGCTTCATTACATAAGTGTGTACATAGACACAACCATGGCCCAATGGAGACCACACACACATTCATGTAGCAGCAGACGGATGATGGTTTGTGTAATTGTCAAGTCAAACAAGTCAGTTTAAGAAGATTTGCTTCTCAGTCAAATCTGGCTGATTGAAGATGAAAGAAGGGAGATGTGGGAAACAGTTTGCATGGTGATATGGGCCTTGAGCATCCATGGCCTCTACCTAATTTCTACACACCACCTGTGTGTATTTGTGTGTTTACTCAGGGTGTGACAGGTCAGTGCTGTTATGCATGACTCACTTTGTTTGTTGCAGAATGTGTCAGTGTGTAAGTATGCATGTGTGTGTATGTATAGGTGTCAATGCCTCTGGGTACCATTCTCTTTTCTCACCTCGCAATCACCATGACAACCTCCTGACTCTCTCTCTCTCTCTCTCTCGCTCTCTCTCTCTCTGCAAGCAAATATTTCTCTCCCTGCCCCCTCCCACATGTTCATCCTCCTCACCCCATCCCCCCATCTCTGTCTCAGTCAGTCATATATCTACACTCTGCACCTTCATCTCTTGTCTCCTGTGTCTCCATCTCTTCCTTACTCCCCGTCTCTTTCTCCACTTCCCTTCTTATGTCTACATGCTACCATAGTTGAAAGAGTTAGTCTTTCCTGACAGTCATCTTTGCAGAAACTATCTTTTATTTGGGCTCTTGTCTATTTCTCACTGTTATTCTCTCTTTTCTGCTCCCTGCTGGTTGCCTCTCACTATTTACCTCACTTCTTTCTCTAAACTCTTCAATCCCTGAGTCTTCTACGTCTTCCTAAAGGGAAAGAGCTTGTGGACCACATCTGTCGCGGATTACTCCCTCATTACTTCCACGCAGTCAAGATAATACGTAATACAATTACAGGTAGCTTTCTATCAACCTCCACCATCAACCTCTATAAAGCTGGAGAGACATTCTAGTCTGAGGGGAAATTTGCAGGCTGGCACAGCATCGATACAGTCCCTCGACCCTAAGTGGTTTGCTAACTCCCATCACATCTGCTATCATTATCATCAGGAATCTATTTCTGCTGTGTAACTAAATCCAATCATTACCAATGGAGTCAGCAGCGGTGATGTAGTTAAGGTGGAGCAGCTTGTGTTCTCCAGCAAAGGAAGGCCAAGCCTCATCAAAGGCTGCAGTGTTATCTGAGGAGTGCAGCCCTGCTTCTGCTGCAGACCCCTGTCTCTGTAAATCCCCCCCTCCCCATGTCTCGACAGCCCCAGCCCCTCCGCGCACCACTCTGTAGTGATGTAAAGAGATCAAGGACATGACATTTTCCAGAGCGTGTTCCAATTTTCAGCTAGGCGCAATATGAAAGAAGTAGAATAAACAACCTGTTCCAGTCCGCCCGGGTTTCTGTTAGTCTGGTTGTGCGTCATCTGCAGTCAGACATTTAAAGGGAGTAAACAGAATATCTGGTTTTATGTTATCTATTTTAGGAGAGAGGCAGAGTGAAGAAAAAAATGAGGATGCAGTTGAATCTCTTCTCCATTTATTTTGTTTTGAAGAGCTGCATTGCTCATCTCTCCACGACTCCCCTCCTCTTGCGTCATATCAACTTCCTTCTAGGGTACTGCTCACAGTCTGGAACCCCAGCTGGGACTTTATCTCTTTTTCCCTCTCATTTTGCTTCAGTTACGGGAGATGACAGAAAGAGTTTGGGTCTAATTCAAGCTAGAAGGGGGCTGCGGAAAAAAAGACAGAGAGATGTAGCGAAAACCACAGTGACCTTTGCCTGCGGCTACACAACCAAGTAAGATTTTCATAGAAAGTTGAGCCGACAAGGTTTGACAGTTCATGTCTACCCTTCATACACACAGAACCGAGATAGGCCCAGCTGTTGATATTCTTGGGATATATACCAGTGGTCATATTCACAGCAACATAATACACATAGACACAAATTCATATGGAAGAAATAGTGCAGTAATATTTTGGAACACCAAATCCCTTGTTGCAGTGGCAGATGTCTAAATCATCTCCACTCCATGATAACGCAGCTGATTCTGCTAGTTCCTATGTAGGACACCTACACAGCACTTCTGCGACTTTTGCCAGCTAGTGTGCAGCTTCTGCATGACAATGATTCCTCAAACCAGTCAGAGTATATTGTCTTCATTTTACACTGAAAGAAGAAAAGGCAGCTTTCCTGATGCCTGTGGAGGTGGATGGGCCAAAACACAACAAGCAGTGTACGACTGCTGCACTGCTTGTAACAACACTGTCACTTAAAATTATAGTTTGTTTATTACATGATGCTCAAGACAGTGTTTACTTCACTATAAAACAAATTCTGTGGGGTACTTGAAGAAAGGGGAGGGTAGAGAAGGTGGAAAGAAAGGGAATAGATAAGATCAAAGATGGCTCACTGTAGTATGAAAACATTTGTTTAAGATCTAATAATCTTCTTATATCAGAAGGTATATGTACAAGATGACGTGGAGTGAAGCTTGCCACTCTGAGCCCCTTGATTTACCCCAGGATGGTTTAGTGAGCCCCCCACATTAAGAGAATCGTCAGAATTCTGAATCACAAGCGTAGATCTTGACAGCAGAGAGCAAACTTCTGAGAGTCACCCAGACGAGAGAGCCCCGTCTATCCAGTCACAACTTTATACCATTTTAGCTAATCCACTTTCTGCCTCTTGTAAAGTTTCCTGCAGTCCACACACACATACATCCTCTGCAATACATGGCAATGTAATGTTCCAGAACCTTCTTCCCTCCTGAGAGGATGCGGGCATACATTGGCCATGAGCCGTGTCTTAATAAGGGTCCTATATGTAATGTTGCTTTCCCAAGCTTGGTTTTCTCTAACTTGTGTGAGCGTGTGTATGCTCTATGTGTGCATCTAAGTTCACCACCCGGTCAGTCTATTGTATGTCTTGATCTGTTCTCATGTTCAAGGCAAACTATGCCAAATTCTTCCATACGTACCAGCTCTGGACACTGCAGGTGTGCATTTACCTTTGCACACGGACATTTTAATCTCTGCAGAATCACTTTAGTTTACCATCTCATCTCTATCCCCACCTCTTTATCTTCCATCTTAACCTGTACACTCTCACTTCCTGCTCACAACCCTGAGTAGGACTGAGCTTTAATGGTTCGATCAAGATTGTTAGAAAGTTACTGGAAATTAAAGTCTTGTCTTCCTTTCACTGACAGCACTTATCCATGCTTCCCCTGCTCCACCTAACAGTGTACAGCCTGGAGGAAGAAGTCTCTGCTTCTGTGTATAATTACTGTATTAAGCTCATTAACAATGTATGGGGCCTCTATGCAGTCTCTCCAGTTTTTTTAAGTCAATGAATTTGAACCCCCCCACACACACACACACGCACGCACACACACATTCATGACATCTGCACCCCTCTGGTCCCTTTCTTCTTGTTTCCTTCTCTTGGGGATTGCCCCCTTTTATCTTTTCTTCACATTAACATGTCTCATCCATGCCTCCTCGATGTCTTCTGATACATCAGAACATGTTCTGCAAAGAATTCAAGAAATGTGTGTGAATAATGTGCACATCCAGTGTGCTCTGCAAGTATGGCTGCAACAGCAACTCAGTGCCCACAGGCGGGAGAGGATGATGCGTGATGTAAACAGACAGTTTCATAGCAAAAGGTAGAGTCTAATTATTGCAGTTTGGCTTGTGTGTGACTCTTTGCTCTTTGCACCATGCATGATTACCTCCAATGTAACCTGTAACTCAACAGTTAGAAAGCTATTTGCAGAGAAAAATAGATTCTCAGAGGGATTTTGATTAAATGGGAGTTATAAAATAGATGTTAGGTTACATAAATCTTACTTAATCATTTAGGATATTATTAAAATGCACACATTGCTGTTGGCACATTTTTAATTGTTTTATAAACCTGCATTTTAAAGATACACAAGTTACCTGTTTGTGATTTTTCCACCTATTCATTTTTCTGTACTACTTTGTCCAGTTCAGAGTTGTGGAGAAGCTGCTTATCCCTGCAATTATCCAGTAAAAGGCAGGTTGTTTTGAGTTTTATCTAAGTCATGAGATACCTGTGAGATATGTCCGGCTGTATATTTTAAAAGTTTATTGTTCCCACTGAAATGGGGGAAAAACAAGTCAACATGAATTACACAAATGCTAATAAACATATGCAGCCTTTTTTCTAAATCTCACTTGCCTCTTTTGACATTTGTTTCCTTCTTTGACTTTCTCTGCACTCAAATTTCTCAAAGTCAATAATGAATTTTCTCTTCTCTGAAGCTCGTTTTCACAACAGTCTCTCTTTTTGTCTTCAGGCCTCTTCTGTGACATTAACCTGTTTTAACCTTGTATGCCCCCCGTCTGTGCTCCTCCAGCCAGCGCCTGCATGCATGTGGTGGGTGTAGTGTGTAATAGGATGGCACAGTAGGTGAGATTAAATTAGGCTGGTGTATGGGGATTACAACCCACTCAAAACCCGATCCCCTCCCACTTTCTGTAATCCAGCTCTAATGATTATATCATGGCTGACACAGCAGATAAACTCGCCTGTAAAAACCTACAGTCACAACATCACTGAGACGTACAGACGAGACAAATACGGACGGCTTTTGTTTTACTTACATCAGATCTAGTGTTTGAAGAAAAGGCAGTTTTTGCAGCTCCTCATGCCCCATCTCTTTCATTTATAGTTAATTTAAGACTAAATGTAAAGTGAGAGTGCTAAGTGAACCAAAATCAATACATTCAAATGTTAACAATGTTTAAATAAATTAGATGGTTTATTACATTGATTCAGAAAACTCAGAGCACACTGTTTTATATATTAGAGAACAACATGCGCTGCTCACTGAATCAATCAATCCCTCTGGTAGACAAATTTTGTCTGACACTTCCTGGTTTTTAACATTAAAAGGAGTGCTGCTGTAGACATCAACTATCCAGATAATATTTAAAGGTCAAATTTAAAAGGCTTTATTTTATTTTATTCCTAGGCAGGCCTCTGAAATACTTCAACAGGTCAGGCACACCCTGGCATAAGCCTTAACACTGCAATCTAGACTAATCTTACAGGCCAAAGCAAAAGAAACATGCCAACTCATTCAGCACGATGTATCAGAGCCAAAGGCATTTCAGCTAGAGTAAAACATAAAACACAGCACCTGCAAAAAAATATTTGGGCATGATTATAAAGCATCATCTCAGCAACAGGTGCATCTATAAACTATTTAGCGAGTTCAACTAACTTACTAAAAAAGAAAACTGAGCGGACAGATGTTTGAGAAACATTTTCTAAGGAGACATTCACAATTACATCACTCATACAGACACATTATGATTTAAAAGAGTACTGAAAGCACCTGACAAAAACCTGATAAGTACTGTAAAGCTTAAAGTAAAGCAGTATCAGGACTGCCGTACTGAGATATATAAGCTATGACACTCCCAGGCTTCATTAAAAATGCAGCGGCTCTTAGCAACAAATCAATAAATTAGAAAACCAATGCGGTTGTGTCCCCTCAATAAACAGCCTTGTGAAATGTAACAGCCTGAATGGAGCAGTGACACGCACATGTTTGTGTTTCAATGTGGTCTGTGTCACAGATATTGTGAGTATTATTATATAAATATGTTAGCTCAAATCCTAATCAGACATATTTGCATGTATGGAAATTTCTAAAAACCAGTTGCAAAGGTACTTTTGATTGATCATTTATTCCTCACACTGCAGCAACCAGACAGCTGAGATCTCTGCCAAGCCACTGTCTGTTATTATTATACTATTAATGTTAACTATATCCATCTCTATCATATCCATCCATAACTTTTTATTCTTGTCTCTCACAGACAGTACATTGACTTCTTCCTTTGTGGAGGAAACGATGCTTTCCTCTCTGGGTTTAACATTAAAACATTAAAGTTATGCTAACTGTTTTGAGGCTAATATTGGTAGCTAATTCATGCTAAGCTATGTATCTTTGTCTACTTTCTACAAATAACCCTACAATTACTTCATATTTTTATTTTCCACCATCAAAATCTTACTTTGATAAAAAAAATGTAATGCTCTTAGCAAGTGTAAAATATTAGTAGCCTACAGCACTGAAGCTAACATGGTAAACTCATCCAAAGACCATTACTAACATTAAACATTAGTATTAAACTTTTAATAGTAATCCTTGACCCTTTGCCAAGTTAATAAGACTTTATTAGTCATTATTAGTCTGTAATAAATGTTGTAGGATTGCAGTAGGATGTATTTGGTCAGGCTTTGGAGCTTTAAAACATGACCAGTCCGGATGGATAACTGGATTTAACTGCACTTGAACTTAAAACTGAAAATAATTCCTGACCTCAGTTTTGACCTGCTTTAGTTTTGAACCCTAAGTTGTTCCAGCATGTCGGAGGCCAATTCAGAAGCTCCATTCATTCATACATAGTTATATTTATTCCAATTATTTTTCCCAAACCATTTTTCACTACCCAGGTTTTAACTGCAATGAATAAACACTTTTATCTAATTTTAATTATCTAATCTAATGAATAATTTTCTGTGAAGCAGTGGTGATAAATACCCTAACTGGATCTGAAATTAATTTACAAGCCATTTACTTGATGTGTCTGTCTGATGCTACCACCAGATATCCTGATTACCTTTGATAAATGAAAGCCAAATGAATTCATGCATAAATACCCATTTCATCTTTTTGTGGTCACTATGAATAGTAATTCATGCACACAAATACACAAAGAAAGGTTTTCAACAATTGACCAAAAGTCTTCACGGATGCAGACAGATGCAGTATGGAAACACAGGGTCATTTCAGTGTAATTATAGCCACTGGTCTGGACAATAAAGCCTCTTTGACGGAGCCAACTGGGGGCTAGAGGGAGTAATGCTGCGGGGATTTCTCAGTACTGCTGAAACAAAGATGTAATTTTGCTACATATTGAATAAAAAAAGTCCAGGAAGGTGTCAGGGGGCCAAAGAGAGTGACACATACACAGTTTCATATATCCTTTCACTTCATATTTAATGTGCAGCTTTATTGTTTTGCTGCTTTCAGGAATTATTCAGGAATAAATAACGTGCTAAAGAAACTGTATAAAATAATCTGGGCACAATCTTGTGCCATTATATTGATGAACATACCTTTAAAAATGCCCATATATAAAGGATTCCTCTCCACAAAATCTGGTTTGTCAGCAATTAATGCCTCTTAGTTTTGATCGGTATCCACAGCAGGACTTCAATTTGTCATTTTAACTGCCAATATCTTACTGGACACCCATGGGAATGCTACTCTCCTCTTCCTCTCCTGCCATATTACAGAAATCCGCTATAAGATAATTCACTCTGGCAAATTAAATTTATTTCCATACATGACACTTCTGTTTGTGCTTCATTCCCCTCAAGTTTATAACAGGATTGGATTTATGAGTCTTTGTCTCCAGGCCTCTTTCTGGGAGATGTAATAAACCCCTCTGTCATTATTTTGATTAAGGCCCAGATGTGTTATTCTCTGTCCTTTGTATGAATACTGATGTGACTGCTTAAATGATACAGCTATATTGGCATTTAGATAAGGAAAGGGGAATGAAACACAAAGGCAGTAAAAGGAAATTGATTCCTTAGGTTGAAGGGTTTGAACTGTCTGGAAAAAGAGAATAAGTGATAACTGGAACGTGTTCTCTTCTTAATACGTATGTTATCCCAAAACCAACCAGCTGTCTTTTAAATCAATCTTTTCCTTGTGTTCGCCTGCCTCATCCCACCTTTGCAAATTTCAATCTCCCCTCTCACCAGCTTTCATCCCTCCTTCTCTATTCGCTCTAATCATTTACCCATGGCTGGCCTGTCAATCCATCTGACCCTTAGCTCCCTAAATCACCACAATATATTCTCCACCAAACCCTGACAGCATGTCTACATGATCCCATACTTGACACCCACTGGGCTGACACCCATCTGCACAGTCAAATATCAAACAGACTCCAAGCCACAGCCTGATGAGGTGGGGTTGACTCCAATCCTGAAGGTGCACAGGATCTTAATGCTGAACAGCACATATACACATATGTACAGTATCAAAAAGACACACACATGCTGGGTGATAACTTAAGGGAGTTTAGGTCTGTCTTTGAAACAAGGCTCCTCATAGGGACGTAGAAAAAGGATCACAGAAAGTAAAGTATTGTTGACACTTCAGTCTGAGACAGTTCTCCCTCTCTTAACCCTCATTTTACCCCACTACCGCTTTAATGGCTGAATCCCCAGAAAGTGCTGAGTCTGGTCTTTGATCAGATGCAGACGTTTAAGTAATCAGGCAAGCGAGATAACATTAGAGAATCTTTCATTTGGTGTATTGCAACAGGATCTTTGCAGAGTGCTTCTTTGTATTGCAGAACATGTGTAGATATGGATGTGTTTATGCATTTGAAGAGCAGGATGGCTTGCAAAGAGACCCTCTAGCTAAAATAGGTAGCTGAGGAGCAGGTGACCAACACGCTTGTACTGTTGGACTCTGTAACTGCTCTTAAGTTGGGAGTTGATCCGTCCTAACACCATAATCTTCAACACAAGACAAAGAGGCATTTTAAAAAGGTTTCTGACATTATCACCCCATTAAAAGACTATTACAGAAGTAAACACCTCACCAGGCTTCATGGTTTTACTTTTTAAGTCATAATATTCTCATAATCTTTATATAGAACACGTTGAAACCCTTTTTTTTTTACTTCTGTGTCCTATATTTGCATGATTCTTCCAGTTTTTTCAGCACATTTTCCCTTGTGACCTTGTCCTCATCTATCCTAGCTGATTATCTCCTGCTGGTTCTGTCAATATCTGTTCCAGTGAAAAGGCATTACAAGATGCAAATTGCATTAGCTTTCAAAGAAAGTCCACAATGGTCCTCGTCTTTTTGATGCCATCCTTTAAAACTAGAGAGACCGAACTATCCTTTCTTTTTACTGAGGATCGTTGTCTCTCTCTGTCCCTTCTCTTTGCACAAAAATCCCAGTTTACATCCATCTCTTTGCTGGAACAGCTCAATTAGCTCAGTCAACATCAGGCAGAAGATTACTTTCTGCACCATGCTGTAGCAAGGGTAATCACAGACTCCAAGTCCAGCTTCTTTGAAAACAAAATCACTGCTACACCAGCAGTTCCCATGACAGCGTCGAGAGTCGACTGCCTCTGCCAGACAAAACCGACTGCATTAAATAGTATGATAATGTGACCACCAGTGGGTCTCTGGAGCATTGCTGCCACACAGAGGATCCATACACACAGACTCATTCACTCCCACACAACACACCCTCTTCAGCAGCTGTATTATCATCTATTGTGGGACTATGTGCAGTGCAGTATGTTTATGGATGTTGTACAGATGGTAACAAGTCATTGTCGGGCACAGTGTCTTCCCTTCCCTCCGGTCCCTTGACACGATTCATCTGGGACAAGCTTCAGGCAACTGAGGCATGGCGGGAGGAAGACAAGTGGAAGAAAGAGCAGACTCACCCTCCCCGCTTCCCCACCTTCACCCCCAGCACACTTTAGCATGATGTTCACTGTCTTTTTAACGATCAAACCACCAGTTATTTCTTGTAAACCCAGTTTTGCCTTTACATACAACACGCTCATAGTGCCCATAAGACACAAACAACCTTCAAGTGTTAAGCTCACAACCTTGAGCAGCACTTCTGCTTATACGGGTTTCTGCATCGTTAACACAACTTTATTTTACTGGTTGCAGAAACAAATGTCTAAGAGGCAGCAGTCCTTGTTAGCAGGCATCTGTGTGGCATGCAGCCAGGTGAGTGCCTCTTTTTCACTGGCACACCTCCACAGTTTGCAGTGTGCACAGCCACACCCTTATTTTCCCTCTGATATCTCCCTTATAATACACACCTCTCTTATTGTCTCCTGTTGATTCTGAGCATCTCTGTCTTTCCCTCTCCCTTCTGGCTCTAGCATCTATTTTCTCGTGTTTCCTTTTAAAGTATTTAGACAAAGCTCTGGCATTGCCCTGGCAAAATACATCCACTGCAGCTGCAGGAAATGCACCTAGAGGACTAGCAAATTGTTGCCGATTGCTCTGCTGTGTTGATCATCTCATTGCCGAGTTTCATTCTCTGCCTCAATAAAAAATTTCTAGTCGTGCATTATAATGATGAGCTGTGCTTAACATTAAGCCACACAGCTATTAGCTGGGGGAGGGGAAGAGACAAGATATTTTCACTAAATTTGAGGGGCAAAGGGAAGGAAAACTTGAGAATTACTTCTATTTTTTTAATGCAGCTGCACTGTATTATTTTCAAGTGTGGAAGAATATTGCACATAGAGATTATTATACCTGAAAATACAGAAAAACCTTTAAGTCATTGCATAGTTTTCCAAACAGGTATCCCTAAATGTGGTCATTTCAAATAAAGCAAGTACTGTATAAGACAGTATTATTAAAAACCAATGACTAATAAAGTGTTAATGGAGGATGGTGATGAGTAGACCCTGTTGCATGCGCATACAAATGTAAAATACAGAAACAACAGAAAAGCCTTTTCCCCAGAACTATTTTGCACTAAGTTTACCACGACATCCAGTAATCCAGCAGGATAAATAACTCAGTCATGTCTTTTTAGATTTGTTCAATCATTATTGTTTTAATTAAGAGAGTTTACATTCATATAAATGTCTGACTGTACAAAGTCAAAACATGGTAGGAAAATAAAATCAAGTCAAATATGAGAGAAAATGTAAATAGCAGTTTGATTTCTTTATGATCCAGTTATCTTCCACTGGCATAAGATGAGCCAAAGGTGAAATTCCACAAGGCATCTTCACCTAATGGCTTAATTAATCCACTCACCACAGCTCACTACGACTCTCTACTTAACGACTAAATGCTCCTCTCATCACATAAAGGTTCTCTTACCTCCACAGTGTGACTACCGTCCTCTTACAGCTCCCCCTGTCCTGTTTCTTCCTCTCTTCTTATCTACTTGTGTCTTTTCTCCTCTTCTCTATGAAATTGATTGCACCCTCTCTTCTCTGCTGATACTGCAGTGATAGAAAAACACACCCTCCTTCGGCCGCGCTCTCTCTCTCCCTCCCTGGCTCTCATTGGCTGCCTGTTAGAGGTGACATCACCCTTCTTCTTTGCCTGCCTCCCTTCCTCCTCCTGCTGCTGTTCCCTCCCTCACTCTGTCTTCACCTTGCTCTCTCTGGATTCTGACCACCCTTTTATTGTGCTCCCCTATCCATCCTGCCTCCTGTCCTCTTCTTGGTCTGTACAGTCAAGATTATTAGGTCCAATAGTTCCTTTCTTTGTTTTTTTACACTCACAAAATAGTGCAAAGCATAATGATGCATACTGAGCACACTGACCTTCAACATGTCTTCACAACGCTCAACTGCTGCACCATTTCATAATCTAATCAACTACAAGAGGGAAAGCAATAGCATCTTCTCTGCATTAGACTCAACTTTCAAATTCATTGGATTATTTAGATTTAAAGTTGAAATT
Source organism: Pseudomugil gertrudae (assembly GCA_037177535.1). Taxonomy (NCBI): domain Eukaryota; kingdom Metazoa; phylum Chordata; class Actinopteri; order Atheriniformes; family Pseudomugilidae; genus Pseudomugil; species Pseudomugil gertrudae. The sequence goes on from JBAMHV010000014.1 coordinate 12,379,060, forward strand.
GGCTCATCACAGTGTAATCATAGGCATAAGTGGAATGGATGTTACATAACGCTGGTGAGTAGAAATGTGTCAGGAATCACTGTTGTCTCTGATCTGAGTGTTGGTGGTTTTGATGTGCAGGGATACACTGATTTCAGGATAAGTGCTGGGGACTCCAGGGACAATCTAGCCCCGTTTGTTTGTTCTGACAAGATAATGTTAAATGTCATTAGTCATAAATGCTACAATTTCACACACAATGACAGAGATCTCCTGTTTTACATGCTTTTGTCTGGTGCAACACGATTAATAGTAAGTTATGTCCCAGTCAGTCATCTCCATTTCCCCCTGCAGCTCATCAAACATTCAGAAATGCTTTTTCTTTTGCTTTAAAAATTCTATGTAAACTGGCGCTTTACACTTCAAAGCCCTTCACTCCTCTATGAAACCCTCCAAACAATTATCCCGCTCAATTACACACTCACAACTACCTGACCTTTTTCCATTTGTTGCCAGCAAGCTGCAACCCTCATTGGAAAGAAGTGAAGCTATTGCAGAAGTGCGGAAGCAAATCCTCATGGACCCGTTTTATTAAAAAGAAACGTCACGGCAGAAATAATGTTTACAAAAACACATTTTTAGACATAAAAGGTTGAGTTTATCTTCATGATAACTGTGAGGGGGAAATATTTATTTATAACTTATCCACGTAGACGTTTTTTAATCTTGAAATTTGGCATGATTATGGGCAGGTGTGTCCATTTAATTGACAGGTATCCAATACTTGCAGGTTTAAACAGAATGTAGCACAAACATGGTTTTTAGCCGGCTAACAGTGTGGCATAGGTTTAGCCCATCTACAGCTGTTAACCGGTTAGCTCCTGTTAGATCCAAGTTAGCTCAGCCTCCCTCTCAACTCCAGCTCTTTGCCCATTTTCATATTTTCTGGATCGACAGAACGTGTGACGCTGCCAAGATGGCGACGGTAGGAACTGACCAATGAGCTTCGCTCTTGCTCTGCAGAAACCTAGGAGCTCCATCCGTCCATCTATGGTTGCCAGCAGATTACCGAGCAGTGCAAAGATTTCTCTTACTGCTTCTGATTTTTATTGTTAGATGTGTATTTATGAGTCTGCAGCTCATGGAGAAGTTTTTGTTCTTAAGAATTTTGTAACTATAGTGAATTTAATAGTAACTTGACAGGAGAGTGGGGAATGACATGTGTCCCAGGACAGGCTCTGAACCTGAACCAACTGGGGCGGCTGATCAACCAGTTCAGCTACCAGCCCATTCATGAGCAAGTATAAAAAAACAAGGATGATAAACGCAGTAAACATCAATATTTACAGTGACTTTATTGGTGGATAATTGGGTTTGGGACAGACTGTTGACCACTTGGGTTACAATGTATTTTATGTATTTTATTTATGGTCTCTCACTGATGATTTTGTCAGTCTTCAGACCAGAAGAAGACTCCTGACATTTTAAAACTGTGTTCATTATTGAAGCATTATGATTTAGGCATTTAGACAAAATGTTCTGGAAAGGTAGAGGGACACTAATAATCATGGAAATTGCTGCTCTTTTGTCATCTATTGCTAGGTTTTGTTTGTCTTTTAAAATAGGCTTCACAGGTTTGGTTCTTTGGTCCAATCCGGTTTTAAGTGACTACACACAGCTCCTTTATGTTTGGCATGTCCAACCCAACAAAAACCAAGATGGCAGGACTGCATGCCAAACTCAAGGCTTCAGATTAACAAGTCGTGAACCAGTGGATAACTTTAATCTCTTTCATAAACACTGTCAAGGCATGTTTATCTGTATACTGCATTTCATGTACAAGATCATTTAATTCAACTGCATTTATAAAGCACTTTACTGAACGCTGAACTAAATAAAAGTGCAGAATGAATTAGAATAACAGTAATCCAGTCAACTGGAGATAAATGCACTGATGAGTTTCTCCTGGTGTTTTCAGGGATCAGCAGGAGTTTGGATCGGCTGCAGAGCTGTGGATATGCTAAAGTTATTCAAACAATCTCCTAATTGACAACATCGGTTTGTACATTTAATTTCACCCAAAACACCAGGTCATTACTTTGTTATTGTGTTCTTTATTGGCTACTTTATTTGCTGGAGCTAAATTGGAGGCAGATGACCCCCCAAAAAACATTTATACACAACTTATTTTCTTTAGTTCTTCTTGATCCAGAAATAAGAGTGCAAAAAGAAAGACAATTAGCTTAGTTACAAGCTCAGTCCACATTTGCTGCTATAAATAAAGATCAGGATGGAAATTGGGGCAGCACCATGTCCAGTCAGGAAACCCTCCATTCACTGATCTCCTGTTGTTTTTCCTTTGTGTACCTTCAGCCTGAGGGTGCCAGTATGCCCATCTGCTGCTGGTGTCCGAGGATCTGCCAGGCGTTCGGACATAAGCTGCAGACAGCATGGGAATAAATGATTGATGACACCAGAAAACCAACTCACTGCTGTTACTCTCTAGAGAAGTTTGATGGCTGAAGAAAGGAAATTGTGGTAAAAAAAGTGACACTTTTAAATCAGCACGGTAACTTTATATGATCTGCTTTCAATGACTTTTATTTCATTTATGTTTTTATTGTGATTTTTGCTGTTTTTAATTCTCCTTTACATCTGTAATGCTTTTACTGTTTCAATGTAAAGCACTTTGAATTGTCCTGTACATGAAAGGTGCTATACAAACTTGCCTTGCCTTCCACAGTAGAAATGAAACAGACTTGTCGTATATGAGCCAAGAAACTGAATTTAAAGTTTAGCAGGATGGAATCTGACAGTTAATGTAATCCAGCCTGTCTTGTCTTCCACACAACCTCTGTTGTTCAGCACAGACTAAAACAGAGACCAGTATTGTAATATTCAAAACGTCAGATGGAAATTAGCATCAACAACAGGAAGTCTCACTTGAATTGATCTGTGGAGAGAATGTCTTGATTGTTTCCGAGCAAGAGTTTCATGGCTGATCGACCTTTAAGAAGAAACTTTTGCCTCAACTATTGCTTTATTATGAAGCCTGGCTTTCATCTTTAAGATGCTTTCCCTTACAGAAGCTCTCTCCTCATTTTCCCTCTTACTCGACTCAACGATAAGTGAGTCAGCTGGTGGGAGAGATGGAATGATATATGAGGAGGAATACAGGTGCAGTGAAAGGAAAGCTTGTGAATGAACAACTTAAAGCTTGGAGTTGCAAGAAAAGCATGCAGTCAGCAGAAAGCAGAGAGAGAGGAAGACAATTCCATCAGCTTAAATAGCAAAGAGACCTGGGCAATATAGCAAATGGGTGCAGCGAGGGTGTGGAGGCTCATAGGAAGAGATGTATTGATATTAAAAGCGGAAAGAGAGAAGCGGGTTGCATTTTACCAGGGATGATGCATCGGACACAAAATACATTGATTTCTGTATAATCTGAAGTTACAAATGTGAATCATCCACAGAGGCTATTTGTGGTTCACTGGAAAGAAAGGCCAGGTTTAAAAAAACCCTATCATCTTGCAAGATGAGGCAGCATGGATGAATGAGGATAAGGTTGAATACTGGCTCTTCTGTATGCCTTGCACATGTTCTTCCTGTGTATGTGTGGGTTCTCTCCACATGCTTTGGTTTCTTTCCACCATTCAGACACTTGTGTTAGGTTATTTGTTGTACGATGCATTTTAGTTACTCTAAATCCTCTCCTGGAGTGAATGTTGTTCATTTCCCCGTGTTGGCCCTGCAGTGGACTGGTAACATGTCCACTGTGTACCCTGCCTTTTCTCTGCTCCAGCTTCCCTGTGACCCTGAATTGGAATAAGCAGTATAGAAAGTGAATGAATAGAACAAAAAAAACTTGCAAATATTACCAGCAAGAACATTTCCCAGAATCATTTGAACTTGAGGTATTGTGATACTAACATGCAGGAAAGTGCAGAGTGAAAACAGATACAGTTCCAGGAAAAGAAATCCAGTCAGCAAAAACTGCCTCAAGCTGCCAAAATTCCAAGTAAGAACAAAGATTTTAATCACAATTTCTTCAGAACAAGGAAGAAGTGGGAGATATTGACAACAATTTGGTAACTGCCATGGTGGAATGATCTGATTTTATAATGGTGATAATGAGGAACTGATTAGGTGCAGCTGCAGGAGAGAGGGAGAAGATACTGAGGGGCATGAAGGGCTGAAGCAGAAGGGAGCAGTCACATGACAAAAACTGCTTCCACATCAGTGATTTTATAACTCTGCAGTGATGCTGTAAAGCAGTTTTTCTCCCCTATAACAAGACACTTATTACATGTACATTTACAGGTAAACATAACTTCTAAAACCTCCAGTCTCTTTGCTCTGTTGCTTCACTATCGGCCACAGTCTCCCACTCATGCATGCAGAACTATGCTGAGCTGGTTCTCAATGCCATCAGTGTTATTATGACTGTTGGCAGATTGAGTCAAATATGCAGAATCACAAATACATATATATCAATAAGCAGGAAGGCAGCGTTGTTCAGTTTATCCTGTTATAAATGACAACGTCAGCATCTCTAGCATTGTAAATCAGAATGTGTAAAACTACAATATAACCATCAGCTGCAAATACATTAAATCCCTCACTGTGAGTACACTTTGCTCATAGACTAGATTTTTACCTTTAAAGTTGTACAAACAGCAATTTTATTACAAATGTTATATATAATGTACCTCCAGTGCCCCTGATCTTTAAAACACAACATTAAAAATGCATCTAAGTCTGAACTACGTATTGTGTGTTGTTTCCTGTTATGTGATGTTTTCAGAGTTTTATTCTATGAAGTTTGTGTAAATCTAATCTGATGAAATTATGAAAATTACACACAAAAAAATAGAAAAAAGCCATAAAAACGTATTAATTTCAAAGATGAATATGCTACAAGGTATGTTGCATGCAGGAAACTCTGTTTAAACAAAGTTTTAGAAGGTTTGAAAGACAAGAAGAAGGCAGGTTTTGTGGATAACTGAGGTTATAAATCAATAAACTAACAAAGAAAAAGAGAAGTGTGAAATACTAGAGTCAAGTATGGATATTAACAGAGAACCGAGCTCTTTCTTATACATTACATCTGCACAGTTCCAGTGTGTGGTTGTTTTTTTTTTGGAGATGTATTGATCTGGTTAAAGTCATTAGGTGGGCAAAAGGTCAGCGTGCTGTCTCTGACCTGGCGTTAATCACTCTCTAATTGAAGGAAAATTACTCTGATTTGGTTTCCTGCTATGCTTAGCGTGGCCCCTCCTCTCTAGATGAGCAGCACTTAGCTCACCAGATGACATTTCATTAAACATGTTAACTGGATGTAAATAGCTCAGTCAGCCTCAAATAAGATTTACCAAAAAATAAAGTCTCACTGGTTTGTATCAGGGTGGCAAAATGAGGAGAATCAGTTGAAGCATAAATGGAAATGAACAGCTTATATATACTCAACCGCATGTACTTGTTTATTTTACCGTGTACCGTAGATGCCACATTCAAACAGTGATTTAGGGTGAAAGATCTACATGTACAGTGTTGTTAAAGCAAAAAAGCAACAGATGTTGACTTATTCTTTGCCATTTACTTATTTGTTCTTTTATTTACTGTTCACTGTTTTTATTTTAATTAACCATTTAAGTATTAAGCACTTTGAGCTGTTCTGTACATGAAAGGTGCTTTATAAAAAAACTTGCCTTGCCTATTACGGTCAGTTATCTCTGCTATTTCTTTAAAAAAAATAACTGTAATGCAGTGTACATAAAAATGTCAATCAGAGAAATCCATGATATAACTGATCATCTTGTTATATTTATAGATTACTTAGAGCTGTATTCTCTCTCTCTGTTCTGTCTGTGTTACCTAAACAGTCATCATTCTGCAAATAATTGCTTTCACATCACATGATCTCTAATGTGACAGTGAATTTCATGCAGTGGCTTGTCTCTTCTGAAATGCCACAAGGTGCTAACCGCTGTGCCCTTGAGGGGAGCCGAAGGAAGAGGCTGAAAGGGGAGGGGGTTGTAAATGGTAGATAGCTAGCAACCTCTGAGACGTGGATTATTATATATACTGACAACTCTATCAAGACTGCAAGACAACCCCGTGGCTGTTGCAGTAGAGGGGAAAAAAGATGCATTTGTCAACAAAGCCAGGTATGTGAACTGATATTCACACATTAATTTTATTCAGGAAGGCAGTTTAGTGGACCCAGACTTTAAATAATATTACCTGGTAAATATGCAACCACAATTGGTCAATCAAAACGTCCCTTTTTTTGCCACAAGCTTAAAAACAAACATACAAAAAACTCCAGACAAGTATCCCTATGGCATTAACTCTGGCAGATTAAAGTCACCAAAGTGACCAAATGGAGCACCTTATCCATATAAAAAACACTATGACTTATTGTCCCTCATGGAAATCCAGACCAACAAAATGGCCAACCAACTGGAGATAATGATTATGGATAAGCAGCAGAGGAAAGCCATATTGATTCATATAACATAAGAAACAAGAGGAATAGAAGGCCTTAGGGAAAAACCGGAGGTGGCATAGAAGGTGAAAGCATCAGTGGTACCCGTAGTAATCAGAGCTCCAGGGGCCGTGTCCCCATGCTGGAAAAGTGGCCCCAACGATACCCGGGGAAACATCAGACATCTCCATCCAGCACGCAGTCCCAGGAACAGCTAAGACACAGTGTAGGACCCTCAAGCTCCCAGGATTCTGGTAGAGGGTCGTTATTATTATTTTATTTATATAGAGCTTTGTGTTATAAGCACTATGATTATTATTTGTATCATTATTATTGTTACATTTATGGTTGCTGTTATTATAACGGACTCATTATTTTTCATGTATTGATTCATTACTAATAAAGCTTTTGCTGTTAACAAAGGTCTATCTTAACCATTTATGTAGCTATACATAAGATGCACACACTAAAAACATTTACTGTCAAACACCTTTCTAGTGTTGTGTGCGTCGTGTGTATTCTCCTGTTTCTGTATTAGGTCTCTCTGAACAGAGTTTAAAAATAAAAATCACACGTGGAAAAGCAGAGATAAGAAAGACTATGACCTTTATGAGAGGCAGCCTTGTCATTTTTAGTTTGGATGTGGACTATGTATTACTTGCACACACCTGACCCCAACTTTAACCCCACAGCTAAAAAACTCATATACACGATTACATTGCTCTTTAAAAGCCAGTGTGAAGTCAAAATGATTCATCATCACTGTGTGAAAAGGCAAGAGGCGTGACGATCATGAACAAATAATTCTTTTGAAAGGCTCTTTTAAATGAATCGTCACCACTTAGTTGCAGTTACAAACCATTTAGTTTTTTATTCAAGTTTTCCAAACTGCCTTTATGTGACGTGTTTTTTCACCCGGAGTCAGAGCCAGATTAGGCACCGATTCTTTGGTTTTCCACCGCCTGAGCAACGGCTCTTGGTTCTCAAAACTGG
>JBAMHV010000014.1:12389938-12428035 GCA_037177535.1 Pseudomugil gertrudae
TATTTGTATAGATATCCAACTTCATATTGAGATCTGATGTATCTAATGTGTTTCTTTAAAGTGCTCCTTTAATTTTTTGTGAGCAGTATATATATATATATATATATATATATATAGTGTGTTGAGAGTAAAAGAAAGTAATATGTGAGGAAGAATCTAAAGTGTTTTCAGTTAAAGCTTTTCGTAAAAAAACCAACCCCTCAAACATAATTTCTTCCTGCAACTAATATATGGTTTTATTTTATTCTAACTTCAGTCTTAATTGCTAAATCAAATGTTTGAAACGAGGCATGTGATCAGTTGTTACACACGATTAGACTTTTACCATAAAACTTTGGTAAAAGATGGAGCAGTCACCTGCATTTTCATGTGGATCCGGATCACCTTGGATGAACACTGCTGGATGATGCTACTAAACTGTTATCCGTTATGTCTCAACAGGATTTAGAAAAATTACAGGTCCTTACAGGTCTCCCTAAAGTCCATCAGGCAGCTGCAGTTTGTCCACAAAGCTGCTGCTTGAGTCCTCACTCGGACCAAGGAAAAGGATCATACAACTCGAGTCCTCAGATCTTTACACTGGCTTCCTGTCCGTCAAAGAAGAAACTATTAAAAATACCTATTCAGTATTTATGCAGAAAACTGCAGGTCTGCTGAAACTCATCAGTTAAACTTTATTTACCACCTTTAATCAAAATAATTTCTCACTAACTTTAAAGTTTTCCCTTTTTCCTTTTAAATGTTTTTACAAAACTCTGCACCCGTGTTTTTTTATATCACTGAATTGTCTCATACATGAAATGTGCTGGACAAATAAACTGGCCTACTTTAGCTGTGTGGATGCTAAATTAGTGCCCATGCAACCCTCTTTGGGACTTTGCTTTGGACTTGTTAATGGAGGCTTATGGTCCATTTAAGTTAAAATACAGGTTTAAATCATGGCCACCTACAGCCATCATTTTAGTGCAAATCATTACCTGATGCAACTACACTCAGTCTAAAGCTTAAGAAACAGCCTTTAAAACAACTATTTTAGATATAATTAACAAATATCTCCTATAAACTTTAATAGGATGTTCTCATTTTCACATTGCACTACAAAAATTGCATATGTGTAGTAGTTAATTGATAAACAATCCAAAGTACAGTAGTTAGCTGAGCAGTTCAGGTCATTCAGACCTGATTCAGGGTAAACTAAGTCAACATAAGATTTTCATAGCAGATAGTCTGGTTAATGATCTTACCTGAACATCTGAAATATATGATTTTCCAAAGATATAACTTGATGCTAAAGGTCTAGCTACTGATGTAATGCATCCTTTGGCAAATTTCACGAACCCGTTTATTTGTCCGTATATCAGCCTACCTTTTACAACCAGTTTATCACATAGTTTATGGTTTCCTCATAAACTATGTGATAAATTAGTTTCAGGACTTTATGAACTTTAGAGTCTGAATTTTAAGTCTAAAGTGTACTAGAGCTGTTAAATAATTTAATGGATTTGTCAAACTAAGGAAACCAATTCCCACTCCACCCTTTAAAACAACATGCATCAAGTTTGATCATGTTGAACATGAGAACTTTTATAGCAACATTTTTACACAATGTGGCAAAAAGTAGTATTTAGTTCAAACCTCACTCATGATGAGCTAAAAGGAGGCTCGTTTCCAGCCATGTGTTCATGAACACGAACAGATGAAACCTGTAATAAAGCCACCTCATCACAACCATGTCAGTGCGGTCATGTTTTCATCAGGAATGCAACAAGTTGCTGTATCACTGCCTGCAAAGTGAAGATAAAGAGGAGCAACAAGCTCCCGATCCAAATGGATGGTTTTGACCCAGCAGCTTTAGTTGGCACAAGATGGGTTCAGTCATTAAACACATTGATTCAAACAGTTTGTTTCTATGCTGGGATCAACATTCAATCTGGGATTAAAAAGAAATGTGTATTTATATATAAAAAACAAACAGCATCACTGGACACTTATCTGTCCAATAACACATGATGAATGGACTGCAAATAATGGCTAAAACACCGTTAAGAGACAATGAGTGAAATTTTATGCATTTATTCATGTAGTTATTCCACTCTGATTCAAAGGCTCCAGGCTGGATCAGCAATTGCCAAAAATACTCTAGAATTTTTCTTCATCACCTTCAAGTTTTTCTCTTCATTTTTTGTACCATCCTTCCTTAAAAATGCCACAAAACTTTGAAAAGTGCATTTTTGTGGATATCACCAAAACGTTTCAAGTCGTTCATAAAAATGTTCCCCATTGTCAAGGCTTGTGAAGTCACAAATTCGCAACAGGCAACCACCAACATTTTTCCCCAAAGGTTTTATAACCATCTTGTTCAAACAACATTCTTTTTTTTCTTTTTACACAGCCAGAGAACAAAAAAGATTGAACATAATAAACTCCCAAACCTTTTGTACAGAGAAATCAAACTAAATGAAGAAAACGTCTTATATTAGTCCATGTTTAATCCTCTGAATCCTCCATTGCATTTAGCATAAATTGGGGAAGGGAGACACGTCTGTGTCAAAATGAGGCTCTCCGTGTTGTATGCGATGTCAATCAGTCTATTTCACCTGCTGGTTTCATATGTTTTATATGGAATAGAAACCAGCAAGACTAGGCCATTCAACAAGTAATCCAGTAATGTCTATGATAGTGTGTGCGTGCTTTCAGAAGTTATCGGTGTGAATGTGTCAAGAGTAGGCAAACCTAAATTAAGTGTATGCATGTCTGTGTGTGTTAAGAGTCCTGTGGTTTAAGCCAGTCCGAATCCCTCTGAGCATTCCTGAATGGCCAACAGCAGCATATGTCTCAGCTTCTCGTAGCTCTCATAGGCTGGAAGGTCCAGCTGGTTAAAGCTGTGGATTAGTGGGGGGGAGAGAACAGTTAATCTCACATTTTAGATTTTATTGTAATAATAGCTCATTCAGAACAGTTAGTTTTACCAGGTATGAGCAGATGGTAGGCGGTCAGTTGACCGATCATCACGGTGGATTTGGAACTTCTGGATGCCGTTCATGCCCTCCAGAGCAGCAAAACCCTGGAGAGGAACCTTAGATGTGCCAGTGACAAACTGAAGAAACTTGGCCCGATCTGCCTGGTCAAAGGACCGCAACGCCCTCCAGAACCACTGGATCTATCATATTGGGGAGTGGGAGGAAACAGAGAAGAGTTAGTTTCAAACAATTTATGCATGTTTTTTTTTTACAGTTTGGCTTTAGATACTGTTTAGAATGCAAACTGATCAAATATTTCCCTTAGAGTATTTCTGAGACAAACAATAGAACTTTGCTAATCTATTAATCAGATTAGTAAATGTCAGTGCTTACACAGTTTATTAACTTCTGTAATGGTGTATATGTTCTTTATTCCTCACCTGGATTGAGCTGGACTGGTATTTATGATATTCAGTGTTAGCCTTCAGGTCATCAATGTCAATGGTAGGCAGGCCAGAAATGAGCAGCTCCAGTTCCTGCTCTGTGAAGATGGAAATCAGCCGCTTTGGGATGATCTCATAGAATCCCTCAAGGAAGGCTGCCAGCTGTTTACGGATCGCACCTACAAAAAAATAAAAGAAGAAAAAAACAAAAAGAAAATGTGAAAATATTTCCATCTGGAAAACATTGTGTCTAATTATTCCTAAACAAACAACCAACCAACTAGGAGAAAATTCAAAGTCTAACTACCTAATGTGGAAGTGCAACAGCTGAGTTTTGCTCAACATTAAAAATCGTACTGCTGCCACCAAGTGGCTTAATTCAGAATAACAATTTATAAAAGAACTGGTTTGCAATTATTTGACCAACTAACCTTACATAGACACATATCTACCATTTAAACCCCCAGCCCAGCCCCCCCACCCCTCAATCCGAACACAGCAGGAAATAAATGTTGGGGTGAAATGAAAACCTTACCTGTCATCTTCATCTGGCACACCAGGTGCACATACTCCTTCTTGTTTTCCTCTGTAACAAGAATATTGGCGCCATTTGGCTTGAGGTCTCTTACTTCACACACCCCAAACTCCTGGACCTATAAAACAATTTAAAGTGGAATATAAATGAATCAGGGGAAAAAAAAATACTACTAACAACCTTTTTGTAGGTAGGTTCCAATTATGGCATTACTTTTTTTTATCATCAGATTTGTAGAAAAATGATACATATTGAAACACTTGGACACTAACCTCAGTGCTGAATGTCAGCTCATAGCCCAGTGTAGACACATCATTCTCCAACAAGTACACCAAACCCTGGAAGAATGGGTAGTCCTCACTTTCCATGTCTGTGTACCTGTTGAGGCCAAACACATCCATCCATAAAATTCATACACTCAGGAACGTGTGTATATACACACACATCTAATTAGCTCACCGACTTTTGAGTTTAATGTAGATAAACAGGATTACTTTGGAACATGCCTTCGACAGTTACATGACTCTGCTGTGACAACTGTTATCTGACATACCTGACACTTTTTCCCAGGATGTGCTTATAGAAACTGCGGGTGAAGTAGCACTCCAGTAGCCGGTTGTCATACACTGCCTTGGCCACAACACGACCCACAAACTTGAAGTAGCTGAGGTGGTTGGGATTGCAGTGGGATGAGGGATTTATGGTGTAGGTGACACGGTCCCCTGGTGAAGTGCGGAACAAAGCGTACATTGGGTTGAACATCTCCCGGGAAATGATCATGTACCATTCCCTCAGCAGGCCACCAGCATCCTGGCCCTCCTCCCCTTCAAACACAATGTATCTGTAACACAAAAGAAGATTTTGAAACCAGGTTAGTGCTTATGAATTATAGGAGACAAACAGGAAGAGAAGAGCAACGGAGCTTTACAGTCTATTCTTCATGTCCTCTGGGCTCTTGCGATGAAGCTCCCTGTAGGAGTCCTCAAAGACATGGTCTCGCCTCACGTGCACAGCCATGTCCTCTTTCCTCAGACCTTCATCCAGTCGTTCCAACTCCTGGCGGAAATACCTTCAGACAAAAAAATTATTCATAAGTTAAATGATAAAACAAACAAAAAAAAAAAAACAATATTGTACAGGACATATGTATAAAATAATCCCTCTCACTTCCGCTTAACGTCAAAGTCCAGGATGCGAATGTAGTCAACCAGGACTGCAAAAGGCCCATCAGCCAAATGAGTGGTAGACTGCCGCAGAATCTGATTAAGCACTGTGCGGTGAGTTTCTTATTTAAAAAAAAAAAAAGACAAAAAGAAAATGGGATGCGTTAGAAGCTGTATAACAGATTATAAAGTTTTATTAATCTCCTTAATACTCAAATGTTTCAAGCTTACCAGCAAACCGAAGGAATTTCTGGGTATCAGGCGGCAGGTTTGAAGAGATATGCATGGAAGATGGTTCCCTGGAAAAGAATGGGTCTAGGGATGAAGGTGTGGCAGGTGTAAGAGGTGCTGGTGACAGTGGAGGAGGCTCATCTTTGATGTGTGAAAGCTGGCTCTCCCGTGTGTCCCTAACAGGAGGTTTGCTCTCGCGTTCAGTGGCATGAACCAAGAAGAAGGCCTCCACCGCAGGCTGGAGAACTGAAGAAACAAAATATGACTTATTGAAACATAAACATACTTTTTAAACAGACATAATACAAAAACTTCCCCAAGTAGAATTATACATACCGAGTACAGCATGTTGGTCATGGGACTCCTCCAGCTCCTTTAAGCACTCCCCAAGCATGTCCCATAATTCATCCAATAACAGCTGCTCACTGAGCAAAGGTAGGTCTGGAAGTTTCTCCTCACTCTCCGACTGACCATTTCCCTCTTCATCTATCAATGACATCATTTAGATACAGCCAAAATAACAAACATCAACAATGTTTTGACTGTAACACATGGGATGGGTTTGACAAGAAATGTTATTTGTTAAAGGAACACAAACAGTAAAATGATTTTTGGTTGGCAATAAGCAACACATTACTCATACCTAGAGGCACAGGGTCTTGCTCTAGAGGAGATGGCTGGTCCACATCCATTGGAGAATCATCCCTTTGTGATGCTTGGGCTTCTGGAACTGACTGCACTTCAGACTGCAGAAAACAAACCAGACAGTGAATAAATAACTGGAAACTAAAGTTATTTTTATAGGAATGCAGCTCAACTCAGTAATACCATGCAATATGATATTCCCAATGATTCACCAATAATTTTTAGGGAAGGATGTAAAGCACAAAAGCACAAAGCCAAATCAAGCAGCAAAGAGACAATCAGTAGAGCCAGTGGAAAACACAAAATGTCAATAAAACATGGATACACAATGCAGTAAATCACTTGCACGTCAGTCTGTTGAGACCATTAATGCTCATGGCAGCAGAGAAGACATCACAATGCAAAAGCGTATTGAAGGAGCAAATGATTGAGTTACAGCCAGTTGCATACAACACATGCACAACCTCACAAGCCCAAATTCATCCATCTTTTCTGTGACTGTGGCCAGAAGTAAGACAGCACAAGATGAGTCGATTTGCTGTATGAATGAATTTTAAAGTTGTTCTGATATCATTTATTTTCTCCAGCTACAGACAACCCTTCATTGCAGTAAGTGGTACAGATGTACTTTGATGTATGCTATTGCTGTCATTCCATGGCCTACCATTGCTTAAACATGAAATAAATAAATATATTTAATCTTTTATGGTTTAATCTATAAAGCATCAATTACATGAAAACAATGATTGCTACAAATTCTTTGTAATTATTAAGTGAACACACAAGAATTTCAATGACAAAAATCTTATATGAAATCGTAAAAGCAAATAAAGTTTTTCCATTACACTTTTGCGATAAACTTGTATAATGAAATGTCTGAAAAGAAAAAACTTTTTAGCAAGAATTAAGTTTTTTTGTAGGTCTTTCTATTAGCAGATTTTTTATTAAGGTTTTGCGCCAATCTTGGGGTAATGGAAACACATCTACAGCATTTGAGAGGCATTAGAAAAGGATATATACTGCTATGGTGGGTCAGGTGTACAAAAGTTTTACTGGGGGTAATGGCAGGGGCACTGCCAAGAAAAGGGTGGCACAAATGACTTTCTTTGTTTAAACTTTGAACTGATTATTACCAAGGAAAAACTTTTCTTGACCACTACCTAAGTAATGGTCAGTTAACACTACATATTTGTTAGCATCTGAACCAATCGTTAATAGGTGGCATCACGAGTTACAAAACAAATCCATCCATAGCACCAGCTGGCTTATCTTTCTTCTTGACACCTTTATGTCCCACCGTCTTAGAGAAATGACAGATGCATGGGGCTTATTGTGCTATGCATGTGTTAAAATGCATAGCACAACACTGTCAATAATTACATAAATTAGCTATCCCCATTAACCTGTTTTTGGTAGCCTCGAACATATTTTTTAATCTATATAAATATAACATAAAAATTATTTGAATAGCTCATTTTCTACAATGCTTAAAGCCAGTACAGCCATGGTCACTTTGAGATTGAGTTGGTGGCAAACAGCCATCCCAGCATTCATTTTGATAACCACAACAGTACTTATTTAGAACCGTGATGATCACACTCTGTATCTAGCGTTTTTTTTTACTACAGAGGTGGTCTTACATCAAACTTGTGTGTACAGTGTGTGAGTAAGAGTATGCCTGATGTCAGTGCAGCCCATGCTAACCGTGGCAGCAGCAGCAGTGCCAGCAGGGGGAGCAGCACCAGTGGGAGCATGAGAGGCAGCCACTGAGGGTCCGGGCACAATGGCAGCAGAGGCAGCAGGGGCACTGGGTGGGGGGGCCTGTTGAAGACGACGTGCACGTTGGCCCTCTCTCACCATCTGGATGATGGCGTCAGCCTCAGCTTCAAGTTGACGCACTGCAGCCTGGATACTGCTGGCTGAACCTAAACTACTGGAGCCTTGCATTTCAGAAAGGAAAAAAATATGTTAATATTGTCGCTAAAACAGGTACATCGACTAGGAATATATGTGTGCATCATCTTCTTACCCAATCGGCCTGTCTGTTTGGCTTTTTTATTAGCCCGCCGTGTGTCCTCACGTAGCTGGATAATAACTTGCAACACCCGTAAGAAAAACTTTTGTGTTGAAGTCTTTGATGTCAGTGAGCTCATGCAAGGAAGCTGCAATTCTCGCCCTCCTAGTGTACGCTTCTGTGCAGCCACAATAACCACACTCTCTGACCCATCAAACCTGTGTCCAAACCAACAAATACAAAAAATTCCAGAGAAATTGTAAAAATAATATTTCAATCATAACTTATTGTAATGATAATATTGACAATTTAACAAGAACTTGCCAAGCTGCCAGACACTTCTGTTTGTTGTAACAGATATAAATGTTGCCAACCGAATGTCTGAATCGTCACTTGCTTACCTGCTGGTCATCTTGCCCTTCAATCTGGCTGACATAGAAGAATCTTCTGGAGGTGCATCTGGGGAGTGCGAGTCCACTTGTACCCGTCTCTGCTGCTCCAAGTTGTACTCTCTAAGTTCAGCCAGTAATGTGCCTATGAGAAAAAAATGTTACAACTTAAACATTACTTGCTCAAAACACACAGAGATGAAATGTAGCCCTTATGCCCAAAACTCACCAATCTGCTTGCAAAGAGTGTATCCAAGATGTCTGGCTCCACTGAGCAACAGTCTAAGCACTGTGTCTCTGGTGACACCGTCTCCTCTGGATAACTGCAGCAGAATGTTAGCAGCATCCTCAAGACCCTCCTCTGAACATGAATGAGATGTCAACACCTTGGAATGAGAGAAAAAAAAGAATAACCAAAATGTAATAATAATAACAGAAAGGTGTTAAAAAAAACAGCTCTGGAAGAATGCATAGAAACAATCAAAACCAGGTTGCACATTTTTGGTCACGCCAGGGTCAAAGTTTAAAAAAGGCTACTGGTGATGAATCACTCAAACCAGCTTCCCCCCACAAAGTCTCAGAGAAACCATATTAATTATCCTGAAATATATATTAGGATCCACCTACTTCAAGGAGTCTCTTCAGCTTTTACTTGAGACTCACACTAAATATTTCTTTCTGAAAGGGCTTTCTAACAGTTAGATAAAAATAATCTGTTACATCTGAACAGCTACAGAACAGGTATTTTTTTTATAAAATCTCAGACCACCTGTCTGCTTACAACAAAAGGATAAATCCACAGGGAATCAATACAAGTAATTAATCTGTTTAAATTTTTTTCCCTGACTCAGGTTTAACTTTTAAAATGTGTTGTTTAGGGTTAGGGAATATAACCCAATACAAGTCAAATCTAATTTATTTAACTAACTGATCTAAATCTTTCCTTTTATGAAAACATCCCACAAATGACAGAAAAGACCAAACAATTTGCCTTCATTTCTACTGTCCCTTCTGCAGGTTCATGTAAATTAAATGGCAAATTAACACTGAACGTATTTCACCATGTAGTTTCAAACTAATTTAAATAAACAAAAAGGTGTCTTTAAAAAAAACATTGTCCTTAAGAGTATTTTTACCACTTTTGAAAAAATAAGGCCTTAAAAAAGTGGGCATTACAAATTATTTTCCCAGTGAAACTTTTATCACGCAAACAAATGTTTATAAAAACAACTTGTGTTTTTGAAAAAGCTTAGCTTTCCACCCCAAGAATGAGCAGTACATATATCCAGCAATTAACAAACTTGATTACATTTTTCGAGTTCTTTCTTATGACTTGCAGTTGTGTTTAAATTTATTCATACCCTTTTATTAAGAACAAAACAAAAAAAACTGACTGAACAGTTCTTTGAGTGACTATTGTAAATTTAGTCCTCTCCTTGTTGGAAGGGCATGATCAATCTGAGGATGACTATGTCTACAATGGTTTAAAAGATTCTGAGTGACATCCCTGCCTTTAATTTTTATATCTGGACAATGGAAACAGTTCAGTTACTTCAACTGATTCAAGTCGTGTAAACAAATACTTTAAAGAAAATAAGAATTCACACATAGCCATCTCTTTCAGGTAACTGATTGTTCTTCTCCCTACCTCCACAGAAAGTTGAAGTTGTTTCTCCGTTAGTCCAGAGGCGGCCATCTTGTCGCTCTCTGTATTGCCAGTGATGCCCCTCTGTTTTCCTGTTGTTGTAAATTACAGAATTATTTTCTTCTAAGTAATTTCTTGTACCTTTTGACTCTAAATTAAATCAGCCATTATACTGTAGAATACCAAATAATACCTGTAGAGATTGTTCCAGTTGATGTGGGAATAGATATTGTAGTACAGGATGTCTGGGATGTTGCTAGATTTGTCCCTGAGGATGTACCCTGGGCTACAGAGCCTACAGAGGCTCCTGGGGCTACCACAGTGGGCTGGATAGAGCCTACTGATGTGCCCTGTGTTGTGACCGAGACTGTTGCTCCTGAGCTTGCCGTGTTGGGAATGGCAGCCTGTGGGGTAGGATGTCCAGCAGGCACCTCAGTGGCCTTGTTGTCAGGCAGGGCAATGGAAATGAGGGAGAGCAAGCGCAGAAGTTTTTCAGTAAGCAAGGAGCTCCGCCTGATTACAGGATGAGACAGCATGTTCATAAGCTGACCAAGAGGAGACGTCTCTAAGCTGAACTGTACTCCCTCAGCCTCTGCGTTTGCACCTAGAGGCACTGTCTTCATGGAGGCTTTTCCCTTGCGGCTGACATTCATGTTGTCAAGCTTGACAAGCAGGTCCCAAAAATCTGTGGAGATGCCCAGAGACTGAGGAGTCACCATCGAAGACCCAAAGGAGTTCTGGGTGCCAGAAGCGTTGGGGTTGTTCTGAGACTGAGACCCTGACCTGGAGATCCCAACTCCACTCAGTGCCACTGAGGAAGCAGAGCAAAGACGAGAATCCAAGTCTGAGGACGAAGCCGACAAATCCTTGCATCGCTGTTGGGTGAAGTGGCTAGGGAACACCTGCACAGGCGGACAAGAAAAGAAATAAAGGGATCAATATTTTTTCTTAATGTAGATATTTGGGCACATAAATGAAAAGAAACTATGCTGCAGATATTAAGAAATTCAGTTACCTTTGCTAACTGGATGAGTGTGTCCAGCACATGTCGACAGACTACTGGAGCAGCTTGTGGGTGGATGTGAACTGTGGAGCCTCCACCTCCAGCACATGCGACTCCTGTAGCAGGGCCTGGGACCCCTCCCCCGAGCGTTCCGGATCCAGTGGAGCTACCAGCTGAATGGCGATCAGCATGCTTCCTACCTGATGCTCGCTGAATCTGGAAAATATTTGTCCGGCAGCCCAAAGCTGCATCCATAGAGACAGAGAGCCAGGACAGCTGACTGGAACTACGAGACTCCACCCGATTCAAAAGCTCTATTGATGAAGATGACGAGGAGAGGGAGGAGGCTGCTGAGCCTTTTCCTCCGCAGCCTCCCTGAGCGCTCCTTTTTCCGCGGGAGTCTTCAAGACGTGAAGTCTCCACACATACCTCACTTTCACTACTGCGTTGGAGAATTGATAAAAGACTACGGATGACCCACCCGCGTGTTTGAGAATGATAGCAGAGGTTCCTGAGCACACGATGAAGACGGCTGGTGTTAAGCTTGGGTTCATCTACAAACAACAAAACCAGCAGGCAAGACAAAGCCTCGTGGTCCAGCAGCAATCGCCCACGAAGACGCAACAAAGAATCCACACTTGAACTGGATGGTCTACGAAGACAAAGGATCACAAATTCGGTTTAAGTTGTTTCCATATTATTTTACAAAGCAAAATCAAGAACATTTACAGTGACAAAAGTACTATCTTTAAAATGCCTTGCAAACATTTTATAAAAAAGAAGAAGAGAGAAAAAGCACTTAAGACAAGTCCAACAATTATTTCCGTTTTACCTGTGGTTTGTTCCTCCTCCCATCTGAAATGTTCCTCCTCTTTGGACTGCTAGTCGGGTGTACTGGACGCCACGATTGCTCCCCAGCCTACTAGTGAAGGCTGGTGAACGCAAGATGGCTGAGAGTGCTGAAGATGAACTGTGACCAAACAGCCTCTCGCGCATTAATTGTCTCTGCCGGGCCTCTTGCTCTCTTCGCAAAGCTGCTGCTTCTGCAGCAATGTCTGGGGGCATGACAGCCAACACACTGTCCTCCATGTCCTCAAGGACGCTACGGCGGAGCTCTGAAGGCAGCGTTTGGATGAAGGTGACTGGATCCAGGGGAGTGTCTCCCTGTGTAGGCTGCTGGGCGAGTTCTCTTCGCTGCTGCTCAGCTCGTTGCTGGGCAAGCACCTAAGAAAATTAATGGCATACTTAATAAAATGACTTAACAGTAAATTTTATTAGTTTTCTCAGATATTTTTCAAATGTCTGTAATCTAACAGTACAATACGTCTCACCTCCTCCTGGATGGCAGGTGGCAGTGCTGCCAGGAACTCAGGGCTGACCTCTGTAACCCCTGGTCCTCCTAGAACAGGTGCAGTAGAGGTGGAAAGAGTGGTAGCAGCAGGAGGACGGGAAGGTGGTCGAATGCCAAGCTGATTCTGTAACACTTCGCGACGGATGTCCTCAGGAAGGGCTGCTAGGAATGAAGGATCCACACCCTCTGGCAGACTAATGCCTGCCAAATCCAAAATGTCAAATGTTATTGGATATAATTTCTGAAAACAACTAAAAAATGTATGAATATATTTTACCTGCAAGTGGGTCTTCCTCCTCATTGCTAGTGGATGGGAGAGGCTCTTCTTGGATGGCTTGCGACTGGCTATCAGCGCTATCACTCCTTGGCATCGTTTCCCCCGGGGAGGAAACAGATGTAGAACTGTTCGATTAAAAGACAATGGGTATAGTTGTTAAATGACGGTAATGACAAAAACACATGTTGGAATTCATAATAATGTCAAAACAGAAAGTGCTTTGAGATTTAATAAAATAGTAAAACACTTTATTTGCATTTTAGAAAATGGACTCAAGCATTTATGCAAAAACAGGAAAAAGAAAACCCCAAATGACAACAGAGGATGAATTTACAGTATTCATCACAAATTACTAGAGATCATTTTTTAGATTACGTCTCACCCAGTGTCTGCATCTGTCTGCCTGTCAGTGAGCCCACTCTCTCCACTGCCAGAGAGCTCCTGAGACAACTGAGTGGTCTGGGTAGGGTTTGGAACAGCTTCTTCTTGGGTAGCAGAGGCAGGGCTGCTTGTATCCATGGGTGACCCTTCCAATTGTGATACACCCACTACTGCAGGCTCAGAGTTCTCCACAATGTCTGGGCTTAGAGATGCTAAAGGGAAAAGAGGTGGTGGACAATTTGTATCTTAGAATCAATTGTTAAATTGTCTTAAATACTTTCTTAAACCTCAAAAACAACAATAGTTTCAAGTAAAAAGTTAACAACTGCCCTTGTTTTTGGCCAGTCTGATAATTATAGTTTTTTTTTTAAGTTGGTCTACCTTCCTCCAACGCTCCTCCACCACCACTTCCTCCGACCCTCTCACCAATTGTGGGTGCCGGGGACATTTCCATCTGAGATGCCTCAGCTTCGCTGTTTGGCCTTTCAGCTGCTGATAGGGGTGGAAGGCCAGCTCCTGCCAGAGCAGCCAACGAGCTTGCATGGGAGTCAGCCAGTAGCAGGTCAGCAATTGGCTGGGGGACCTGCTGACTAATAGCCGTCTCCAGGGAAACTAGGGCCTGTTCATGAGGAGCAGGTGTGGTCGGAGTGACCTCTCCAGATGGGGGAGCAGTAAGGAAGCCCTCAGAGACTCTGGGTGGGTCCAGACATGACATAGTACCACCCTGAGCCTGCTCACCTTCTGTAACATTCATGGAAAAAAAATTAAACAGCTGTGTATTAAAACAGTTGTTTTTTTTTCTTAATATATATCAATAGGCTATCATTCTCAAATTCAGGCAAAAATATTCAATTATAGATGTGCCTAATATTAGTAAAAAGAAATTTAATACAAACAAATAAGTAAAAAGTAAAATAAATAAAAAAATATAATTTTTGGACACAGATGGAATAAGCCTCCAATGAGGAAGGCAGTAAGTCGTATAGTTATCTCCTCAATGGGGTACACAATCATGATCCCCAACAACAACACAACTTACTACCTCACCACAGCACAGGCAGCTGCAACAAAATGCAGTTAATTCATCAACTAAATAAAAAATAAGCCAATCTTCCAAGCAAGGTGCTGGTTTTTAAGAATATTTATCTAATTTTCAGATATGTTCAGAATATATTCCCTAATTAATCATTTTCATTATGTTGGTAGACAGTACTCAAGAATTGGTCTGAAGCAAAATGAGCCTGC
Organism: Pseudomugil gertrudae; assembly: GCA_037177535.1. Taxonomy (NCBI): domain Eukaryota; kingdom Metazoa; phylum Chordata; class Actinopteri; order Atheriniformes; family Pseudomugilidae; genus Pseudomugil; species Pseudomugil gertrudae. Next base: position 12,404,221 of record JBAMHV010000014.1, read on the forward strand.
TGATGGAAATAGCCACATCATATGGTAAGGCAAACCATTCAGTAGGTCCTCTTGGTGACCATTCCATTCAGTTTACAGGTGGGGCTTTTGTCATCCTGGAGGAGACTGCTCTCAAAAGGATGTAAATGTCAGGACAAAGATGACTGCTCAGAACTTTTATGATTGTAAGTTGCCTTTCCATTTAAAAGGTGGGTAAACCCAAGCCATACCAGCAAAAAGCTTCTCACAACACAACAGAGGCAACAATTCTATTTACAAAGTGAAACTGAGGAGTTGAGTCGATATGGCGTTGCCATGAGAAAGACAGTAGACTGTATAGTTATCTCCCAGATCTGGTGTGATCCTAAAACTATACAAACTACTACCTCATCCCACAGCCCGCACACCAAGCTTGACGTTGGCCTCTTAATGGTCTTCATTGAGTTGTAAGACCCAAAATGATTAGGAAAATGTTAACATTAAGACACAAACATATATTCAAATACTACAAATATCAATACCTGCAGTGTTTTCCACACCATTAACTGTTCCCAATCCTGAACCCTATGGACAAAAAATGCAGAGAGAGATTAAAATATTAACAAATGTATTAATATTGTAAATGTAGGTGACAAAAATAAACATTCAAAATTGACCAAAAAAAGATTAAATCAATTTAGTTATCACTGTTTTCAAATTAACTATTTCTTTTCAATAGACCCAAAGTGTTTCACATGGAATACATTAGTAATTAGTGCCACTATCATACTTAGTGAAAAGTTAAGGACAAACAGCTTGTTGAATTTAGTTAGAACGAACCTAAAAGGTAAATAACATTTAGAGGATAACTTGATTTGATATTCTCTCAAGTTTTGAAAACAAGTATAAAACTGTTGGATGTTTTAGTACTGATTGTTGGAGAACAACATGTTGTGCAAAGTGATTAACCTATAAAACATGCACCAACCACTGAAACCACTTTGATCTAAACCATCTCCATCATCTTGCATGTTACTGAGACGTGGACAATTTTTACTAGCAATAAGTACCACAAAAAAAGAAACGATGTTAGTTGAGCTCCATAAACCTCACTTCAGACCCAGAAATAAACATATCATGGATCATTAATAATAATTTTAATTAATTGATGTGCTTGACATGTCCTTATATACCAACCTGTAAACTCTGTTCTCTCGCTTGTTCAGCTCCAGAAGCCCTTCTTTCATTCTGTTTGGATTCCTCCTCCTCAGCCAGCAGTCTTCTCCTCTTCTCCCTGCGCTCCTCCAGTTCTTCATCCCTTAGACTTTCCAGATGCTGCAGAATAGGCACCTTCACCACTGAAATTGAAGACAAAAGTCAAATTGACATCTTTGTTGTGGCCACATTTCACAGGTGGAGCATATCACAAAGTCAAGTTAAACTTTCACTCAAATCTTTAAAGCTTATCTGTTGAAAGAAATCTAAAATATTTTTGGTCACTAATTGTAAATAAATTAATTGCTTAAAGAAGTTTAAATATCCATCAAAATTTGATTTGAATATTTAACCCAGGGTCTGGATCTAACACAGTGTATACCACTAGATTTCCGGATTGCATAAAACCAAGACATCAGTGAAAACTGCGAGATAATGATATAGGCCATACTTTTTATATGTAGGACAAATTATAAGAACACTTAAAAAGGGTAGAAATGAATAGAGTATTTGTAACTACCTGTATTTTAAGTTCCATACTTTGTGACTAAAATGATTAAATGTTAATATTTACTGAGTATAAGCAGCCTTTAGTGCGGAAGCAATAAAATGTTTCTATTTGCAGCTGTAAAGCCACTGACCTCATTTTAAAAGAAGGATGCAGCAACACAGAAATCATCATGGTAAAAATGTCACTGAAACAATATAATTACCTGCTACACAGTCGTGCATGCTTTCAGCATCCAGCACCTTACATTCATCAGTCCATCTAGTAAGGGCAGTAGGAATACTAGAGAGGGTGCCTTGAGAGATGGTAAAAAAAAAAAACAACTTATGTAGTCAAAGACAACCAATACTGAAATTACTTGGACAACTCATTAATAATGCTTACCTGCTTGACCACCAGTGCTGCTCTGCTCATGGAAAAAATCATCCAATAACTCATCATCAGAACGAGCAATGATGTGCACATCCTCATTTCCAACTAAAAGCCGGGCACGACCACGAGACTGCAGAGGCAGGGAGCTGGACAGCTGTAAAATATCTGCTGCAGCACTGGGGCCCAACAGTCTACAATGGAACCAGAACAACATCGATTTTTATTATTGCAAACATGAAAGCCAGCGGAAAGATATGTAAACATCTGCTGCACTTAATAAAGTGGCATGGAAAAAATAGTTTCACCTTTGCAAGATAAGTGGAGGGTTAGGCTGGCGGTTGTGAGGGTAGTGGACATGGATGGTGTGTCCACTGTTGGCTGTGAGTTGACGCAGTGTTCTCTGGCTGCGACCCATACCCTGTGCCAGACGGCTGCTAGTGCCTGCTACACCTAGAGTGAGGGAACCGTGGTCAGCATGGCGCACCATTAGTGGATGGGAGCTAGGGATGTTGCCTGGGGAAGGGGGGATGTCAGCTGATGGAAAAAAATAAAAACAGAAACAAAGGGAGCAGACATTAACAAGAAGATCTGTTACCAGCCTTTTTGATGTTTATGCAACACAACATAATTTGGAACGAGTGATTTCAGCATCTTAGAAGCACAACATCTCTTTTTGAAAAGCTAACAAATATTTTATGAAGTCAGTAGGATACATTTTACCAGTAATTCCACTAAAAATTTAAAGCTTCACTAAACAGTAAAAAGTACAAGTACAACTTGTCTAACTTACCATTGTTGGAAAACATGTTGTCAAACTCTATAATGAGGTCGTCATCCCTGTCAAACCTCTCAAATCGGATGTGCGGTGCAGCATTGATATCAGGGAAATCTTCATCCAGTTCCATTTCTGAACCTTCATCATCATCATCCTCATCTCCTTCTTCATCATCCTTAAGAGATAACAGAAACCATGAACTACATAGATAACAACCAAGACTTCTTTAGCAAACTTCAATGCATTTATCTTTACCTGATCCTCTTCCTCTTCTTCTTCCTCCTCCTCTTCTTCATCTTGGCTGTCTTCATCATCATTGCTACCACTTGAGTCTTCCTCTTGAGTGTGCTCCTCATCTTCGGGTTCCAGGATGTTCATAGAGTCTAACAAGAGAGATACAAAGACGGAGTTGCTTTCAGGAAAACCTTCATACAGTATTAAGACTTTATGATGGTCTTTTGAGATTTGTTCAATATTTGTTTTATTGATACCATTTATATAAACACATTATATATATATATTTTTTTTTTTCTGGGCAAGACACGGATTCCTCGGTGGATCCTAATGTGTCTATTGGAGTGTGGCTGAGTGTGTGTGAATGGATGAAATTGACATGTATTGTAAAGCGCTTTCAGTGGTTACTATAGGAGGTACAGATAAATTTTAATATTGTATTTTATTGTATAGAGTATTTGTATTGCAAATTGTATCAAAAGTGCAACACAAATTTGTCAACAGAACATATGAAAGAGTGTTCCAATATGTTATTATCATACCTTCACGGTTTGCCTGAAGTGTGGAAGCCTGGCTAATATTGGATGGGGCCTCATCCATCAACACATCCTCTTGTGATTCATCCTCACCGGTGCGTCCCACTAATTGACAAAACAGACGAGACATGATCTTGTCTGTGAGATACTTGTAATAAAAAGTTAGATTAAACATAATTAAAAAAATGTCTTACACTCCTTAAATTGCTATCTTAATTTATTTTTAATCATGCAATTATAACCCTAAGATAATCTTTATAAATCAATGGCTTACCTATAATAGTGCTGTTGACGGTGCCAGCATCTCTCTCCAGTAGCTCATCAATCAGGTCCACCAACTCATTTTCCACCTACATGAACAGAAAATGATGTACAAAAGCCATGTGAGCCATAAAGCAGGCAAACAGGTTGCCGTTGCTTTCCAGTTAAACTGCAATTTATTCTTAATTTCTCATAAAGCAGTAAATGCTGTTAACTATCGGGGTTTCCAGAATGATATCCTTGCAGCATTTGTCTACTAGATAGGAGCTCTGACCCCATTTAACCTTCAGTCTTCTTCATCGCCGTCCTCTCCATAACACAAGTAGCAGCTACACTCCGGAAACATTACAGTACTGTGCTAAGCGGAGCAGACAGGTATGTTCAGCACGACTGTGAAATTATTATAGACTCAGCAACTCTCCAATTTTGGTCAAACTCTGCTTGTCATGTGTAATGGCATATGCTTTGTTGCATCGGTCATGCTTTCTATTTACTTTGCATTGCTAAAGTTGTGCTAACCTGGCTAAATACTCAGTCTATAGTATATTTACTGATACTAAGTGTGATCTGTGTGTGTGGTCAGTGAGCTTGAGCTGTATTCGAAGAATGACTCTTCAAAACAAGGTTTAAGCCAACCCCTTGTTATTATAAACAATCGTCTCAGGAGACATCTGTTTGTTAGCAATAACATTGCTTTAGTTATGCTAACGTAGCTTACAGCTTAAAATTCTCCAGTTGAGTACACAGAACAGCTGTTTATTACTCCGTCAGCTGCAAAAACTACTTTACTTAGTGTTAATACACAGGTAACTTTTCATAAATATTCTACCAGTCTAGTAACTAAGAACAGTGAGCTAAATTGGTATGAGCATCTTACATTGGAACAGTTTTTTTTAATGGATGCTAACGTATGAATAGTAAATGGCGGTTCTAGGACAGATCTGGGGATCTTATTACCTTATGCTATTTGAAGTTTTATGGCTTTTAGCTGTAAATGTTAAAGATGAGCAACTGTGAGCAAACATCAAATGCATGATGCATCTCACCTGCATGGCTTGTGTGCTAAGAACCTCTGGTTGCCCAGCAATAACTACTGTGTCTCCTTCTGTTTCTCCATCCATCAAGTCGCTGTCTGTTCCCTGTACCCTGTGGCTGCCATCCACTGGTTCTGCCTCACCAGACTCTCCTGAAATAAAAAGAAAACTTCAGCAACAGTTATCTGAAAAATAAGTGTTATAACCATCCCATTTGTCTCATGAAGATACCTTGGTCTTGCGTGTTGCTGTTGCTGTCCCTGGCAGTGCCCACAGTGTCATGTTCAGTCTTGCTCTTGCTGGAACTTCCTTTGCCACCAAACAGGCTGCTTGGCTGGTTTACAATGCGTGAGAGAGTCTCCAGAGGCTTCAAGGCAGCATTCACTGTGTTTGCCATGTTGGGACTAAAGAAGAAAAAAAAAAACTCATTTATTTTGTACAAAAAATTTTACTTTTTTTTTTCCAAAACCAAACTACTGTCAAGATTAAACTTGTTGCAATATTGTTTTGTATTAGGGTTAGGATATATCTGGCGAGTGTGCATACAAGTGTCATAGTTCTGTGCATACACTTGCTTCAACATGACTGAGGCAAAATACTTTATACCAGAAGTCATTGCTGGGTCAGTACACAGCACTTGGCTTCTGAAATTATTAGGCCCGAGCACCCAAGGCTGTGCGAAGGCCTATTGAAATGCAAGCGTTTCTTATTATTGTTATTCCGGTTCTTCCGACAAATGAATTGCATTTTTGGGGGCCTGAACATGCTCGAAAACTCACCACGCGTACTTGGGTCAAGACCGTGGCAGCATGGCGACCTTCGACAAGATGCCATGACATCAGAAAAAACTATAGATCCCTGAATCTTGATCATATCAACACGTGACTTACAGGGAACAATCAGTGGGAAGTTCTGAAAAGATTCTTGTGACCCTTTCCAGGTTGGCCTTAAGCCCCGCCTACTTTTAATAGGAAGTACACGTAACTTGGCCATAAAAATGCTGAGCTCAACAAAACCTGGCATGTATGATGACAGTCATGCTATGAACGGAGTCACATAGAAACATGTTGGGTAAGTCCAAATATGGAAGGACAGCACCCCCTAGAATATTTCAAATGATTAGCCCAGTAAGAAATCTGTACAGAACTTGACATGTCTCATCCTATATCATTACTCGTCACATCCCGATTACAGGAATGTTGTCAACCTCGTAGCCCCGCCCCCTGGCAACAGGAAGTGAGTCGTTTTAAAGCATAAATGACTTGTGAAGATTCTATCGACCCGATCTGAAGTCTGGCGGTACGTGAGGCCGCGAAAGCGTCTGAGGGAGGTTGCCAAGGGATGCGGTGGAGACACGTGCCGAGCGGCGCCAGAGGTGCGAGGGCCTCCATCACCGCTTGCGGTTTTAATTATTTTTTAAACTATTGTTGCTGAAACAGTTTCAGAAATGCCAAATCTGTTGACAGTTAAGCACCACTGTTTCACAGGGAGGAAAAAAATCATGCTTGCTGTTAAAAGATCTGAGAGGTGCCCTTTAAAATGTACACCTTTGTGTTTATGTTTGAACAAGCGCCTCTAGTTCAACATTGCAACTTGCACATGGATCATGTTACCATGCATCAACACAAATAGTGCCAAAGATACAGTAGTTATCGCACAACAGCCACAATACATATTTTAAAGCATCACTAACAGCAAGTATATCGCCACCTTTATCCAGAATATTTGAGTCTTCTAGTTTAATACTCAGTAATCCTCACTTTTCAGGAATAACGTTATGATCCTAACCCATCAGGAAAAATGGACCTCTTCTTGTTAAAAGTAGGTGTTAATATGCCCTTGAAATAAGACTTCATTTCATGCTAGTACATACTTCTGTTTCACCATTTTGCTTATCTTAAATATGAGGGCAGATTAAATGGAAATGTTACGTTGATCAAAAGCATATTTTTGTAAGCAGCATAGATCTGACTTCACCACAGTTATTAAAAACTTAAATTACTATGTCATTTTTTACCTGGACAAATCCAAACTGTGAGGTACACGGGCCAAGTCATTGACCAGTCCTTTTTTAAGAAAGAGCCTGATGATATTGTTCATGCCATTATGTTGCGTCTTGGCTGCTGCTGTGCTGTAGAAACTTGATGTGGATGGACACGATTCCATGATTGTGCTGATAATACACATCACTGCTTGAAGCCTGTAAAGAAATGTGTGGAGGACAAAAATAAAAATGGATCTGTACAGACAAGACTTAAATTTGTCAACAGAAATAACACTTAAAAAAATCAAGGTCAGGTTGAAGGATCCATTTTACTGTTTACCTGGCATGTTTTTCTGCACCTTCTGTCATGCCTAGAGCTCGACTAAGTGCGGCCTTTACTTCATTCACTAGAGCCACCTGAGCATCAGTGCCTGTACCAGCAGCTGCAAGACTGGCAAGGAAGAGACGTGCTAAAGCCGGTGTGTCCTTATCCTCTGAATTCTGTGTGTGAGGCAGTAGATGGTCGAGCACAAAGGCTAGAACACTGCAGTCCTGTTAGGATACAAGTAGGTTGTAATGAATTTAGGAAATGATCATGGCATTTAAAACAACATAAGACAATTGTGAAAAGCTAACAAGATAATATCAAGTAACTCACCTCCTTAATAAGTTCAGACTGTCCTGCTGTGTAGCTGTAGGAGGTGATCAGTGTAGCAATGCCCACATAGGAGCGAACAAGTTCTGCTAGCAGTCTCAGGATGGTAGACGTAGGCATCAGAGGCTTGCTTGCCTTTGCTTTAGCCGCTTTACTCTCATCTGAGTTGGTACCCTTCTCACCCTCTTGTTCTTTCTTCTCCTCTCGCATCTCTTCTGGCGTGGAAGCTGAGGACATTGGGTTAACATAACAATTAAAATTCAATGTGTAGCAACACATTACTATAAAGGAAAAAGAAAAACAGTATTATATGCGATTTAAATTCCAGCAGCTTTGCGCTTTATGTCTAACTGAAAATTAAATCTTCCAATACAATATCATGTATTTATCGAGGACCTTAACAGACATTAATTGTAATAGCTACAGAAAGAGTTTTGCAAGGACAATGGTGAGATAATTGTCTATATGTCAAACAAAAAACTGATGTTTAGTTAACCCACCCATCTTTGTAAGTGTTCAAGGAAAAACAACAAAACTCACCCTCTCCCTGTGGTGTGCCAGTCTGGGAAGACTCTGCCACACCTCCATCAGCAGCAAAAACTTGAGCCTAAAAAGCAAACATTGCACCGTTATATACAAAAGAAATAAAATGTTTTTTATTTCAATTATATACAAGATGAATAGTCACTGAAACTCACATTGATATGAAATGCTGACTGTGAATCAAAGTCACTTCCCTGCCGTGTGAGTCTGTACTGCTGATAAACATCATCACCAACATCCTGCAAAATCTGACACAGATCTTGAGCACCAGGTACAGCTGCAGCACGTTCTTCTGTACGCTCAGCTACAACGCAGACACAGAACATATATCGTTGTTAGATATGGTTGTCAATAACTACTGACATATAAAGTCCTCAAAACAAATTACTGTCATGGTTTAAAGATATTTCTTTACGTTCTTCTGGAGCATGGTAGGCAGCCAAGGCATTGAGCATGTCATAGATGACCTCCTTGATGGTGTCAGGAATGGGCGGTAAGGGCGACAGTTTTAGAGGAGTGGTCTTTACCAACTGCACAGCATTGGGCCCCTTAATTCGCAGGTTCTCAAACTCATCATCAGATGCTGTAGAAATAAAGGAATGTATATCAATGATTAACATTTTTCTAATCAAAACTCAACAAAAAAACATAAAAAATGCTACTAAGCACATAAATAAATGCTGAAATTTATAGTACCAACTTAAAAACTCATTAAATTACTTTTTAAATCAAATATAGTAATTGTACTTGATACACTGAAATGTATACTTACTTGTGCCCGCTCCACGGGGTGCAGGCAGTGCAATGCGAATACAGCTGTTGGCTGTTTCAACAAAGCATTCAGGGTTACGGCAGGCGGCAGGGCCCAAGACGCGGAGAATATAATTGATTTCTCTGGAACCCAGGCTACCTGACACCACCCCTGACGTGGTGCTACCTGCTCCGCTGGTCACAGCCGATCTCACCACCTTTGCAAACCATTAAGAAATTGGTTCAGAGTAAGAAAATTGATAAGTACAAACTGGGAAATGCCATTTATGTCACAAAACATAAATAACAACCTTTTCCATGGTGTGCCGCAGAGTGGCGGGATCTTCTATGATGTGTCTGAACAGCAAAGTAACAAGTGGGGTGAAGCCATTGAAGCCAGAGCTCTGTGTCAGCCCCAGAATCATCCTTGTACTCTTTAGCTCCGCAAACATCATTGCATAGTGGTGGTTGCGTGTAAGACGTAAACAGAGGCGCAATGTGGCATGAAGAGTGTCGGGGTCTACAGGAACACTTATCATACTGACACAGGCCCGAATAAGAATGGTGGTCATGTCTTCTGTCAGACCTTTGACAACAATGTCTGATCTCTGAGAATAGTCAGACTCCAGGGAAGAAATGGTCTCCTTAAGCTGGCTGGAATCATCTTTAGGAGCACTTATCTCCACCGCTGCCCCTGAATTGAGGTCGGTTTGAGTTTCTTCAGTCTTACTCCTGTCAGACTCCTCTCTCTCCGAGTCAGTAACACTGCCTGTCTTGGAATGCTTGGGAACACGAGGAACTCTCTGGACAGTCAGCATCACTGGCCTCCTATTACCAGTCTCTTCATTTACCTGCAGTGGTCATAGTCAAAGAATAGAATATCAGCCAAGTCTAATCCATTAACTGTAAAATTATGAACATGTACTCCCTGGAAGCAAAAAAATCTTTGTTTACCTGCACCATAGTGTTAAACAGTACAGTGTATCTTCTCCTTCCAGCTGTGAACCGGACACTGCTTTCCCCAGCTCTCCAAGCTGAGTCAATAGTACTGTTGTTGGATGCACTATAACTGCACCAACGGCCTGAGCGGTCATCAAACCATCGCCAGTTATTTCCATTTGGCTGCAGATACTAAAAACAAGCAGATACACATCACTAAATTTGCAAGAAACAATGCACCAGATTTAGTTTTTTGTGGTACTAGTGGCTTTTACTTAGCAGTTGCTAAACAGGAGAAGAGGTGAAATACAACGTATGACCCAGTTCATTAATAAATAAAACATATAGCCTAGTGGTGGGGAACCCTGGTCCTCAAGTGTCAGAATCCAGTATCCCTGGTCCAGCACACCTGATTCAAATCAAATGTCTCCAACAGCTTATCATGATCTCCAAACAATTCATTAGAGTCTGCTATGTTGGAACAAAGAGACATTGAAAACTTTGAGGGCGGCCAAGGTTCCCACCCCTGCAATTTCCAAACCAAAGGCTATTTATAAAGTTAAAAATTTTTTTGTTGTTTACTCCAGCCTCCAACAAATACTGTCTTGTTAACTTACTGTTATATGCAACTGTAATCCTAACCTACCTTGTTCATTTGTTCCCTTCGCTTTGAAGAAACGGCCATCTTCTCATAAAAATCAATGATCAACAGCACTGGTGTGATCCATCTGTAAAAGAGCAAAAAAAAAAAAAAAATCATAATTAAAATTTTCAACGACTCCTGATAGTAATGGATCATAAAATTGAAACACTAGAGAAATCTCACTTTGGTGTCTGGATGTCTTTGTGCTCTTTAGCTGCCTGCAGACAAGGCTGTACAACCTCTAGCAGCTTTATCAGCAAATCAAGAATCCCACTGCTTTCTACCACTCTGGCACCCAATAACTTCAGTTCCTTCAGAACAATTAACAGAGATATTTCATGACATACTGAACATCCTATCCAAATTACCTTGTGGAAATAATATGGCATTTCATGTACCTCAAAGAGCAGCGTTAGTAGCAGAATTCGAGTGGCCAGTTTGGAGGCCTGTGGCAGTGTTGCCATCTGTCGGGTCCACTCAGACACAGTCTTTGTGTCACTGGTAGTTAGAGGCTCAGCTGCCTTAATCAGAACGTCTGCAGCCTCCCATACCTGCATGCACAATACATATAATCAGGCTGACGAGCATAGCTGCTTCTTTCTTAGGAAGATTTTTAGTAATGTATTAAAAAACAGGTGTTTAGTGTTAGCTGCTATAAATAATAGGACAATTGCCATTGCACTACTGTCGATTGTGCACTGTATTATATACTCCAACTGTGTACATGGCCCACTATTTTATTACAATATATATGTATAGATACTGTAAAAGACTAAACAATGTTAAAGCTTTTTTCTTTAGCCTTGCAACACTGCCATTCATTTCAACAATACTGCAGTTTATGGATGTCAACGCACATTTTTCTATATGTTGTATTAGTACAACTACATTTAAAAATTAAACTGTGAACTTGGTGAAAATGTTCATTTTGAAATAGGCCAAAAAATTTACACATCTATCTTTATATATGTATTCTGCAATACAATCTTAACCTATTATCATTTTTCCTTCAACCTAGTAAAACAACTGTTACTCTTATGTAAATATTCTTAATTTAATCATTTATTCAAACTTCTGGAAATGTTCATTTCTCTTGGGAGATTAATAAAGTCTATAGATCCATTCATCACTGACCTGGTGGACAACTTGACCAAGAATGAGGTCCCTGTACTCGGGTCCACTCCTCTTTATGGCAGTCATCAACAGGTCACAGAGTCTGTAGACTGTATCAGGCAACTCATCCAAGAGATGGAAGCAGCCAGGCAGCATAGAATCCGTGAAAGTGTGTAGCTCTTGGGGATCCAGAGGTTCAGCCTCCATGAAGCGCTCCAAACAGCGTGCCTCCTCTTCTTCTGCCCGCTCCCTAGCTCTCCTGTCTTCCTCCTCACGCCTACGTGCGGCTTCCTGAAGCAGAAACACAAATAATCTTTCCAGCCGTGTAGCTAAATTTTAATTATTCAAGTTTTGGTTTCACAAAGCAAAATCCGTTTTGGTTATGCTGCAAACCTCAGGAGAGTCGGAGCGCTGCTCCATGCTGACCTCTTGCCCAAGTGACATGGCAATTGCCCTCATCATCTGATCCTCTTCAGACATGGTCAAGTCCTTGATTGGATGACAGCAAAAATCATCAGCTGACAAATTCTGAACAGATTGTGAAAATATATCTTCTGTGGGTTGATGGGTTCAAAAGCTTACCCTTACAGCTCCACCAAGAAGGGGTGGTGGATGTGTGAGCAAGTACTCTGTGGCCTGCTCCATGGTGCTGGTGTTCAGTAGAGCCTCCATGGCATGTTCCCTTGAGAAGCCCATATCCATCAGCTAAAAAAGCCACACAAAAACATTTAAGATAAGGTCATAAAGAAAAACAAAAATGGGAGATATAGAATCTAACCAACGAGTCTTCAAAGTTCCATATAATGAAGTGTAAGAAAAAAATATGGGACAATGTCATGACCATAAAAGCCTCATGAGTAACCATATTAACAATCTAAAAATACTGTCAAACTTTTCTCCTTACAACACTAAAAGTATGTTTTCCTGAGAAAGATTGCACAATTTTTGTATAAAAATCTGGTTAAAAATTCTTTAATCAGCCCTTATACACCAAGCTACAGTGTAATGTAGAACATTATTCCTCAGTCTCTTATTTTTTTATTGTGCAAGTATGTACTGCACCGTTTAATTCTGTAAACTAAAAAATAACAGTTTCAGCATGTTCAGCGCAACAGTACTGCCAGCATAAAGCAAGCAACTAATTAAATATGATACATTCTTATTTTGCTTTTCATTTCAAAACTATTTTTTACAATATATATGGCCACCATGTGGAGTATTTAAAGACCACCTGATAACTGCAACGAGTCTCTGCTTGTAGAGTATGTAAGACACAGAATAGATCAGACAAATTGTGTCCACTGAGATGCGTTACCCTTTCTCTATGTCTCTGATCCTGAATGTCAGGAAAAAGCAGCTTAAAATCCTTTAAAAATGGTTACCTTGTGAATACTACAATCCAGTAAATAATAAAGCAAACCACAATTCAGCTAGTTGTGCATTTCATTATGTGCCTCAGAATAGAGATAATGCCTTCTTGTTGTTCTAATCTCAAAACTACACCTGTGACAGCTAGAAATACATTTTTACACCTCGAGATTTAAGAGACATTCACTCTGAACAACTTTCCATGAAAAAAAAAAAAAAACAAACAAAAAAAAAATGTTGTCTTTTATGTGTCCATGCAGTGTTTTCTGGACTATTTTTTCAAGATGCTGACAATGAGAGAAATACCGTAATTGCAAGAAGCTTTTAGTTGCAGTAAGTTATTTGCATTTGGTGCATAAGGGGCTTAACATCATCAGTTCTTAATTAGTCCTGTCCTACCTTGACATCTATGTTCACTCTTTTTTATTTTATTTTTTTACCCTTTCTTGTCTCCACCTTTTCTCTTCATTTTACCCTCTCTGATGTCTCTTATACCTGCTGCTGCTGCTGACGGACCTGTGCGTGTCTCTCTCTCCCTCTGCATCTTCCCTGTCATAAAACAAATGGTGACCCAGGACTCAGCGCATGCAGAATATCAGGGAGGGATGGAATAACCCAAAAAAAGGCCAGTATTATAACAGAGGGTGCACAACACGTAAAACATTCTACCATTTGCTGTCAAAATATAGATGGGTATGCTTTCTACTATACCTGTGTGAGCTGAGCCTGGTTAACCTGGGGCTCACGACGAGCAGCAGAATTAGCAGAATCCTCAGCTGATCCTCCTGCAGGCCCTCCAGAAGTGGCTCCACTTGCTGCTGGTGCTTCTCCACTTGTTGAAGATCCTGCCGCGGCCCCGCTGGTTCCCAAAGAACCAGTGGGAGCTCCTTCATCATCTGGACGAATCGTTCCCTCTCTCTCCTTCGCCAAGCGTTCCTGAATAACGGGCTCCCCTCTTAGTATGTGGCAGAGGATAGCCAGCATGGATTCAGCCATCCTGCCTCCATAAACCTTCAGTGGCTTTCTGTTCCAGAGACTGCGAATGCAGCTGAATGCAGCCTTAAAAAAGAACAAACTGTTAAAATTTGCGTTTTTTTAAGGGTCCGTTGAGGCTACAGGTCTCAAATACTTTTTAAAGTATATAGTTTGATATTAATTATCACAGTATTATCAGATTTTTTATATGTATTTTTTCAGTTAATAACAAATGGCTTCTGTAGTTTGTGATTTAAAGCTACCAAAGATTTATAAAACTTATTCACTTTCTCTCTTAATACTGAAAGGGCACCTCAACTGGCCTGTTTTCTTTACAGCTGCTTTGTTAGAAAAGGCACCAATAATATTGATAGTAAAAGGCATTACACCATAAATTAAATTGGGCAGTTGGTCACCAGTGTTGTGTTCAAGCCACAGATATATTCTGAGCCAGTTAGCATGAAACTCGTTACCAGCACTGGCACTACCTGAGGACCTGAAGTTTTGGGTCATTACCAACAGCACTGATACTACTGCTGCTACAAGCACGGTCTTCTTCCTCAGTAATGTAAAGTTATATTTATATTTAAACCAGCAGTTTGTGGCTGGATCATCTTACCAGCAGGAAATTCAATGATCAGCTGGAATTTTTCAGTTCAGTTTTATTGCTTGCATGCAAACCTTTACATTTTTACACATTGCTGTAATTTCATGCAGGAATTTCTTGCACGATAAGGAGAAATTAATAGTATGAGCGATTCCTGCAATACTCAGTGAATTTCAGGCCCTGTGTTTTTTTCCCCCACTCATTTGAACCTAGTATTGAGCTTCAAGCATTTCAAGATACTGGGGAGTTTTGACTACTCAGGATCAAGTTTGAAATGTTAGTATTGTGACAGCCCTAGTTATAATAATGACAAAACCTTACACTTTGACCTGTGGTAATTACAGTCAATCCATAAAAGTTATCACAATACAACAGATAAACTAAGTATTTTAGATGAAACATGGATATCTAAGTAATATGTTGCTAAAATTTTCAACCTAATATGAAATTGCAAAAAGGCAACACTATTGTTCATTACTGGACATTTTACTTTCAATTCTCGCTATTAGTGTGTATGGCAAAGCAAAATTATATTTGCTTTATTGCAATTAAAACTGCACATTTGTGCTTTAAAATCTTAATACAGTATCACATTCATGCTGTTGATTAATTTTGAACAAACAAGTTTTGTTTGTGTGTATGAATACTGTTCAGGGACATTTCCAACACATGCAGATACTGACCTTTTGGGTAACAATGAGGAATCGAAGGGCGCTGAACTGTGGCATGGTGGGTGTGACCCCTGGCATTTTAGCAGGCAAGGAGTGTGGCGAGTCCAGCACAGTGCTTGGATTAACCATCTTCTCCACAAGCATTAACCACGCATCCAGAAACTCTCCTGTACCATCTGGGAGATCAACATGCTCTAGTCCCTCAGACACAGGAATCTTCCCACCCATTGACAGGGCCCAGTTAAATGTCCTACACAAAAGCAATTAAACAAATATAAATGCTTTTAACAGTGACAATTGTAATTTGGTCTACACAATATTTTGACAGCTCACAGCACTCAAGTTATACATGGGTATATCTCTTGTAACATTAGTTCAGTAGCACAACTATTACCAGTTACTGTTTGCTTGTTCATCTATGGTGTATGTAGCACTTGTGGATCTTTGACCCCCTGTGGGGCCCCGTGAGAGATTTATTTTGTTTTCTGTACAGATGTGGCGGATGGAGTAGCATTTGATCAGATTGCAGTGTTTCCTTTGTGGTGTCTTTCTCTCTTCTCTTTGTGTTTCTCTTTTTTTTCCCTCTCTCTGCTGTCTTTCTGTCCTCTCTTCTTTTCCGGTCAGTCCAGCAAAATACATAAATCATGTGGAACACATATTAGTCCAAAATAAATAATAAATAAAGGAGGATCTCTGTATATACATATATATATGCTGATCCTCTTGGAAGAGCAAATTTGCTCGGCACAACACAGCAGCCAGACCATCATTCTGATGCTGGACAAGACACGTTAAAAAAAATAAAAAAGCTTGATAGCAGCAATATGCTAATCTCCCGGCAGGGAAACATTTTATTGGTAAGTTTACTATAAATGTCAATGTATCAGTTTCACGAATTTGTTTACCTGGAAGTCCATGACCTTATTTGGCAGACCCATAGCAAATAGATAAAAACAAACATAATAGAGAATAGAGAAAATTAAACACACTGAAAAATATGACCACAAAGAATATAACGATATGTGCGCAGCATCAGGGTGGATTAAATTTACATTTTCTGCATCCCTAAATACTTTCAAGTGCACAAAAACATGTAATAAAGGGCTAAAAAAAAAGTTTGCATACATCCCCTTTAATGTGCATAGTGTTGCCTTTAACTAAAGCTTAACTGAGCCGTTTAGTCCTGTGACAAGAGTTTATTAGGCTGGTCATCCCAATCCCGCCTCACAGCGTGCTTTAATCATGTGTTTCCTCTGATTTTCCACCTAGTATTATTTGAAAATCTGTTTCCACCCTCCAGAAGTAACAGCAACACTGCTGTCTAAACTAAAAACAAGGCATGGGACGCTTGGAACAAGGTCGATTTTAGATTCAGAAGACCAAAGAAAATGGATCATTATTATCTTAGCTGCTGGATAACTGAACAAAGATGACATCTTGTATGTGTGCAACTCTGTGAGGGGACACTATGCATGTCAGACTCTGATTACTTTGGTTTTAACCACGTTGCTCATTTTGTCTATATGGTAGCGTTTGTCCCTGTCCAAACACAAATTCACATAAAGCATACATTCAGTTAATTTTCTCTAATACCATGTTATGATCCCAAAAGGACAAAGAGGTGCCTCTTTCCTTCAGAAAGGAAACAGAAAAATGACAGGAATGTGGTCATACAGGACACAGACGTACTGTAGTGTGCATCCTTAAATGTCACTTGCTGTGTTGGATGGTGGGTAAAATGAAAGGCCAACATGCAACACATGATGTACCGGCAAGGAATTCCCCTAAATACCCACGTGAAGAAGAAAGCAGCTCCCAGCAGTTAGTAAAGCCAGATGTCCTCAACCACAAGGCTCTACAGGGATGCAAAAGTATGGAGACATTTAACACAATGGTTAATCTGGCATAGATGTGTCTCTTAGGAAAGGTTTTTGACCAGAATATGACCTATATTGATTTGGTTTTATATAAATTAAACATTTAGATATTGTTGAATTATATAACTAATTATTATTATACAGTATAAAACTTCCCCAAAACATTCTGTTCACTAAAGAGTACCAGAAAAGCTGTAGTGACAGAAAAAAA
Source organism: Pseudomugil gertrudae (assembly GCA_037177535.1). Taxonomy (NCBI): domain Eukaryota; kingdom Metazoa; phylum Chordata; class Actinopteri; order Atheriniformes; family Pseudomugilidae; genus Pseudomugil; species Pseudomugil gertrudae. The sequence continues at coordinate 12,421,450 of JBAMHV010000014.1, forward strand.
TATATCATTTTGTAGATTTACAAACAATATCTTTGGAAGTTTGTCTAAATATGAAGGTGCTGAACCATAAATTCAACCTCAAACTGTGAGTCGAGCTAAAGAGAAGAGGACTGAGCACAATGAGACTTTCTTTTTACTGAAAACAAAGTGAGGAAAGGTTACAGAGTTCGCTGAAAAGATGGGGAGGGTGACACAGTGAGATGTTTTTGCCTGAAGAGGTGGGGTCAATGAGTTCACTGTGTGCTGAACATGAGCTCCTCAGCCTGCACTGACAGAGACATGCAAACAGGTTGGATAGAAGGGAAGCAGACAGAAAAGAAGAGATGCATCAGATGTGACATGCTGGGGGCTTGACCTGCTTTGTGATTCACCATGACAGCCCTTAGCGACTCCACCCCACCAACCAAGCCACACTCTTCCCATCTCTTCTACTGACTTTTTAAATAAAGCTTCCTGTGTCAGAAGACATCCTGCATATGCAGACTGGAAAGACTTATGATACAGTTATCACTTTCTGCACAGCTACAAAATCCATATTCTTTCTGACGCGTGTTTGATTCATGACCTTTTCTTTGTGTTATTTTTTTCCTTTTTAGATGATCTCAATCTGTAACCAAAGACAGGAAATGACTCATTAGTAAAGGAGGTGTGTTGCACAGAGCAAATCTGCTCTATAAATTTTATTCCATTAACGAGGTGGCATGTCCTGCTCAAATGCAGCTGAGCTCACTGCTTATATGCAAATGCATACGGTCTCTGATTAGTGCCCATAATAGACCATGCACTGCATGACAGCTCCCCTCTGAGGGGCATTCTTCTTGGCCTGGGATAATCCTTGTCTGAGACCGACCTCACCTCAACCCAATGAGAACAAAAGGCATCCTCTGCTTCACTAATTCAAGAGCCTCACACACACATTATGAAAGCCTGACCCAAGATGGCCTTTTTTTCCTTTTTTGTTTCTATTCTTAAGGCTTTCACTTTTAACAGACTTTGAAACATGTGCACCTGTAGTCGAATGGACGCCTCAAGATATTTACTATCTCTGAAGTGCCTTGTTATGGTAACCACAAATGTTTCTCAGGGGTGAAAGATCACAGGGGGGGGGCAGTGAATGACAAACACTTGAGAGAATATTAAAGGTATAATTACAGTGGTGATCAACATACAGGTTAACCATAATTTAACCCTTTACTGCATTTAGCTAACAATAACTTGGAGAAAGAAAAACTAAATCCTGTACAACAGTATGTTACACAAGCTGGTGCTGCAATAAAGAATATGAGTTTAATTTCACTTATGTGCAAGGTCAGCTGGTGCAAGAATGCCTGACGTGAGGAAGGGCTGACTTCTGACTAATCTATTTTCAGTTTGCCCTCAGAAATGCCCCATTAGGCATCATGGTGTAAATGCAGTGCAGCGGAAAGTAGTTATCTCTTCACAGAGTTGATGTAAGTCCATCTGCACTTTTATTAAAAGAAAAAAAACTTTGATTGTGGGATTTATTGTAGAGAAATGTCCACTACTTCCAACCCAATAATCTCTGAATCATATGTGATCAATGTCCTCCAAACAAGCCACAACAGCATTAAGCAAGTTCTCCCGCTGGACTTCAGAACAATTGAATTGACACAGCTGCTGTTTCTTGTGTAGCGAAGCATGAGGCTTTCAGTAACGGTCACAGGATAAGTAAACAAACAGGGCCCAGTTGCAGGAACAGGTGCAACCACAGTGAAAGTGGCCTCACTTGCAATTAGACCAAATAAGTTACAGACAACACCAGACAACTAGTCAGGAAAGAAGACCTCCCAGGAGACATACTGCTGGAGAACAGCTGCTTCTCAAATCACTAACTTAGATTAATGTCAAGTGATTAGGGCTCATATTTAATTAGTGACAAAAGCAAATTCTTAAAGAAATGCCCTAAATTTCCACCCATAACATGTAGATGCCCCTAGATTAATTTAATTATATTATACATTATATTGCAAGCTTTAATTAAATTATATTCTCTGAGGTTGTAGACTACATTCACACAGACAGAACCAATTTTGTTTTTTTTTTAAAAGTCTTTTCAGGTAGTTGTTTTAATAAAAGTATGCTGAGTTTTATATGTTTTGGGACTCGATGGGGTTAGCTTAAAGCTTATTCCACTGGGTTGAAATGTTCAAATGATATATAAAAAAAGAAAAACAAACAAAACAAACTAAAAGAAACCCAAAAATGCTCAAGTCTACACACCTGAACTTGTTCCTACGTGGGTGTGGTATGGTGTGCTTGATGGAGTGGTCCGGGTCCTTGATTTGATCAAGCTAATGCTACTCAATATACTAGTTTGTTTTTTAGATTCATCACAAAAAGGTAAAAAAAGAAAAGAAAAAAGAAAGCTTAACGAGTTGACTCGAAGGTGGACTTTTCAACTTCCTAAAATCTGGTACAATTTAGAAATTAACTCACTGAACTTAGAATTGACTTCTTTTAAAGTGGTATTAAACATTCTGTGCATTTCTTCTCCCACTTCTTCCCATCTTATAAGTAAAAAAAAAGTACATTCCTGAAGTATCCTAACGCTGAGAAACTGCACTTCACAGCTTTTTCCTTCCTGAGATGCTGCGTTGCTTTACAGCATTGTGTAAAATGCCAGAAACTGGATTTCAACACACAAGATGTTTTAAATACACACTATGATTTATTCGGTAGGTACGGAAGCAAAGAAAGAAAATTGGACGACACAACAGATAAGAGTCAACATTGAACTGATTTTGACTCGCTGGAGAGAGCTCAGAGTAGAGGTAGGATGCAAGATGGATGTCGAGTTAGCCTTTGTTAGGAAGCCTTTAGGGAGCTAGCTACGATGAGTCAGAGTTAGCAGCCAAATCATCAAATAAAACAGATTTATGAATCACAAAAGAAAGATGCCTTCAAATAGAGCTGGCCCCGTTTACCAGAGTTAAACTACTCAATAGACACAATCACACAAACATTTGTTGTACACATTAAAAATGAATAAACTAGAATACGAGAAATTCCTCTGAATAAATATAAAAATAACTATAATAATAAATATAAAAAAACATCTCTAAACCTAAAATTACATGGGTTTTAACAGAACAAAATACTTCTGCTGAATAATAATAATACAACATTTAGTCATATTTTGAATCCAAATAAGAAATACATAACCTATAAACAAGTAGATTATAGATACCAGAAGTAAATCATCTAATTTGCAAAAAGCTTAACATCCTGTATACCTTGATGGTTGTTTTAACATGCAAATAAAATTTGTGGATCAATCGTAACTGATTTTTGCTAGCATGTACTTACAACTGCAAAGCCACCAGTTATCTCATGCAAAAAAGATAAAAGTACAACAATATAGCAGATAATACAGTGAAAGGACAAGCCACTTCCTGACAGTCTTCCTATGCACCCCTCCCCCATCTCTCCTCTGACCCCGGATGTGCAATACAGGTTGCAAACTAACGTGGGACTCGAGCCGTCTCTTACAAGGCAGCAAAAAGGCACATTAGAGAAGAAGAGCTCTGCAGTGAGCTGTGGAGAGCATGGCACCTTTTCAGGACTCCAGGCACAACACAGCCTGACCATCAAACTGTGTGACCTACTTCAGTGATGGCTTCAAATTGGGTCCATGAAAAGATGTGTGTTATGAGTTCAGTTTCAGAAAAACAAAGTGGGGGAAGAATTAATTACATCAGGTATAATAAAAACCAAGCCCTAATCCTAACCATATCCTTAAAACTAAAATCAATTTATATTCTAATCCTAACCTCCTCCTCGTGGCTTTGGTCCACATCAACAAAAGGAGAAGAATTATTGTAGTAAAGGTCTTAGGGATGTAACAGAAACAGAACACATCAGCACATACAATGTTTAAAGTCTTTACTAAGTAACTTTGTCAGCCTAACTGGTAGTGACAGACTTTTTATGCACACAAAAAAGAGTCAATCTGTTCTTTTTGTGTTAAAGGCTGGACTCTAATTTTATTGAATGCCTCAAGATTTTTCTTAGCCTTTCGCTGACCCCGTCTTTTATGCTTTGCATAGTAATTTTGAGGCCAAGCTCTTTTTGCTAACGTAACACAGTAAGGGATTATTATCTTGCACAAAATAGAGGACAATGTAAAGAGCTGCATGCCACAGATTCCACCAGCTCACATATGTAGACGGCAGACTGTACATTGGCCACAGCCTCCAACTATCCAATCAGCTGATTTATCCCCACCTTTCTCCAAACCATGTTCCCTCCTCTTTGAAAGTCCCTGCCCCGAGCCTCCTTTACTCCATGGGGTTACTTGGAGCTTGAAGAGGGCCTCTTAAATTCAGGGCAGGCCTCCCTTTTTTAAGCTTGTGATCACAAGACAAATAGCTAACAGTTATTTTGTTTTTTTCTTCCTTCATTTGGTTGCCGTTGTCTCAGTTGGCATGTATCCACAAAGTTGATCAGTTTATTAACCTTTAAACATTTGCACACTTTGGGTCAAATTAAAATGAGTGACTGTGAAAGATATACAACTGTAAAACTAGAGCCAGGCCAGATCTAAGCAGCGGATAGAGGTAATATAGGTATCTTAGCAAAGTAATACAAAATATTAAAAGCCAAATTATTAAATGTTAGCAAAAGGTAACTCACAAATGGAAAATATTCTATATAGCTGCCAATTTTTCAAGCATGCAAACAATAATTACAGATTCTAAAGACTGCACCAGTATAACTTGTTTGCAGCCATTACTAAATATTTGTCTATTCCTCCTGATAACGTCATGCAGAAAAACGATTACTTCACATTACTGCTGCTGACTTTCACCCAGTCTGGGTTTAAGGACAGTTTGGATTTTGCCAACTCTGCACATCCACTAATGGCCACTTTCATCAGTTGTTGCTTGTTGATCTGAGGGGTGTTGTTCAAATGGAGGCCTTTGTGAGCTTTTCCACTGCGCAACTTGCCTCATCCTGAATAAATACTTTCAGTAATGTCTGTCATTAGTTCCCACAGTGGATATGCGCAAACATCAGACACCAGACAGTAAAATCAACAGGCGGCTGACCTATAGCGTGGGGTCTCGCGATGCAAGTCTTAGCAGATATACTCATACAAACTGCTTTGCAGCCGTTATAAGATTTTAAGCTTCTAACAAAGCTGGGCAAGTTATCCACAAGCTAGTATCAAACATACCTTAAAATGCCTCCATCTGCAAGGCAATGGACATTTTAAATAAAGATAACATGTTTTGAAAAGAACCTCGTTGTTTTTTCACCGGTTATATTCAGCGGAACCACTTCCTGTTCCATCATTGAACGTCACAGCTCACTGAGAAAAACAGTAGTGGTGCCAGTAAAAAAAATAATAAAAAAGCTAAATGTCTGTTACATGTTGAACCCTGCCACTTAAAAACCCACCAACACCCAGGGGAACCAGCCCCCACATCGCAGGGGCCTCTTGCAGCAAAAGGTATCATGATCACCAAGCTACTGCCCAATTCTTTTAAAAGAAAAACAAAAGGCATCTCCATGATATGAAGGGAGACAGGAAGCCGTAAAGGCTCCAGCATGGCCCTCATCCGGCGCTCCACCCATCTTCCAGTTCGGAGTGGTATAATCACCGATGCCCTCCACCCACCATGAGGTCACCGGCTCATCTCGACCCATCTCCACATTAAGGGAGACAACATGTGTTTTCTACTGTCTGATACACAAGGCTGAACAACAGAACGCACCAATGATTTAGTTTAATAAGTAGCAGGGATGCTGAAATCAAAGTAAAAAAAAGCATTACACGTGAAAGATGCACACGCTTGATCCATATGAAAAGGTCTCTCCCATTGATTCCTCCTTTTTCCAGCCCTGCCCCTCGTGTTTTGCAGGTTGGGGATGTGAACACATGGCACTGTTTTCCATCCACTTGGCAGGAAATGCATCATAGTTCATTGTGGGGGGACTGTGATGTTTCTTTAACAGGGAAGTGTAAAAATAACTATTAGCCTGTGGTTCCAAGGCCTGGCGGGAGTGCCAACATGTAGGAATGTAGAGGTTGAAGCTGTTTGCTTAAAAAGTATCGGCGCTTCTGAAGTGCAGTCAACCACCTCTCTGATTCTACTACTGCTGGATGATAACATATGAAAAAAAATGTGTTTTTAGATTAAAGATTAAAATAAAAAAAGAGGTTACAGGGCACTCTGGTCATGATTCACTTATACTCTTATTATTCTGTGTTTGTATTATGCTACAAAGACCTTTAGCAAAGGTCCTGAGAGAGAAAAGGAAATAATGGGATAAAGAGCAGTGATCCCTTTCTCCAAGCTGGAGCATCCGCTGAGGAAACTCTAGAAGACACGGACACAAAGATATGAGCGCACAACTCAGGAATGGAGGATGTTTGACGTGGTTCCCAGCATCCCCCCCTTCTCCCAGCCCCTTCCCCTCCGACACACTCCCCAACACTGATTAAGCTGTTTGTGTCGCCTCCTGTTATTGTCAGGGGAGATCCAAACAGTTTGCTTGGGGGGGAGGGGGGGGGGGGGGGGGGGGGGGGGGGGGGGGGGGGGGGGGGGGGGGGGGGGGGGGG
>JBAMHV010000014.1:12428135-12455831 GCA_037177535.1 Pseudomugil gertrudae
GTTTTTAAAAAGAGGCTCAAGACCTTTTTAGCTTAGCTTTTAGCTGATTTATTCTATCTTATTTGATGTTTTATTTAACTGTTTTATTCAATTTCATTTATTTATTTATTCATTCATTTAATTTTCTTATTTATATATTTACTTATATATATTTATATTTATCCATCCATTTCCTACCGCTTGTCCCTGAACGGGGTCATGGGGGGGCTGGAACCAATCCCAGCTCACAACGGGCAAGAGGCGGGGTACACCCTTGACAGGCCGCCAGTCCATCACAGGACCTATTTATATATATATCTTAATCATATTTTATGAAGTTCTTTATATGCATTTTATTGTTTTTGTTTATTTAGCTCTTATTGTTTCTTAAGGGTATTTATTATATTTAGACTCCAGTGTTCTCCTCGACCTGTCCAGGGTGTACCCCGCCTCTCACCCTTTGACAGCTGGGATAGGCTCCAGCCCCCCCACGACCCCACTCTGGGATCAAGCGGTAGAAAATGGATGGATGTTCTCCTCATTGGGATCCTCCACGCTGGGGGGTCCTGCCTTCTTGGCTTGGGGTTGGTGCTGCAGTAGCTGCCCCGGTCTGGGTAGTGTGGGGTCCGATGCCGCAGCCTTACAGCTGTGGCGTGGACCCTGGCCTGCCTTGACCTAGGTGCTGGGTGGGTTTCTGCGGTGGCGGCCTCTATGGACGTGGGGGGCACTGGCTGCTGATGTGGATAGATCCCATTAATATAGTTTCCTCACATCAAAATCAGTGCCGAGCCAGATGTTTCTACTTTTTTTTTTAAGTTAAGAAACAGTTAGGGGTGGGATTGGTGTGGGGCTGTCTGTCTTTGTATGTCCACTTTTTGTAATTCATTGTTATGTTGTCAGTCTTTGTTTTATTATTTTAATTGATTTTATCATGTAAAGCACTTTGTGTTGTCAAAGGCATGAAAAGCGCTTTATAAATAAAGTTTGATTTGATGATTTACCAGAACCAACAAAGCTTTAGATGATTTAAATTTTGTTCCACCAAACCAGAAACTACACCCTGAATTTAAATGTTACCCATTGATGTGTGAAGCAACACTTCACTTCCATCTACAATATAGAAATGTGGCTGTATTCAAAGCACATAAAGTCTATGTGCCTGAAAAAAGGTAAGCATATCACAAAATATGGTGGGGACTTACTCAAATAAGGCATCGTGTCCACCAGAGCAAAAGAACTTCTGAAGCATGAGGTGGTATGGGTACTTCCTTTCATCAAACAGCATAGGAGATGTGAAACCCACTGAGCAGATGAAGAAGGTGAGCCTGCCAGACAAAATAAAAACATTTATTTTAAAATGATATTATAAAAGTGTGCAGTCTCATATGCATTTACCCCTTACCTAAAACGAGGTGTGGGTGTGTAGGGTGGGGGCTGCCAACTAAGACCTTTGGTGAGAAGCTTGGTAAGGGCAGAGGCAGTGGCCCGGGCAGCAGGTGTAGGGGTGGTTCCTGTGCTTGTGGCATGGTGGGACCGGCGCTGGCGAACTGGGGAGCCTACACATAACTTTACTAGCAGGCCAAAGAGCTCAGCCAGTGCTCTTCCAAGCCTAGATGAAGCTACAATCACATAGAGAGATCAGTGAGATCATCATTAAAAAAAGTTCCTAAGATATACACCATCAGTCAAAAGTCTAGACACACTTTTCCACTTTTGACTGGTAGTGTACATATTTTTCTAAGACCCACCAAAACATGATCATAAAAAACTGATCATGTGTGCCAAGGAAAATGTCTCACCAGAGAGTAGAGGTTTTATTTGTTTGATGCGGGTGGCCATGGCTGGGCTGAGTTTAGATTTTGTTTTAGGGTCTGATGTAGAAGGTTCATCTGTCTCCATGGGAGCCAAAGTGTCTCCATCTAACCCCATTCCTTCCAACAGACCACCAGACGATGACTCCCCAGACCCTCCCTCGGCTTCTGTTGAATTTAGGTTGACATGAATAAGTTGGATAGAAGACATTTACAGACTGTTTTAAATTTTTTTTTCCAATATGTATAAAAAAAACTCAATTAAACAGTTAAATTACCAGTTCTTCTGGAGCCTGTTGTTGCTGGAGTGCTGCCAGATGGCTTTTCATCTTTGGGCACCAGTTTTTGCATGTCAGCCTGGCCAAACTCGCATCCTGGAGGCAAACTGTTGGACATTGATAAGAAGTGTTTAGAGGAATGCAACAGACTGATGCTGAGATTAAATAAATATGAAGACACAAACCTGTTAGGAGTACAAAGGGACAGCAGCACAGTGCTCTCCCATACTAAAGAGCAGTAAAGCTGACTGAGCTTATTCAACACACTCAATCCCAGTTGGGAGCCCCATTGGTTTACTGAGATGGCTCTGATTTCACTCTGTTAGAAAGAACCAAAACACTGATATAAATTTCACATCCAAAAATCAGAATCATAAAAAAAAGAAAGAAAGATGTGCCTCTTCTAAAAAATTTTTTTTGTTTTTTTGGCCTACTGAAAATATATTTTTCATATATCCATAAAAATATACATATTTACCTGTCCAACTCGGCAAGTATGTACAAACATGAGGATGTAGGCATGGGCTGCAGTGAGAGCATGAAGGAGTGGTGTAGCACGGGCTGACAACGTAGCATCTGTGACATGGCCAGCATTAGCCAGCTCTCTAAGAAGCACAGACCCACCAGGCACCTCAATAGGTCGATGGAGAGGCTCCAGAGAAGTCAGAATACTGTCCAGCTGGCACAAACCTTCCTGAAGTACCTTAGGCTCATGTGAGAGTGTCTATTAGGGAAGAATTTAAGAGGATAAAAGCAATCAGAAAAAATTACCAAGATCTGCAGGAACTGCAGATATAAAGGAGACTTTTGGTCAGATGTGATAGCACTTTACTGTTAATTACTATTAACAAAGTGCATTTCCATAACCACAGAATTGCACAAAATGTGGTATGATGTAGTTTGGAGCAAACAACAGGACAATGCAGAGTTTTACAATAAATTAAAAAAAGGAAATGAGGAAAAGAGCCTGGAGAAGCCATGGAAAAATTTCCCTAGCAAATAGAAAAACCCTAAACAACACTAACTGGTTTACTTTGTGTGGGCCACAATTCTGTTATGAGATTTAACAAGAACTGTGATTTAGGTGCTAAAAACTGTTCAACAGAAACATTTGCAAATTGCAACTGTTGCATCAAAACTTTACAAATATCATTTTTGTTTTGCAATAAAACTGTAAACGCAGGTACTTTTCATCTAAACCATCCTTTCAAAAAATATGCAATTACAAATGAGGCAACGTTTGAGCAGCGAGTTTTTGTGCTCACCAATATGGACTTGCAGACACCAGCCACAGCTTGGCAGGCTGCTGAAGTTGGGAAATCTATGGGTAAGTTAGGCAATCCAAGAATAGAAACCAAAGGTAGCAGGCCCTTCTGGTTGACAAACTCCTGACAATGATCATCAGTGGTGTTGTTGCTTAGTATGGATTCAACAAACTTCATCTGAAAAATATGTGCATAGAAAAAAGTGAAGAACTGACCAGATGAACATTGGTTATGTCTTAAAATACTGAACCAGTCACTGTTATCCATTTTTACATTTACAGCCAATATTTTACATTTACAATAAAATATATGACAACCACATGTCATTTTATAATTAAAAGAATACAAGCACTCTTAAAGAATGAACACCCACCACATTCAGAATATAATCCATTAGAGGAATTGGTATCCGTTCTTCAGTGCCTACCACCCTGCAAAACAAAAGAAAAACAAAAAACTGATCTAAAAGCCAGCCACCAATTAAACCAATTCAGGGGAATTGAGTTAAAAATTAATAGATTAAAGTTTGTAAGGAGTAGTAGTTCTGTTTGTTATGAACTCAGCGTCATACAATTCAAGTGGAACTGACTGTCTGTTGCTCTCTGGTTCCCCCTGCTGCTGGCTGAATGTGTGAAGGGCCTCCTCCTCCTCTTCATCTTCACTGGAAGCTTCTTCAGCAGCGTGGCTGGAGCGTGCTGGTGGTACAGCCACGGTGCCATCTGCTTTTTGGATAGACGGTTTCTGACAGATGTACTCTGGAGCTCGACCCAAGTTGCAGATCTCTTCCAATAACTGCAAAAGTAATTCAGCTTCAACAATTTTGGAAAATTTCAAATCAAATTAAAAAATTCAACTAAATAAAAAAAGAGACATTACTTTAATAATGGCAGTTGTTGCATCTGTCTTCAGAGTGGGCTGATGCCTCATAAGTTCATCAACAGCACTGCCCAAGTTAGATGCAGTGTCACCTATAGCAGAACAAAATATAACCATCATCTCTTGAAAATGTTCCTCAGGAGAGTATGTAAAGTATGCCACAAAAAGGTCAACTCACCCAAAGGGTCAGAGCTACGACGCCGACGCATTGCAGGCAAATAGTCTGGGGACAAAAGCACTTTGAAGAGACGCTCAAAGGGCTGGCACTGAACGAAAGAGTGCAGGCCTCTGGCATTCAGGCAGAGGGCACTGAACACATTGGGGAGAGAACCCAGTACCTCACGGGTAGCGGGAACCTGAAAAACGATACAAAGCATTACCTTTTGTCGAGTTAAAAACCCATTGTCAACCTTTAGGCACAGTGTTAAACCCCCTGGATCTATTTACCCTCCAAAACAGTCTTTTTAAAGCACTGCCATTTTTAGCTTGGATTTATACATTACAAGTCGATAGGGTCTTCTGAATCCTAAAATAAGGATATAAAGTAAACCTCACTTCACTGTCAATGTACATCTCTAAATTCAGTAAGAAACTCTGCTCTCTCAGACAACGAAAAGACTTAAATAAATTGTAAGTAAAGTACATGCAATTAAACAGGAAAATGGGCACCACCTACAAACATAGAACTCACATCTTTGATCAGAAGGGCATGCAGCATGACATCAGTAAGACCATTATCCTGCAGGGAAGAGAGCAGGGATGGCTCCTGGAATACAAAAACCGTCACCACCTCTGTTGCTAAAAGCACAGAAGAGAAAAGGAGAAAAATCATAACCCAGAACAATGACAAATTTCAAAATCACATTGTTAATAAAGCAGGCATTAGATGCTTTTAGAGGGAGCTTTTGTTGTTCTGGTCGAATGTCCAATCAGAAACAAATGCATCATGTAAACATATCAGCTTTTCCCATCTGCCAGAAAGAATTTTTAATCAATTTTGAGAGTCCAGGAGGAGAAAATAATCATATCTGCAGTCAGATTGTAGTGGTGTATGGTGGTGTATGGAGTTTCTGCATATGCTTGACAGGTAAGTTCATAATAACATTGTGAAATTAAATTAAGTCAATGTGTCTCCTCCGATTTAATTCTCTGCCTTGAGTAATGAGTGTGTGCTGTTTCATTGCTAAAGTTGTGCTAAACTTGTGCTTAAGAGTACAGAACAACGGTTCATCACTCTGTGTGGGAACATTACATGTTGGTCTATTTGTGACCTTTATTCTTTATCAAAGATTAGATGTTTATTTTTTAACATTACTTTAATATAAGTAATCACTTATTGCAAAGAAAATAATAAAGTAAAGAAAACTTAATTTAATGGAAAGGGCATCAGAGGGCTGCATAAATTGTGTTTTTCCAGTAACTTTACTCATAATGTTCCTTATATACAACAAACACCTACATACTAAATCTAAAGATAAATTCATCAGTTCAACTCAAAGCCAGCAATTTAATGCTTTGATGCATGTTTTTGTACTTGAAAATACCTCTATGAAGTACAGTTAAACAAGTACTAAAAATATTGTGAAACAAACAAATGTTATGTCTGAAAATGTTTTTGTCATTTTAAATGTTAAGGGACCAAAAAAGAAGTTACTTTATTCATTATGTATTTTTTAATGAATCCGCTGATGTTTCGTTCATCACATAAATACAACCATGAATGCAACTGATCAAATCACTTTATCTAGCATCAATTTAACATGTCAGCCAGAACATTTGATCATACTGATTTTAATTTTTTTTTTTTAAATAGATTTTTCCACATAAACATAGGTACCAACATCATCTCTGCATTCAGGCAAACAGGACACGTAACTAGTACTTCTATAATCAAATTACAGCCAACAACTAAAAGGCTTTTTAAGTTCAGTGTACTCACCTAATAGGAACAGTGAAGGGCCATAATATTCTGCATTACTGATGATGTGCTTGAGTGAGGTAGGCAGGGACCCGTCCATTACTTAGGAACACACAATTAAAAAGATAAGGCACCAAGTACAAATAAACAACAAATTTATGTACTGAAATCTAGCTTCAGGAAAATAAAAGCATGTTAACTCCATGTAAAAATTAATGCAAAATCTTAAATTTATGTAGCAGGAGATCGAATGCCAATAACTTACCATGGCGGATGCCATCAGAAAAGGCAGGGTCTTGGATGGCTTTCTTTAGGAAATTTAACATTGATTTCAAAAGAGCAGCCCTCTGGGGGATACACTGCATACCTGCTGAGAAAATGTTAGAAATTAAATTGAGTTAAGGAGTGAGAAACATGTTTGTGTTTTTGTGCCTATCTAGTATCTACCTGCACGAGGTGCATTAGCAGAACTGCTCTGTGCTCGGTGGTCTGACTCTGATCTGGAACTAGAAGATGTTGATGGTCCAGGGCTGCTCTCCATGGCAACTTCTGACACTGTCAAAAGCCATTATGTTGGTAAATCAGCAAGACAAGGGTTGTTGTTCTCAGAAAAGCCATACAATTTAGAAATATCAGTCTTACAGAACATCTTTTAAGGTCTTCAAAATCAATATTAATGCAGTACACATCTTAGCTTCTAGAAATATCCAACTTCATTATGGTATGTTCGAGCAAATTCATGAGCTAACATAATTTGTCAGATGAACACTTATGACACTCCCCTTTCTACATTCTAGTTCTTTCAAGTTTTAAATTAGGAAACTGGGGTGTCAGTAAAATACATTAGTCTCATTGTTGCATTTGGTATAAAACTGCGCAATCTTTTTATGTGGTGCATTCTTATACTGAAGTTTGAGACACAGTTATTGTGTACTTTGTTAATGAACTTATTGGCCCCCTTTCAACCAAGCTGGTTCCAGTGCTGCTTCGGAGCCAGAGCCAGACTGAGCACTGGTTCTTTGGCTTTCGACTGCCCAAGCACTGGCCACTGGCTTTCAAAACTGTCTTAATTTAGGCATCAACTCTTTGCTGGGCTGGAGGTAAGAATCGGTTCATGTTGCTTCCGTCCGCAGCTTTTTTCTTTCTTTCTTTTTCTTTATTCGCACACATATTTACAAATTTATCACATTTCATTTAGGGTTCAGCTATTGACTATGTGTGAATCTAAACTCCCCGGGAAGCTTTCACAAGCTTTTAGAAGGAAGTCTCCAAAATAAATCATTTACACAATTTAAGCAAGGTCTATCCGTCAATGATGTCAAATCCACCTGTGGATCTAACTAATGGACATTAACAAGATTCAAGCAAACATTTTGATGTGCTACAGCCTTTGTAGTGTCCTACAGTATTTAAGCACTATTATCAAAGTGCTGTATGTTCTAATGTATTGAACCTACTTTCCATATCTGTGTCCATGTCCTCAGACTCGACAGTTGCACTTGGCCTTTGGATCTTTGGCTTGATGACAAAAGGGCACTCTTTCCGCGACAGGTCAACCTCATGCTATGAAAAAGAGAAACATGCATAAATGACTACGGTACTTTCAAAAAGTTTAGGTGAATGATTAAGAAGTTACATCAGGAATAACAGAAAAACTGCACAACACACCTCTAGCCTGCAGATGAAAATTGAAAGGCCGCTGTGGGACTGAAAGGCAGCCATATCAAGGTTGGTGATGAGATCCACAACCCGCACAGCTCGCGTCACAAAAGTAATCTGGTCCTGCTCATCACCCAAGAACTTGATCACCTATAAAAGAAATACAATTCAAGTACTTGAAGAGATAAATATGATGCCATGACATTCATTTAAGATATAGTTATACCTTCAGTAGAGCTTCCATCATGCCACAAGAGACAAGAGCTTCCCCTCCAGCATCATAGCTTGCCAGGTGGTAAAGGAATGAGAACAATGCTGTTGCAAACTGGTGTGGGTACGGTTCCATCAGAGGATCTTAAACAGAGATCAAAACACAAGATTCCATTTAAATTTTCCTAATTCCTTGCACATCAGTGAACACGTTAACATGAGACCACATTAAAAATGCACACACTGACCAATCATTGCCTGTATACAGTTGCGCACCAACACAGGCAAGAAGCCGTGATAGGATGCCGTGCCAGTGCAGTCGATAATATTGGAAAGCTTTGGTGTCCTCTCCAAATGGACAATTGAAGTTAAAGTGCGCAAAGATGCTGCCTTGATATCCTGACAGACATAATCAGAAATACATTTAAGAGGTGAAAAAAAACACAACAATATAGCATTTAATATTGCAGGTTTTGACAATAAGGTACATCCTAAAAAAAAAAAAAAAAAGACCGACTATCCACATTTACAAAATCAACAGCTAGTGTGTTAGAGATATTTAGTGTGATAACTTATTTAGCAAAAAAAAAAAAAAAAAGCTAATAGATTTCTTACCACAAGCTGTTTGTCTGTAATTTGCAAGACATCCACCAGCTCTTCTATCAAGCCATTATACAGAATACTGTTGGCTGACTCTTGGAGTGCATTTGAATACACTGGAAAGAAACACAAGAGTCAGAAACCAAAAGTTTTTCTTCAAGCGTCAACAACCGAGAGAAACTTCTACTTACCCAAAATAGAGATAGCATGCAGTCGGGCCTGCACGGCTTGTAACCTCTTCTTGTGATTTGAGAACCCATGGGCAAGTCGAATATGTGTGAACAGTAAGGTCTGCTTGTCCTTAGGGATGTTGTACATCACCGTCAGTGACTCCATGATCTCAGATGGACTTTCTGAAATCTATGAAGCATAACATGTCATGCAAAAAGGCAGCAACACATAGCAATAACTCACCACATTTAAGATTAATTTTAATCAGACCGTACCTTGTCAAGCTGCTCGATGTGGATATAGTGTAGTGTGTTACTACTTGACTGCTAATATAAAGGTTTGAAAAGAATTAGGTAAATGTAAAACCATTGTACTTAAAAATGGCTATAATTTAATGACCGATATAAAGGTTTACATCTTACCTTCCTTTCTACTTTGACTTCTGGGCCTGGTTCAGCGTAAAACTCAAAATGAAGTGTGGTGGCACTGGGAGGATACTTCTGCTCATGAACCAAAAGGGGACAGAGGAGTAAGAATTTTAATAACACCAGTTACTCATATTAATGAAAGTAGTATTCCACTAACAGTACTTAGTTGAGAAAAGAAGTTATCAGATATCACCCTATAAAAACCCTACCATCATAGGCAGATCCCTGCAGCATTCAGCCAGTCCAAACCCATTTTCCTTCCCTCCCCAACTCTGCAGAAGAGAAAATAGAAATGTAATGATAATTATTTTCCCAGAGGCAGCTGCAATCATAGCAACAGATAAAAAAAAAACATTAAATAAACCTCAGCCAGGTGTTGCAGACGGGCCAAAAGAGGTGTCCTTTTATCGGAACCAAGTCTTGTGATATAGTTGGAACGCTTACTGAACACATAGAGTAGGTTCAGCACAGATAGGACCACTTGCATGTCACATGATGCTAACAAGGTGGTTAAGTGCTGTAAAGGCAATAAAGTGAAAAGTTTGTCAAGTTTTTTCTGCTGATATGTAGATTCACCAATTAAGAAAAACAAAAAAAAACTTAGAGTGTACCATCTCACCTCTATGGAACTGTACAGATGCCTAGAGAAGCTATACTCAATGAGTAGAGCTGTGAAGTTTAGCACTGCCAAAAGCAAGGCTTTGAGCTGTCCATTGTCTGGACGGTCACACACTAGCAGCCATGACATATTCTCCACTGTCTGGCCTGCATCGCACAGAATGCCATCAAAGCGATCCAGCAGATCTACCCAATGGTAGAGCTCGCACTGTGAAAAAGAGACAGAAACAAAGAAAAAGAGCGATCAATGCAATGACAAGTATCACATGCAATAACCAAACAAAACACTGACTTTTCACAATTAAACTGAGAAAAACAACAATATTTTCTATGGCAAAACAGACATTTTTAATACCTGTGATTGGCTGTCTTTATTGTTCGCGTTATAAAGATAATGCCAACCCTATACATCTATGTCCCTCCTCTGAAGCTAAGATATTAAATGACAATTTAAAAGGCCCCACGTCTTGGATGTAGTATAATTATGTCCAAAATTACTTTGGTTGATCTTCTCACCCTTTCCAACAAGGCAATTCTTTTAAACAAACTGTATCATAGCAGTATGATCAACCAAAGCTTAACCAAACATAAATAAAGAATAAAACTGACAGTATGGGGTTAAAATAGTTAACATGACTAGTGGAATATGCTTAACAAAATCCTGGCCATGAGAGCATTTGTATCAAACAGAAAAAATCAAGGAAGAACATTCTCTGGGCCGTACCTTGCCAATATTCCATGTCTTGATGTGCTGCAGTTCAACCAATAGCTGTTCGTCACTGCATGCCTTGAGTTTCTCTATTAGTATTCTACAGTCCGCAGGCTGTTGGTTCAGAGAGAGCAAACATACAACGTCAAGGAAAGTCCATGGACCAACCCCATTTCCCTTTCCAAAACAGCATAGTAGTTTAAAAGCAGTGTGACACACAAAGGTAAAAAAAAAAAAAAAAAAAAAAAAAAAACACGGATCACGTGGTCCATTATATATTCTAGATTTTAGGAGCTGGACTAAACCATCCGCATCCTCTAGTGAGATCTGCAAGTACATTAAAATGGTTGATTCAACATAGATCAAAATGGTATATAAACAGAAGTCCCCATCTTTTATGACCACACAGGTTACCGATACATTTTAAGTGATAGGCTGCTATTTAAAACACTATGGGAAACAGCATAATCACACAGGTCACCAACTGGATGGTTATGTTTCATGCTTTTACAGATGTCAAATCATTTTAAAAAGAATAAAGTGTTGAAACTGACAAAAAAAATTAAGAGAAAAGGACAAGACGGCAACTGTGGTCTGCACTTATAACTGTTGACATAAAACATCAATCCTTCAACACACCAACTAAGCTGAACCACTAAAAAAGTGATCATGGTGACCCTGCACACAAGGAAAAACCACACAGCTAGCATACTCACAGCTTCCGTAGGAGTTTTCTTTAACTTGCTTCTGTCAACCTTCATTGTAGATAATCTCTTTTTCCTGCTCCTTTGGAACAAGTCAGATCATTTTTAGTTTTAGGATATAGTGTCAGAGTCTAAATTAGTGGCTAAACCAAATATTAAACCTTAAACATTATTGCAAAAACTGTCAACACAATCATTACAATATAAGTAATTCCATTAAATCAGGATTTGAAAAACAAACTAAAATACTTACAGAGAACTATTTGGCAACACCCATTATACAGCATGTTCCAGTCACATTACCTGCAACACAAAAGTTCCCATGAGACTAGTGACATGTTGTATGTACTACCATTCAAAACATATCTTGACAAAAAGGTTTTTTAACACCATTTTACACCAAATTGAACAGAACTTATGGAGAGCTTCTAGTCATTTGAATAAACGGTTCATTAAAAACACACAAAAACAATATAAAATGTCAATTGCAGGAAACTTTCCATACCTATTGCATTACTTACCACAAACACGAATTAAGGGAAACAATAACCTGCATTTGCTTAGTTAACCGAGGTGTCTGGTCAGCACAAAGCACTTCGATGCAAAGCATTAGCTACTGGCTAGCGAGCAACATGCGACACAAAGTTAATTGAATTAGGTCGGGCTCAATCTACTGAAAACATAACACGTATTTATCACACTTTAGACACAAGTGATATTATAAACAATATGTTACCTCTTATATGAACATTAATCACAAACTCTACCATATAAACATGAAGTCAAGTTGCAACTATCTCGCTAACAAGCTAATGCTAGTACAGCTAGCAGCATAATGTTATTAACCAAAAGTTAACAAGTCATTGTTCACAGGCCAAATCCCAGTTTCTAGTGACCAGCGGAACAAGCAAACTTGGCGACTAGCAAACAATACGTCTAACAAAACAAGACGCACCGGGAAGCTCGACGTAGCGATTAAATGGATCAATAACATTTGTTGCGAAGACATTAACCCCTGACCAGCTAATGCCAAGCTACCGGTAACGTTAGCAGACGATCTTCCCTCAAAATACTGACCTGCTACACTTAACAAAAATCGTTGAAATAAAAAACTATCTCTGCAAGTTATTAACAACCAGCGATTGGAGTAAAACCAATGGAAATAGTCCTCTTTTTTTTTTTTTACTATTTGTGTCACAGCTGTCAAACCAGATTTCAAAGATTCACCTCCTCTGCTATGCAAGTGCAAACTAATTTAGGTCGGTGTTTCATGGGCCTCGTAAGTAGCCCGCACTTCCAACTCCTGCGGCGTCTCCGCTCTAACCTAAAACGAAACTATAAACAGCATTTGGCAAGTAGCATCATTAACAGTTGTGTGTGTGAAATACCTGTAAGGGGAAACTCTACTTTCTTAAGATTCGGTTTCCTCGTTTTCACGGCTAGACAGTGGGGGCACGCGCTAGCTAGCTAGCTATCGTTGGTTGAGCCGAAATGCATTATAACTCGCTGAATCATTGTCGGACGGGTCTAACGTGACACTGCGAGTTTTGTTTTTAATTGTCGTTCGAGCAAACGGGGTGCCAGCTACCAAATCAGATGTAAAGTGTGCTCATCCGTCCGACGTTTAACTGTATCCGCGCCTGTTTTCATAGTTCACAGGCATTAGCTGCTGGCACAGTCATTATGACTCCGTCCGGGTAGTGTGCAAAAAGTGAATAACGTTACTGTTGGGAACGAGTAGCCACCGATGTTTGTTACTGTGCTTCCTAATGTGGGGTTACGGTCTGCTGCAGAATGCATTACCCCAACACTATATGAAGTTCAGTCTGCCACCACAAAGCAAATGCAAAACAAATAAAACTGTTTTAAAATCGTTACAACAATTTATAAATCTATAATCTCTAACAATCGTTATCTAACCATGGTACTTAAATAATATCCATGTCACAAGAAAGAAATGTGCTGCAGGTTATAAACAGTAGACAAAAATGGTGCAACAAGCCAGCAAATACCATGAGTAATGATAGGTGAAATAATATCAAAACAAATGTAGCTGCCTCCAAAACATACAGAAACTCAAATTTTGCATAGCAAGAGCATGGTCATTGAAACTGGGGCACGCTTATGAATAAAACAAGCATATAAACCTAATATTTTAAATGTAAAAGATCTCCTTAGATGTAACTAATAATAAAAGTCACAGTTACCAAATATGGTGCATGCCAGAAGAGAAACTGGATCAAGTAGAAAGTTATTTTATTTTAATTTCTTTTCAGCCAGCCTCATTAATCTACATAATACAGGTTTCCAATAATGGACACTGTCATTTTGTCCAAAGATTTCAGACCACTTCCACAATGTACACACATACACACAGTGGTCTATTTTATTATGATTCATTAACATTTCTTAGCAAAACATTTTAATGTATGACAAATAACACCAATATTTCCACCAAAAACACAACTGAAAACAGCTACAACATTTCCCAGATAAAATATCATTGTACATGAAACTAAGAAATGCAATACAAAACCTTCTCTCTTAAAGGAAAGCATTAATCTCACCTCACAAATCTTCACTATTATCAAACAGAGCAAATCCAAATAATGAATAAAATATTTGTATGAGTTGCCATGCATACTTGTATTTGATTACAACTGTCCATTATCAACTAATTTAAGGTATAACTACCAAAGTATTTAAATAATTCTTCAAAAATACAGTCTTTGAACAACATATACCCAACTAATCTAATTCAATTTAAATAAAAAACGGTCTACCCAAACCATTTCTCCTCAATGAATAAAATATATTACAGATACATACCAAAAACTGCTTTGGCCGGACAGTGCCACCATCCTGATCCTTGCTTTGTGATGCAGTTTATTTACACAATCTGAAAAAAAAACATAAAAACAAAAACATGAAGTATAACAGAGAACACACAAAACAAACTTAAACATTATGTCAATAGGTTTGGGGAAACATTTTAAATAAACCAATCTGAGATAAAGACTGAATCACTCATGATCGTGCTGCAGATGGGAGCACTTTGTAAAAGAGACATGTCTGCCTCAATACCCAACTATATGCAGTGACATTTTCTGAGGTACTTGAATGTCACTGCATATGTAAATCCCTGTCATATTTAAAATGACTTAAAAAATCCTGAGAGGTGCTTAGTCTCAGCTTCAGCAGCTCATCATACATGCATGTCAGTCTTTAACGCACCAGGTTACTACCACGTAATTGGCCGAATGGACCTTTCCTTACAGTGGAACCGGGGTGACTAATTAAGCGGCTTGTAAATCAGAAATACATAAAGTGATGCATGTACACAAACATAAATAAATTACTTCGCGATCTCCAACGCTTCTTGTTAGCCATTAATAAGTCTGACAGTATTGAATCTTCCTGTATATCTAACGTATTTAAGCCAAAAGCAACGCTGCAGCGTTAACGTTATTGGCAAATGACGTTAAATATTCACACCATCAAATCCTACACGATAAATTCAAAGTCTAAGCACTGTTTTAGCATGAGTACCATTGATAAGTATAGATTTAGCTTCATTAACTGTAACTACAAAATTTCAAATAACTTTGTCATAGCTTTGGCACATAATACCTAGATAGTTCCAAAAAGTGTTAGCGACGTTAGCAAAGTTCATGGCTAGTTACATGACGTTAGCTTCAATTTACTAGCAGTTTATGCTAACGATTGATACTTCGGCTTCATTCAGCGTTGACGGCTAACGTTAGCAGATCACATCAGGTATTCGACCTGGCAATAATTTAATCTATACTATTAATTTGTGTCGTTATTACCGCAAAGCGCAAGTGTCAAGTCAAGCTTTGAATTGTGAGGTACACATACCCATACACACAAAACATCAGCGTGTGTATGTGTGCGGCGTATGTTTGAGGGCTTCGCGAGAGCTAACAAGTTAGCAATGGGAGCTGCGCACAATGCTCTACCCATGAGATCATGGCTAAATTAAAAATGGCGGTTTACACTGCAGACGATACATACTTTACCCTTAAAAAGACGCCAATTTGTGTTTTCAGATGCAATAATTGGGCGCCAGTTAGTTAATACTGATTGATAGTGAGTAAGTGTATATTTCAATAGATGGTAAAAAATGTCAACAGCCTGGAATGTACGTTTATGCTTACCTCGAATGCGTGTTAGAGCTACTTCTCCATCTTGCACTAGAGTGTGGTAGTTTGTTCTCGCGAGAACACCTGAACTTGGCATTTTCCCAGGGCACTCCTTCATAATTATTAACATTTTTAAAATGCGTTTTTTAATTAGCACATCCAGTACAATGTGTACATATTGACTACATAAGAGTTTGAATCAATATTATGATTCAATGTGCACACGAAAGTACACAGCAGAATTCTCAAGGATTTCTGAAAAATATAGTTTAATATGAAAGTGTATTCAAACTTAAAACAATTAGGACGGAACATTTTAACAACAAATCTGCACACCATCTAATTGAATAGATTGAATTGGATCTCAAATTGAGAAATGGAATAGTTTATATGAAAATATTACAATAATTTGTGTTTAAAAAAACAAACCTGAGTATTAGTAATTAACACAGATAGTTAAAAAGTATGATTTTGTCTCAACAATTTATAAAACTGCACTTCTGCTGAACAAAGAAACTAAAATGTTTGTTACAACATGATTTTTCTAAATAAAAAAAAAAGCTAAACTTACTTTTTTCAGCTATTTTTAAAATTATTTTGAATATTGATGTAAAAATTTTAGTACATAATTATTGTGAACAAAATAGATTTTTTGTGTTACTCAAATAAATCCCATGAAAAAGGAAATCTTGCCCAAGGTAAATTTTATCTTTACCAGGTGGTACTGAAACACGTTAAAGACATACACTACATACAGACACAGATAAAAATATAAACAATGAACATAAGACTAAATGGATGAAATTTATCAAGGGCAATTTTTTCCAGCACACAGCCAATATTACACTAACAACACAATAAAATAAGCATGACATTTACTACATACAAATATAAAAAAGAGCTATCATGATTCTCAAGTACAGCAATGCATCATGTACAAGTTATGTTATGAAACATTCGAAAATTGTTCAACTATAAAAGAACTTAAATTAAAAACACATATTTACATTTCACTTAATATCCTGCAACATCATGTTTTTATTCATTTACAGCTACTTTTTTGCTAATGTGTTAAGACAAGTACATTCTGTTATAAAGCACATCTCTACATCTGTCCCAAGAACCCGAACACTTTGGGTTCATAATAAACAAAAAACTATTCTCATGGTCTTTTTTGTGTCCGTTTTTACAAGTTACCCATATAACTTACACATATTACAAATATTTACAATAACATAAAAAAAGGGGAAATATCTCAAAACAATGACTACAGTTATGCTCAGATTTTAAAGGGCTGAAAATAACTAAAGTATACTGACAAAAAGATTTAAAAAAAAGGCCTAAACATGCTACGTGGAAACGGGCAACAAAATTGAAAGCCTGCCCAGTAAAATAAATATGTAAAAGAATAAATACAAATCACATCAGGACTCATCTTAAAACTCAGTAAAAACATTTAAATGTCATGTTAAGAACTTCAAAGAATCACTGGATGTGGTATACAGCTGGGATGTAGTGGGGATGTGGTATACGGTGGGGATGTGGTATACAGCGGAGATGTGGTATACAGCTGGGATGTGGTATACAGCGGGGATGTGGTATACAGCTGGGATGTGGTATACAATGGGGATGTGGTATACAGTGGGGATGTGGTATACAGCTGGGATGTAGTGGGGATGTGGTATACGGTGGGGATGTGGTATACAGCTGGGATGTAGTGGGGATGTGGTATACAGCTGGGATGTAGTGGGGATGTGGTATACAACGGAGATGTGGTATACAGCTGGGATGTGGTATACAATGGGGATGTGGTATACAGTGGGGATGTGGTATACAGTAAAACTGTATACAACAAACAACTGTTTATTCTAAAGACCAGTGCATTTGTAGGATACATGATGTAAAACATAAGAAATACCATCTGTGTCCAGCCACACAGCCATAGCTGTATGGCATTAGGGGCTATACATTAGTTAAAATTTGAATAGTAAATCTGTTATAACAGTAATAACAGTAAAATGTGTGTAAATAAAATCTCAAAGTATAATCCTAAAAATAGAAACAATCTGTTTTGGTTAATTTTTTGTCAAATCAGTGTTTAGTTTTTTGTTTCTTTTTTTTGCAGTTTTGGTTCATTTTGTATAATTTGATATTACCAATATCTAATTTTGGATATTCAAAAATCCTTTACCACATTAAAACGCGCTCCAGATCGATTTTCTTTAAGAGACAGATGTGCATTTGAAAACATGTTTGCAAAAATAGGTTACGGTTAATATGCAGAATAACTGGTGAAAGACATGACATGGTCTGGTAAGTGAAAACAGTAAACAAATTTATCCCAAGTACAAAATATAGATAACTATGTCCATTTCCTTCAGACCTACTTAACATAGGCCTTTTCTTCAATATTTCCATGGTTTCAATCGCATTTCAAACACTTCTTACAAGAGAAGTTTACCATTGCGATGAATTTTTAGAATTTTTCCAAGTCTCTGCTTTGCAGTTGCAAGACCTTTCTTAGGACGTCTGCCTAAAAACCATGAAAAACAGGAAAGATTAGGAACAGGGCATTAAAATGAAGGACAATAAAAAATAATCATAATGGTTACGGTGTTTATGTCTTTCCCTACCTTGACCAGATGCAGTTGTCCCTTGGGTGACTACACCTGCAGGGGATGCACAGTGAGAGCTGCTATTTTGAGGTGACAGAGAAGGTCTTCTTGAAGTAAGAAATACACCAGGAGCCATGGCTCCACTGCCCCTAGGACCTCCGGGGCCAAAAGGTCCTGGGCCCGCTGTATATTCATGGTCCAACAGACTGGCGGAATAATAATCCATCCTCCTCTCTGGGCTGGCATCTCCTGCTGACTCTGGAGCAGGTGTTGGGGAGAGTGGTGCGGGTTCAGTCTGAACAGGGGGAGGAGTGACAACAGGGGCAGGAGGACGCTGCTTTTTGATGTATTTCCTTTTTGCTGGTTTTTGTTGTTCCTAAATGATAACCAAAAAACAAACACTTTAACTATTCCATACTTTCCACATACATATGTGTTGTTTTTTTTCCCCTAACGTACTTGCTGTGCTAACTTGGCAGCAGCTGCTGCCAGGCCCGTTTCTACGGAGGCGACTCTAGCCCCTTCCCTGGCTGGTCGATCTTGTTTGGGTAGAGTGGGCATCACTCTAGCTGTAAATGAAAAAAATCATGTTGAGAGATCAATCATTGGGGAAACTATAAGAAAATACAACTTTGCTGCAAAATTTAGGTCGTGCACCTTTTGGGCTCCATGGTGTGTCATCCCAGTTTTTCTTCCGCTTCATCTTAGTTTTATTGGTATGATCCTCCTCATCAGACTCCAAGGAAGGGTAAACTTAAAAAAGAATTATGACCACTGATTCATCTTCACTAAACCAATAAAGATGTCTGATATTATCGGCCAATGTCAGAAAAAAAAAAGTTTTTTTTAATGACAACTGTTACACAAAATGAACAATGATTTCAAAGTGTCTACAAGCATCAACATTTGATGCAAAGCAGATGATCCATTTTGATTACCTGAAATTATTTTAAGTTTTCCCTTTTCTATATTTTCTTGGGGTGGATCAAAATATATCATATCAGTTTATATCAGTATCAGAATTTAGGAGTTTAACAAAATTGGTATTATCAGATATAAAAAAAGCCAATTTTGAACATGCCTATCAATAAACATTCATCTATTGACTAACAATTGACAGAAATAATTAATTGTGTTGCTCACCATAATCTGAGTCTTTAAAACAGGTCCCTAGTGTCTCTTGCTCATCTGGACTGTCTTCGTCACTCAGATGACGGGCTGGTCTTTTTATTGGTCGTTTTCCAGGCCGCTGGATGACAGGTTTCTTTTCAGGATTTGCCATCTTCTTGACTCCGCCAGTCACCCACACAGCCCTGCCACCTTTTTCTCTAACAACTCCTAACCCCTCTGTTAAGCCTCCAGAGATAGATAAAGGAGATGAAGAGGAGGAAGAGGAGGACGAAGAAGGGGGGTTGGCCATGGAGAGCATACCCTGGATGGCATCCCGAGTGCTGGGAGATGCTGGGGCTTCCTCACTGGCAAACAAGCCAAATAACACAAAGATCAGCAATCAAACCCAATATATTTATGGTATCTAAAAATCAGTGTGATTCAGGTGCTAAACCTCCATAACAATGAAACTACCATTAAAACAATATATGAGATACATTTTTCTTATGGCACTTTACCATTAGTACCTACACTACTCTACCGGCCCGGGCAGTACTATATTGTACTCGACTGCTTTTCCATTACAAGTCGGGATCCTCTAATATGGGAGGGGTCCCCCGCACAATGTGAGTTTCTAGACGCTTTGCACGGAGTCTGCAGTATACCCCAGAGAAAGATGAATACCATAGAAGAAGACCGACACGAAGATAGAAGACTTTCCAGGAACTTTTTATCTGGGGCGCCGATTATGGTTATTCTTTGGAAATAGACTCATGGCACAAATCCAGAGAAGTTATAAGAAGGCAAGACAAACACCCTGGATCACATCAGACCAATCAATGGACGCCAGTCTGTGGACGTCACGCTACCCGCACGACCCGACACGCTTGGAACCACAACGAAGTAGGCACAGAAAATGTAACCGCATGGTTCGACACATTCTAATGGAAACGCTCTGTTTCTGGGTATAGTCGTGTAAAGCTGGGTAGAGTAGGTACTAGTGGAAAAGCGCCTTTAGAAGATAATCTTGAGCTAAAATCACTGAAGATCGATGTGACTAACCTGAGTGTTGCAGAGTCTAAGCCTGCCACTTGCTTGCTGGCTTTCAATAAATCCAGGATGCCCCCTGCACCACCCTTCACTCCATGGACAGCCAGTGCCTCTTCATCAGTGGTATAGTCCTCCTGTAACCATTCACATAGAGGAAACCAGTACTTTTGGCCAAAAGCTGCAAGAATAGCATTGTAAGTGCACAAATCATTCCCTTTACAAATGAGCGAGTTAAGGAAGCAGGCTTCCTTAAATAAAAATTCATTATTCATAGCAGAAATTTTTTTACTGACATTTTCAGCTTTGTGAAACTCATCTCCATAAAGCCACACATTTAATCTTACCAAACAAGATGAAAACTTTGAAACTGTGAACATGTAACCAAAATGAACTGTTACATGCTCTGGTCAGTTAAACCCTGAAAATTAAGTTAAACATCATATATTTTCCATTAAATGTAATGACACCAAAATTAAAACCAGAACTGTGTTGATACTGAAAGCTGCATCCTGCATAACGACATTTTTCTTTTCATCTTTTGGATTTGCTGTTGCTTATTGCAACAACTAATTGATAGTGCGATGAATTGGCAGCACAAGTCATCATTTGTGGGTTAGTAATAAAAACTCACCTCAATGTCAAAGTCTACTTCTCCTGGCTCCCTGATGCGATTAGGATCAGAACAGGGTTTGGCTCTTGGGAGCTTCCTTGGAAGACCTGAAGAAACAAAACCATTAGATGACGATATCTGTGGCAACTCTGAAACCATACACCTAAACAATACTCTTGCTTAAAATCAGATTCTTGCCACTTAGTTTCTTTTTCTTGCCAGGTCCGACCGTCTTGCGTCTTGGAGGGGGGGTCTCGTCAATTTGTAGCTCATCCTCAGATTCAAGATCAGAAAGACTGGATCCCTCTGTGGCAAGATGCTTGTATTTCCCAGCACTTCCTGCTCCATTACTGCTTCCGTCTTTTTTACTAAGAGCAGAGAAATAACAAGTAAACATTTTTTGTACCTTTTACAAGATAAAAAAAACAACAAATATCTTTCAAATGGGTTTGTTGCTTACCCTTTGATTTTTCCATTGGTCAGGACAAGTTTCAGTTTGCTTTTGTTAATCTTCCCGTCAAAATCATCCAATGGCAGCTCCATCTGCATAAATAAATAGTAAGTACAAAATACAGTATGTAAAATGCAAAGAAATTTGTCTAATTTGGCCAACTCCATACCTTGTTCTTGTGTTTGGTCTTGCTGGGTTGAAATTTCTTGAGTGTATGTTTGGTATGTATCTCAATTAAATCAAGTTCAGCTGCTTCTGCTTTAACTACACCCTTCTGACTCTTCTTTTTGTTTCCTGCGGTCGCAAGATTTCCCAACACCTCCTTGGGCTTGAGTGCTTTCTTTTTTCCAGGGGGACGTCCAGAGTTCTGAGAAGAGCTCAGTGGAGCTTTAGAAAGCGGCGCACCAGGAAACTGAGGTCCAGTCCGACCAATGCTCTGCTGAAATATATCCTGACAAAATAACATAAAGCACAATTTAGTAAATAACACAAGAAAAAATTGTGTTTTAAGGAATTTTTTTCCTCTTGCTTTTACCTCAACAAGACGAATCTCTTTGGCCAGATCCTTCACCAGTGTCTGAGTATTGATAGTCTCTGGAATCTCCACTTCATGCTCTGCTAAGGACTGAGAATAGACAAATAACTGTCAGCTTTACTATAAAACTTTAAGCTAACAAGTTCTGATAGGTATAATATTACCCTTATATCATTTACATAATAAAATACATTTAAAGAAATAGTTCAATGTGTTTGCACATTTCTGGCCAAGTATGATGTGAAATTCAAAACAACTCTCATCTTATCACATCAGTGCATAACTCTTCAGTCATGTCATGTCAGAACATAAATTCAAGGTGGCTTTGTGAAAAGACCCCCCCCCCCAACAAACAAAAAACACACACATTACATAAGCCAGAAAAAAGAAAACACTGCAGTGGTAAACCAGAGTCGAAACAGATAGTTTCATCATAGTTTTTCTCCCCAATCAGTCAAAAAGTAAAATTGAGATAATAGCGTAAAAGTGTTACCTCTTTACGAGTCCAGCCGCGAAAGGCATTGTTCAGGGCTTTAGCTCCATGAACAAGGTAACTGGCAGGATGTCTGCGGTTTTCTCTCAAGCCTTGGACAGACAAAACAAACAGGATATATTATCACACTGATTAGTAAACACATGCCACACAAGCAGCTCACTTAAAAACAACACAAAGACATGCCTCACCTCTGAATGTGTCAAGGAGATGCTTCCCAGCATACCAGCATACGCTCTCAAAGTTGGGAAATCTGAACAAGTCAGCTGTGCTTAATCTCTTCTCAATTTCATACGCCCTAAAAGGGATGACAAAGAACAAGAAAAGTCAAATAAACTTACAACCTGATGAAAAAAAAAAAAAACATGCAGCCCTTTGACATTTGAGTCTTCGTTAATAAAACACAGAAAGGGTCAAATTCTGATTATTAAAAAGGTGGCAGTCATAACAGTCGCCTGGAACCATAACTAATATTGTCAATAAGTTGTTATACGGCCATGTTCACAATTGTTCAAACATTAATAAAAATTATTTTAAAAGATATAGAATATGATTAATATTGCAAGTTTCAAGAAAACACACCGTAGTTGCATGTCAATGTTGAGGCTATGCAAGAAGTTCCCTCCAAAGGCAAGGCAATCCACTGGAGTCAGCACAGCATGAATCCAACCTGAAAAACAAACAATGTCCACATAAAGTCAAGTAAGTTTGTAGGTAAATGTGGCTCTATCCCAGTTTTGAATCTCTTTCATAACTATTACAGGCCATAGCTCATTTTGAATATAGTTTCTCTAAAATAGGTGATAAAGCCTTATTTCCAAAATACTGCTGTGGTCATGTAGTGCATATTGCAATTTTGGCCAAAGTCCCTGAAGGCTGTTGTTCTGCAGGTTTTCAATGTATTCCTGGTTCAACACACCTTGTTCAAATCAAATGGGTCCAACAGCCTGTGAAGTTCTGTACAATGAATCATTAATTTGAGTCAGGTGTATTGGAACACGAGTATACTGAAAACATGAAAGAACTGTGGTCTGACAACCCCGGTATATAGCTAAACCAGAGCAGGCAACAGCTGCTCCTGTAATCACTGAAAACACATATAATGATAAATCATTTTTCCACATTTTTCTTAAAAGCAAATATATACTACCTACCTGTTGGAATGAACAGGGTGTTTCCTTGTTTAACAGAACACCTGTAACACATGTCAACCTGGTCTCCAAAGAACATCTCATTCTGGTTAGATGACGAACTCCACCTTTCAAAAAGTGCCAGGTTGGCTGGGGTGGGAGATATCAGGTAGAAGATTTTCTCACCCTGCATAAACACAGAGAGAAAAGCTTAACCTATGAGTTTATTCATTTAAAAAAAAAAGAAGAAACTAAACTTTGACCTTTCAAATATGACCTAAATCATTTGACCTCTCACCCTCAGGACATGGTACCATACTGATGTGCCTCCAAAGTCGATATGAAAGTCTGTATAGCTATCTTTCACGCCCATCAGACAGTACTTCTGCACATTGGGACGCTCAAAGACAGTTTCTTCAGGCCAAAGATTCTCAACCCACGACAGTTTCCTCACAATCTTTGGCGTTTCCACCAAGTTTGACAATCTAAACCAAGTCAAAAACATCTTTAATCATTCACACATCATTGTCATTATATCAAAGCCTAAAGAATCTGGCTTTGTCTGTAAAGAAGCTAAACTAAATTTAAGTTTTACCAAAGAGAAAGCTGAATGACGTGTAGTCCGCATCTTTGCATACCTGGTATCAGAAAACTCCAGGCTGATCACATTGAGCACTTTGTCTCTGTTAGGGCTGTTGTAGTATTCAACAAAGTCCCCCAACCGCATCTTCAGATCACATTGCCGAGGCACATCAATTACATCGATCTCTTTATCTGAACCTGCAATTAAACACATTTTAAACCTCTTAAGTGCAGCTGATTTCATGATCAAGAAAAAAAAAGTTTGTAAATTGTACATAAAACATTGAAAAACATAAAGTTACGTGTCAAATCAAATGCTTAATATGTAAAAACCGTACCGATGTAGTGCTCTATGTCGCTAACACTGAATGATGATGGAGGAAGGGTCATGCCTAGGCCATCCCGCCTCAGCACCATGACAGGAACACTGAATGAGTGCTCTTCCAGAAACTCAACAGTAAGCTGTGCTCCTGAAGGCTTTAACAAGACTTCATCTGCACTGTTTCAACAACACAGACAGATATATGCACAAGAATTATTTTTAAAACAGAAAAGACATCACATTTATACAACTGAGACACATTTTTAACCAAAATTAATTACATGAACAACAACATGAGATACACATCAACAATAAAATACATAATTTAAATAATAAATAAAAGTGCCTACAAGTTTAATTTCACTTTTACTAGTTAAAACATGTTGTTCACTATAACCAATATAATACAGCTTGAAAATAACCAATATTAAAGATTGTGATTTATGAACTTCAGCTATTGGTACACAAAGATCTTACTTAGGAAAGGTACGGCTGCGTAGCTCCCTAACAAACTGTGGGCTCCCAGTCTTAACAGGTCGACTTGGATCTCTTGCTGCAGGAGGGTTTCCATCTGTCTGCTTATTTCCTCCACGACGTTTGCGCACTGGGAAAACAGAAATCGTAAACAATTAGCATCTTCATTTTCTTTTTTTACTAATTAACTAAATAAATTCATTAATGTATTGGTCACATTACCATACAAGGTAAGGGGTGTCCAAAGTTTATCTTCAAGTGCTGCTGTCCAGCAAAGTTCAATGTGCAGGGTGCTTCAACCCAACTGACTCAGACTAAATATATCTCACAGCCTATGAAATTCTACACAATGACTATTTAATTTGAGCCAGATGTGTTGCAGCGGGGAAACACTAAAACCTGCAGGATGGTAGCTCTCAAGGATGGAGTTGGAGACCCCTGCTCTATGCAATCTATTGCTTTGTTCCACTCCATTGCATATCTCTCTGTAACCACAATAGTCAGCTAAAAGGCAAAAGTAGAAAATAAAAATTAATGCAACTTACTGACAGATGGTCCATGGGTGACTTGACAGTTAGGGCAGTGATACAAGTCAATTTCTGTTGCTTTCTCTTCCTCTACTCCAACACAACTACATAGAAACACACAAATCATACATAGATTTGTGTCAATTCAAGGGCTGAATGATTTATGAGAACAATGCTTGTTACATTTCTTAACGTTATAGAATGAAAATGACATGAAATCCCCACATGTATTGCACAGCATAATGTGTGAAAATCAATGTAGAACACAATAAAAAATATCCTACCTGCCATGAAACCAGTCTTGACAAATGTCACATTCAATCATGAAGCGTGTCACATCATAGGGCAGGCGACACAAACAGTATACTGGCACTGATGCCATACTGAGTGCACAATGTTAATGGAACTTGCGTTTAAAGAAAACAAAACAAATATAAAAAAATAAAAAACAGGAGAGACTATTTGGCCAGCTGTAGACTTTACTAATCACGTAATTATTTATGTCTAATCAACAAGGTTACAATTGAACTCTTGGTATGTTACTTCACTTCCAGATTCCCTTTAATGAAACATGTCCGCTGAGATTCACCTGAAAATCTGTCAATAAAAAAAAAAAAAAAAAAAAAAACATTAGTAGCCGGACAAATATATGCACGGCATCCTCAGCTATATGAAATTTAAATGTCCTCCTATCATATCATAACATGAGACAGATCAGCTAACAGACCAATTAAACTTGTTTCCTTTCAGCTGAATTTAGTTAATTGAATTTAGTCTTGAAGAGGCTTCGTTTGGTATCAAAACATTTTATATGATCAGACATAGAAGTAAACTATGGCTTAATACCTTCATAGAATTTAATTCAGAAATAATTAGCTCCCGATTACTTGTTGGAAGCATTAGCGTAATCAAACTAGCAAGTTCTAAAGTTCGTTGGCTATTTGTAAACATAGAGCAACGTTTTATGACGTGAACAGGCAGGCAAGCTAATGTTAGCTAACTACATGGTATGCTAAATCCGCTAACAACAATATACAAAAAGGCAAGTTTAAACCACAGTTACTATATAACTATTTCAAAAATGCAATACACAGTTTTTAAAGCTAAAACTTCAGTTCATGCTTGCAAAAGAAACCTTCTCCAATCGCATTAATTCCAAGCAACTCACCTAAATGTAGCTCTGCGGCAGGGCCAAGCATTGAAAAGCGGTTGTAATCCTTACGCTAGCTCGGGGGAAACTGCGGCCTTATTATGCAACGTCAATTATTGACAATTTGCTTCGCCATATTTTTGTTTATCAACGCAGTAGTACTAAAATATAAATGCCAGACCCAGTTGTTAACAATAGAGCAGGAAATCAAACCCGTAGCGACCCTAAACGACTACAATAACTAGAAACAACAACGACTTTAATACACCAACGCCATTTCAAAGGAGATCACGTCAGACCGTTGTTCGCTGTTGTCTCCCGTCGAAGGAACAATAAAGTTGTGGACTATCCATTGAGTTGCAATTAAAAAAATCGCAGAATTTGAACGCAGTCCTCTAGATATACAAATATTCTACTAAATAGTCAGATAAATAAATATATTAATACATTATTTCAAAAAGACTATTTAAGTTATAAAGAACTAGTATGTAAATTGCCCAAAACGTTTTTTTTTAAAAACTTCTCTTGCATTACCTGTTTCTGGAGACGTGTTTCTTTTAATGTTGAATCAATTTAATTTAAATACCAAAGCTAGTTTTTGATAGCCTACGGTAATTTAATATTTTTAAAAATGAGGGACATTATCGTTTTAGTTAAATAATACTTGTATGTTTTTATTATAGTTATCTTGTCTGACAGTGATTCAGATGAATGGCAGTAAGCAAATTACTTTTTTGTGATGATGCATTTTTATTTATTTTGTTTATTACTTCCTTATTTGCATACTATCTATTTTATTTTACTGCATTGTGCTATTTTAAAAGAATACATGTACTGAAATGTTTTTTAAAAATCTGTAGTTTCTCTATATATGTATTTATAAATTCACCCTTGGAATAATGAGGCAGCAACCTGCCTTGGCTATATGTCACCTTTCACCTGGCAGCAGCTTGTTTATGCTCCAGAAGCTGGGCCTTCCAACTTTCATTTGGAGTTAGAGGTTCAGGGAAAGGAAAGGTTGGTTGACAAATAGATAAAGGTCATTTGATGCTTAACATCATTTATTTTGATTAGTTACAAAACATAAATAAAATCAACAGTTGAATTAGTTACACACTCCGGCTTCCTCCCACAGTCCAAAGACATGCACCTTGGGGATAGGCTGATTTGAGACTCTGAATTGCCTATAGGAGTGAGTGTGTGTGTGCATGGTTGTTTGTCTATGTGTGTTGGCCCTGTGATGGACTGGCGACCTGTC
>JBAMHV010000014.1:12468655-12480957 GCA_037177535.1 Pseudomugil gertrudae
TGTAGGACACAGCTATTGTCCTGTAGGACACAGCTATTGTCCTGTAGGACACAGCTATTGTCCTGTAGGACACAGACATTGTCCTGAAGTGCTAGACTTTTTTTTTTCCTTTTTCTCCAGTTAGCCTCACTGATAATAAATAGTTTTTTTATGGCTGCACAGCTATTCAGTTCCAGTCACTTGAGCTCCCTTTGCATTAGGCAAGTGGATATATGCTTAAGTACTTTCACTAGTAAACATGGCCTCAAGTTCTATTTTGTTTTTTATTGATCCCTGATCTCCATCACTCTGGATTCCTTTCTGACCACATTTCTTCCTCAAAGAGTTCTTAACTCAATTTTAGAAGTGTCTGCACTTGATGTTTTATTTCTGTTTGATACATCCCAGTGATTTAACCCGTCTTAAACAGACTAGCATCTTTTCCACCACAACAAGATGTGTCAACATCTAACATTTAAGAAATTAAATAAAATGACTGGTTGTAGCAGCTGGGGTTAAATAATTTGTTGCCAGTCGAAATATAATTACCAATGCAGTAAAAATTCAATAGTAGGCAATGCCTTTTTAGTATTATAAACCAATATTTTATTCACGATAAAAGATACCAATGATGTAGAATGTTAACTTGGAAACATTTCAACTTTCAATAAAAAACATCAACTCAGCTTTGAATTTGATGATACAAAAACAGATGAAAAGGTTGGACAAATAAGTGATAGCAATAACAAACAGCTAAAGTAAAATGTTGCAACTGAAAAAGCTAAGTGCCTAAAGTACTTTTAGGCAAAGAAAATATTTGGAAATATTAGAACACAGTCCATAAATGCTCCTGTGCTCTCTTGTAAATAGCTCACTTTAAAACAGATTGAGTGACAAACTGTTCTATGATCAGATGTCTTCAAACTTGAAATTCATTTTTTAAATAAATGATGCTATAGTCCCTGGACAAAGCATGAGAGAGGCTATCAATCTTCTTATCAGCTCTTAGGTCAAAAGTCTGCTTTTCTGATGGTATGTGATGGTACGTAGGTGCCTATGGAAATTGCATGTTGACCACCTAGAAAGGCACCATTAGACACCATTGGTTTGTGAGATTAGCTAAATCATTGTATCTATCATTTATTTACATTTAACACAGTATTCCAACATCTTTGGAATCAGGGTTTTACAAAAATTTCTCCAATGTGCAGTAATAAAAAAATTAAAGGTTTTCAATTGAAAATGAGGCTATAAAAGACTTGGGTATAGGCTTCTTGTAATAATAAATTAACAAAAAATTCCCCTTTTCAAACCTGAAAAAATCCTGAGTTCACAAATTATGTGTCAATGGAAGTCAGTGAACATTAAAACTGAACCTACCCTGATGAAGAATTATGTTCTGATGTTCTTGTTAGGTGAAGGCCATCCTGGAGAGAGACAGATAGTATATGTGCACAAATTGAAAAAAGGGGCAGCATGAGATGCAACTAAAGCAATACTATGAATGTAGGTTTTAGCAATCATGCCCAGAATTAAAGACACTACTGAACTGTAACCTGAACTGTAGATTGCATTTGCTACCTATTTAAACATTTATGTAAAGCTGATTTCTTATACTGTAGTGCAGTACTGTATGTAAGAAATAGAATCACAAAATAAACCTGAATGCAAATATTGGCACTGAAATGTATTTTTCCAAAAATAATTCTTGTGGAGCATCACAGTCATATTTAAAAGCATCAATTTATAAAGATTTTATTTTCAAAGAGATGTTCGAAATTCCAAATGTGTTGAAATATCTTTGTCAAATGTTTGTGATTTTCTAAGAAAATCTGCACCAATAAAATTGCCACAACACTATGGCCATGGTTTTTGAAGAAAATATGTTTCTTAGGCCATTTAATGTGCTGGTTTCAGGTCATACTATTAAAAGTTTAACTGAACAAATGAAGGTCTGATAAGAAAATGATGCAATGTTTGAACTAACTGTCATTAAAAACCTTTGGAAAAAGCCTAAATCTGTCACAACTGTTCTGAAAATATTAAATTAGGTGTTTACATTCCAAGGAAGTCAATAATTCTGGATAATTCACGTTGTACTCTCACTTATATTACTTTTATGTCAGCAAAGTCACATTATCGCTTAATTAATATTACAACTTTTCATACTTCATGTACCTGAGAAATGCCCAGTAGGGAAAGATCACAGTCTTGCAGCGAGGCTTGGGGTAGTGTGGGAGCATTAGAGTCATATGATTGTAGTGGAGTTACAGGTGAAGGAGAAGTAGGAATAAAGTCGGCCTGCCCTGGTAAGGTTACCTGGGTTGCTGGCTGAGATGTAGGATGTTCTGTAGCAAGAGCAGTGGCAGGTTGTTGGGATGGGAGAGCTGGTAGTGATGTTGAAGGACATGAGATATGTGAAGGGCTGAGGGGCGTTTGTTGTGCAGGAAAAGCAGTATGAGACAGAGCAGGCTGGTCAGATACTGGTGTCTCAGTGTGGGTTTGAGTGTGAGAATGAGTTTGCGTCTGAACTTGTGTCTGTGTTTGGGAGTGTGTTTGCACCTGATTGCTGGTTTGTGTGTGTGTGTGAGCTGTCACCATTTGTTTGGTTTGGTGCTGTGGAGATGGAGGGGCACCTGCAACTAGGTGACTGTAGAGCGGCAGGGTCCGGTTCTGTGATTGAGGCTCAGCCACATTGCTGGGACTTAACTGCATAGGGGGCTGAACCTCCAGCTGTGAAGGAGGGAGACACTGTTGAGGAACCTGGCTCTCATCAAGGGTTTTCAAAATTGGCATTAGAGAAGGTGTTTGCTGAATGGGAGATGGAATTGGCTGTGGTGGTCCTGTGGGATGGATCTGTAGGCTAGGTGGAGCTGTTTGCTGCTGCACTTGAGAAAGCTGGTGCTGATATTGCTCAGGTGACTGAAGCATAAATGACTGGGAGATTGGCTGATTGACTGAAGGGTCAGCCGTGTTTACTTGGGACTGCTGCAGAGTCTGGGCAACTGGCTGTAGTCTTGTTTGGCCTGGAACGCCACTTTGTCCAGCTTGCACAGGATGTGGAGTGACATTAAGGTTTGTAGGATCAACCACTGAGGTAAAACCTTCTACCTTTGCTCCAAAACTTCCCACTGAGCCAGGAGATAGAATCATCTGCTGATATTGGAGTACTGGTTGCTGGTGTGCCTGCTGAGTAATATGAGTCAAATCCTGCTGTACAGTTGACATTGCTTGGTGAGAAAGCTGAGACACATACTGGGAGGTCAAGGGGCCAACTGAAGGCTGAGGATGCACCTGGCAAGAGGGTTGGCCTTGAGTTTGTTGCTGGACTTTGGAGTGAATGAGCCCAGGCATTTTAACATTCTGCTGAATATGAGTCTCAAGCTGGTTTTGACTTGGAACTAAACCAGTTGCAGCTGGAGAGTGAACAGAAGCTTGGCTTTGTTGGCCCATCATCTGAATCTCAGCTTTTGGGACCTGGCCATGTGGTGTTTGGGACTGGGAAATAGTGTGCAGAGGTTGAGACTGGATTACCGAATGAGCAGGCACCTGACTCTGTGGTGAAGTTACAGGTCCAGGATAACTAGTCTGCAAAGGAATTTGCTGGGTAAGGATGACATGGGTTTGTCCCTGAATCATTGCTGCTGGATGTGTTACATGAGTTTCAGTCATAGTTTGAGAAGCTTGAGGTGCTGACTGGACTGGAAAAACTACTGGGATCTGGCCCTGATTCTGATAATGAACTTTGCCTTGCCCTTGTTGTGCAAGGACAACAGGAGATGTCTGTGCAAGCATCTTTGTAGTCTGGAGATTCATAGGCAGCTGAGATTGAGCCAATAAATGTGTTTGGTGCTGAATTAGTTCCATACCAGCTGGAGTACCCACGGATTGATGAGGTTCCACCACAGAAGCAAGGTGCTGTGGCTGAGCAACAGCTGCTTGCTGTTGTTGCTCTATCGTTTGTTGTTCAGCAGTATAATGTGCAAACTGACTGGTGTTTAGTTGTGGGATGCCCATCTGATGTATATCACTTGGTTGCGGCTGAATCCGCAGCTCAATGTTGCTTTGTGGCGTGGGGACAGGCTCTTGTTTTTCAGTTTGTTGCAGTTGAATAATGGCAGCATGCTGCTGCTTTGTCTCGTGAATCTGCTGTTTTATCAGAACCTGTTGCTGTAATATCTCTGCTTGTTGCTGTTGCAACAGAATTTGTTGCTGCTGCTGCTGTTCTAATTGCTGTTGCAACAGAGCTTGCTGCTGTTGTTGCTCTTTCTGTTGCTGGAGTTGTACATGTTGCTGATCTTGCTGTTGTAGCTTCTGCTGCTGTAAAAGTAACTGCTTTTGTAAGTGCTGTTGTATCAGTGCTTGTTGCTGCTGTTGTTCCATCTGTTGGCTTAAGTTCTGCTGTTGCAGCTGGTCATTTTGCTGTTGGGACTGCTGCAATACATTATTTTGTTGTTGTCCACTTTGCTGTTTAATCTCTGGTTCAGTTTGTGCTCCACTTTGGTGTTGTCCAACTTGTTGATATAACTGACTTTGCTTCTGTTGTTGCTCTAACTGATGTTGTAAGAGGGCCTGTAGTGGTTGCTCTTGCTGCACAAGACCTTGTAGTTGTTGCTCTTGTTTTGTAAAAGCTTGCTGCTGTTGTTGATCCATCAGTTGTTTGTGTTGAAGTTCTTGCTGCTGTTGTAATTGGGCCTGCTGTTGCTGCTGCTGAAGGAGAGCTTGTTGTTGCTGCTGATCAAACTGTTGCTGGACATACAACTGATGTTGCTCTAGCTGTTGTTGCTGTTGGAACAGAGCTTGCTGTTGCTGAAGTTGTTGTAGTTGCTGGGATTGCATCATTGTTTGCTCAGAGGGATTACTTGTTGGCTGCATTTTGCATGTCAGGGATTGCTCCCCTTGCTGAGATAGTGACTTTGCTGGTTTCTCCATGCCATGCAACTGAGACTTTGGCTGAACATGTTGGACAGGCTCCTGTACATAGATCTGCTGCAAAGGCTGTTTCTGGACAGCAAGAGCTGAAAGGCTCTGTTGAAGCTGCTCTGATGGCAGCACATTGGCACTAATTTGCTGTTCATACAGAGTGGCTTGGGCCTCTATATGCTGTTGTGACTGTGGCTTCTGTAGGGAGGCGGCTTGAGAATCCATCCCTATTTGTTTTTGTGGGACAATAGTTTGCTGTGGGAGGATGACAGGCTGCGTTTGCTGTTGTGCAACATGGGGATTGGTGTCAGTGAACTGTATAGGAATGGCAGGGTGTTGGTTCGGCTGAGCGTGGGGCAAAATGGTCCCTGCTAGTCCAGCAGGATCACTGATTGGCATGTTTGTAGAGAGAACATTAATAGGTGCTTGTGGGGAAACAGGAGGTATATACGATGATGAAGGTGCCATTGATCCATGGGGAGTAGTAGTTTGAAATGTATCTGATGGGAATGTTTGTGACTGTGGAGTGATAATGAAAGAATGTTCAATGGAATTGATAGAGGGGGGGGGGAGAGAAAGCAGTGGAAAAAATTAGATTAGGTTAAGAAAAAGCTTTGGTAGGCAGCCAATATTATAAACATATGTCATTTTAATCACAGAGTGTCCCACAGTGTTTTATGGTATATGTGCATTGCCAGTGATTCAGACTGGCACAGCATCTGCTAGAAAAAAATAAATGCTCCTGAAAGAAGTATAGTATTATACTAAAGATAAAATGGGAAGAAGCTCATATTCACATACGCATTCTAAACAGTTCATATATTTCTTGCACTTCATTACCTCTACTCTCTTACTTCCTGGGGGAAACTCTGTGTAGGGTTGCAATAAGGGTGATTTGTAGTTATTTGATATTTAAAAGTTACTTAAGGGAAAAGAGTCCAGATATTTTTAAAAAATGTCCTGATACCATAGCTTTACTTTGTACATTTTAAGACATTGTTATCACCCATTTTACCTGAAAATGTTTTTGAGCCACACTTGTTGATACCTGTGGAACCATAGTGCTGGGTTGAAGAAATGTCTGAGCAACAGGTCCCCCTCCACTTTGGCCAATGGACATGCTTGAGATACTAAAACTATGACCAAGAGGCACATTTGGAACAGTTCCGCTCTCACCAAGTGAGAAGGTCTGAGGATTAGCCAATGCCCCAGTACTCTGTACCACAAAGATAAATAAAAAGAGAAATGTATTTTCAATACAATGATTTCAAATTATATTAAATAAAGCAATATATTGTAATTCAATAATAGAAGCACAGAAATACTGTTACCATAGGGGGGAAAGTGGTCTGGGAGCAGGAGTACGATTCCCCTTGCTGAGAATATGCTTGGCTCTGTCCACTTGCATAAGATTCAGAGCTGGCAGAGCCAATGCTCTCCCCTTCTGAGTGAAAGACAAAATAATAATAAGACACAATGTAAAAAAAAAGCATACCCATACTTGTTTAGATTGTACCATTCGCTGGTTTTATTTTTCATCAAAACTTCTATGTCAGTTGCTTCATAAATATGCGTTCAGTCACAGTTTGTGGTAACACATGAAGACATATATTACCTGGCAGACTCATGGTGGCCACACTGACAATATGTTGCTGCCTGACATGCTGGTCCACTTCAGGCAGTTCTTCAGACTCCTGCATGACTCCCACAGTTCCTCTTTCTCCAGTTCCCACATATCCAGCTGCCCCTTGCATCAGTGAAGATGGGCAAGAAGGATTAGAAAAAGCGTAGGAGGTAAGAGATGAGTCTTTTCGTTCTTCAAAGCCTTGCTGAAGGCGCTGCTGCTGTCGTCGCTCTCTTGACTTTTTGATAAGATTTACACGGTCCCTGATGGATTTTCCCACAACCTTAGCATCACTCTCATGGAAAAAACCTGATTTCACCTGTGATAGAGGAAAGGGGGTGATAAAGTGAGATTAAAAATCTGTAGATATAGGTTGACGCTTTATGGGTCAATAGAATGTGATTTGAAGTAGCTAACAAAACCTGTACCTTTTCCTGACCTCTAGAAAAACATCTAGAAGTATCAATACCTTGACCACATAAACCCTATGCAACGTCTGACTTTCTAACCATCAGACCTTTTTCCTGTGTCTCACCATCTCTAGAGCCACTTCTTCAGCGCTATCATTTTCCAAGTCATAGCTAAACTCAATGGCCTCATTGTCCTTGTGCTTCCCCTTTAGTTTCTTTGGGTCTTCAACCCAAATCCGTAGAGCCAGACAATCCTGGATCCCTGTGTCCTCCTCTGCTAGCTCCACTCGCACTCCGGTGTCCTCCCCAAAGAATGCATGGTTCAGGAGGTCTCGAATGGACAGTCTTCATAAAAGTAAACAGATATATGATAGTTTTAACCCTTTTGGTTAATAAATCTGAATAAGAAGATCACATTATGAAATGAAAACTTGTTTACCTCTGGCTTTTGTTCTGTCGAATACAGCCTTCAATAATTTCTTTGATCTCTGGGTCATTTATCTTATCAAAACTGGCAGGCTTTATACCCTGTAATAAACAAACAGAAATTAGTTTTAATATCCATCCATTCATCCAAAAATGACTAAATTTAAGAGATGTCACATATATAATTGTTTGCAGTAAATTGTGTGGCTGTAACCTCATCGAACCACTTCATCAATTGCAGCATAAGAAACTTGGAAGTGGACTTGCCTAGATGTTCTGGAATTAGTGTTTACAGACATTAAATTTGCTGCAAAGTGGAGGATATATCAGGTGATAATTACGGACCAATAGTAGTGATCATATCAATAACAAAAGAAAAAACAAAATAATTCAATCTTTATTAATCCACAAATCTGCTGTGTGATTAAATGACAGAGATCCCATCAAAGGCACTCACACTTGTGACTTTGCGATAAATCTGAGCAGCATTTTGGCATTCAGAGTAGGGGTATTCTGAAGTGGCCATCTCCAGCATACACATCCCAAAGGCATACACGTCCACTGACTCATCGTAGTGTTCTTCATACATCTCTGGAGCCATGAATTCTGGAGTTCCTGTTCAGAAAAAGATAGTGGTTTCTACTCAATAACAACCAAAGCCATCTATCTCACCGTTCTCAATGTTGCATTAACCAAATTAAGAAAATGATTACATTTGATTTGCAGTGCATCTTTAAATGAAAACAGACCATAGGTTTAAGGCACAGGTGGGTACTCTGAACTATTGAAAAAAAATAGGGCTTTATCCAAAGTATATTTTTTCCAAAATATCTCTATGGAAATTAAGCTGGACTGCAACAAAAGAGGGAAATGAACCTTCTCCCAAAGAGTAGTAACAGAGCCTTGGGTTTATGTAGAAAAACTTAAAAACATTTAGTAAAACTTAAGACTGCACATTTCAGTTAAAATGACAAATGCAGCGTATGGGGAAAAAAAAAGCTCATTTGACAAGATGAGATCTGTAGAACTGAAGTTTTATACTAAGGAA
The DNA here is from genome assembly GCA_037177535.1 of Pseudomugil gertrudae. Taxonomy (NCBI): domain Eukaryota; kingdom Metazoa; phylum Chordata; class Actinopteri; order Atheriniformes; family Pseudomugilidae; genus Pseudomugil; species Pseudomugil gertrudae. The sequence continues at coordinate 12,477,066 of JBAMHV010000014.1, forward strand.
TAGTTAAAGAAGATTAAATGGAGAAACTAAGTCAAGGTTAGAACCTGAATCCAGTTGAAATGTAGATGAAGACCAACAAACTACCTACTAGATATCGAACATTTAAATGGATTTAACTAACCACAAAGCCTATTTTTGAGACCTACCTATGACACTCTTGGCAAAGGATGTCCTCATAAGTGTGGCCAGTCCCAGGTCACCTATCTTGACTGATCCTGTGGGCCCCGTTATGAAAATGTTGTCACACTTGAGGTCCCGGTGGACAATTGGTGGAGTCCTGGTATGCAGAAACTGAAGGCCCTTCAGAATTTGCCTACACCAGCTTCTTAGGACCTTAGGTTTCATCACCTTAAAGCGCTTCAGATAACTGTGGAAAGAGGGCAAATCAAATAAGAATACTCTATTTTCAATGTATTGTCTTGATGAATCGTGACTTTTCATTTAAATTACTTTATACTATACATATATTTCACATAAGTTAAGTAAGAACTGTTAGAAGTCGAATCGTATATTTTATTATTCATGGTGGTTATCGAAAATATGTCGTGGTATAAGTTGATAATAGCTAACTATTGAATTCTGTTCACAGCCTCAGTGGGCTCTACAGATTGTGAAACTCAAATGAAACTGATCTCGACAACATCACTCTTGGAAACTAATTTATGTTTTTAATAATTATGGAAAAATAAAGTTTGTAAAGTTGTTTTGTAAATCTTTGACATAATTCCCTTACTACAGAATGTATTTAGTTGGACTGCAAATGTAAAAAAATATGTTAGTTTTAAAAAATTAATAAATCCTCATTAGACTACTTAGACCTATAGCTAAAATAGCATAGTTTTTTTTATACAAAAGCAGGGTAAGGACTTTATACTAACGTTTTGAGTGTTCCTGATGTCATCAGTTCAGTGACTAGTACAATGCACTTCTTTCCACGGAGGACAGACTCCCAGGAATCATAGAAGCGAACAATGTTGGGATGCTGAAGTCCCTTCAGCATCTCTGCCTCTTCCTTGAAGCGTTGCTGCTCTGCCTTGGTCAGCTTACGATCCTATGGTGAAAGGTACATGTCATAATACATGGCTGGAAGTTAACATTTAAGACTTCCCTACCAAAGCAGGTAGTTCCAAAACCTTAAAACCTCATAAGGGTATTCAGTGTTTCTCAGACCAAGTTCTCAGGACCCATAGGATGTTTTACACTGAGTGAGTATATTGAACTTCTTTATTGAGATTGTTGCAAGCATGCTAATGAGTGCTTCATTTCAGTCAGGGGTATCAAAGTAAGATTAACTCTAAAACATGCGAGCAAAGGGTAATGAGGACCAGGATTCAGAGACAGGATTAAGTAACACGCAAGATTGTGCAATAACCAATATTGCCACTAGATGGCAGAAGCCTGATAGAGTTGCAGCGATGCTCAGACAACACCCAAACTGAAGCTTTAGAAAAACACACGTCTACTGCATCTGTCACACATCCCAGTATGGTGTACTGGATGAATGTTAAAGAAATCCAATTTACTGTTACATGCAGCATCCTAGAGAATAGAGGCAGTTACTGATTAGTCCCTCGTGAATACATTTGCATAACTTATCTGCAAGACTGCTACAAGACCTAATAACAAATTACACCAAGCTAAACATATATTTCTTAATTGTACATAGCCAGAAGAAAATAGTATTTTGAAGTAAAAGTATTGTGATATGGCTGTCAATCAAAACATTTCACTGAATGAGATTGTTGTCTCCACTGAGTCTTTAGTCTTGTCAAGACCAACTGTTATTTGTGACAATGTAAGAGAGTAAATAGTATACATTTTCCAAGGCTGTGATCTTCTGTCCATATGCCATTTAAAAGCATAAATACATTTACTATGTATACTAAAGAGAAATCAAAAACAGACATCGTTAAGAAAGAAGGGAAAATAAGCCAATGAATAAAAAAAAGTCTGAGTTAATATCTGAGGGAATCCGATGGCAGCCGCTGTTGTGTCACAAGCCTATAAATAGTAGTTATAACACTAGTTTTCCATTGATCAATTCTATTGACACTGAGCTTTTTGCTTAACACAGAACCAATCAAGGAGTGGCAGTACCCTGTGGTATTTGGATTAAAACCAATTTTCCTTCAACCAATGCAATTTTCTGTTATTTTATCTATCTATATGCATGTTTATGTTGCTTCTTTTAATATCTTGACCCGTGTTTATTTTTTTTCTTTCGCTGTTAGTTCACTGGGTTTTTGTCCTTTTCTGGTAATCCTCGTACGGAAGACAGTCCCATCAGCCCGCCCCTTTCAAGAGGGAAGTGAAGTAGCATCAACAAAAAAGGTGCTCCTTGCTGCACAATTGTTGCTTAAAAAGAGGGACCTGGTCATGCTCTGATCTCAAACCATCATTCCTTTACATATAAACTACTTTAAATATAACTATACATATTAGTACATGTGTGTACAACCCTGTCTTTTGCCTGAAAATAGCTGGGATCAGTCTCCAGCCCCACATGACCCTGACATGTGGCAGTATTGAAAATGACTGGATGGATGGATGTGTGGACAAGTGTTTTTCTCCCTTTCAACTCTTTTTAAAATCACTGTAATTTGCATTACTTCCACTATTTAAACACTGGTGTAACTAAAACTGCATCACAGCCTCTGTTTGAGGCTCATGTCTTTTGTCTCACTCCTCTTATAAAACATCACTCTGCTTCACTGTCTGGCACAGTGATTGACAGAGAGCCTGAATCTGCGTCTCTGTCTGGTGCCTCCTCAGCGTCTATTGTGTCTAGCTAAGTTACGAATCAGTCAGACTTAGGGTCAGCGAAAGTCACTAAGAGTACAGTTAGAAAGACTGCATCTAGATAGATTCACACAAACCCTGTCTTTACCACAAACCAACTTGCAACACATTTAAAGTTCTTTAAATTTAGTCTGTATTTCTACATAAACATGATCTAAAATGTCTTTAGACTTTGATACAATTCCTGAAATTAGATAAAGGTAGCTTTTAAAGGACTTCATACAAATGTTTGTGAACAAATTAAATCATAACAGAGCATTTTGTTTGGAATAAGCATCATATTAGGGATGTAGGGAAAAATACACTGCATTCCAGGTAAATGTCTTTATCTGATCTGTGAAATAGGGTGATACCATATCTTTGTTTGGGCCCTGTTGGCTGCATTTAGGTTAGAACAGATGTTTGCATGCTGTTGGTGTGATGCATGTCATTTGCAAATGATTTTGAAAAAAAGAGTCCTGATATGAAAACACTTAGTCATTATTTTCCCAATTCAACATGACATGTTTAGAATTCAGAGCAGCATACCAAGTGTCCTGTTAGTGTGACATATGGTAGTGTAGGCAGGATTGTTTTTGTGGATTCAGCTCATCAACAATCGACATGCCCCAAATTAGCTTCTATCACAAAGATTAAGCCAAATTCAAATGTTAATTTTGTCATTTGTACTTATTATGTTGTTTATGTGTTGAAAAATTAAGATGCTAATTTTACAAAATTGTCTCTCTTTAATAGATTAATTTGGACAAACCTGGTAAAATTCATAAACTTATTTGAAAAATCTAGCTATACATTTACCATATTTTCACGACCATAAGGCGCATATTAAAGTCTAAGATTTTGTTCAAAATGTGTGGCACACCGTATGGTGCAGTGCGCCCTGTGTGTGTGTTGTAGCGCCACATACAGGCATGTATACATACATAGTATACATGCGGACATATAGAGAACACAATGAGAACGTTAAAGGGGGAAATGTGGGCGGTGATTGAATATAAAAGAACAGGTGTGTGTTGTTCTTATGTGAATAATAATAAGCAGGCGAGACGTACAAGCTGTCTACTTTTCTTCTGTGTTTTTTTTCTCTGCCTTC
>JBAMHV010000014.1:12492770-12546665 GCA_037177535.1 Pseudomugil gertrudae
ATCTTTTTAACATAGGGACTTGGATATTTTGAGGTAGGGTACTTTGGGTGGGAGGTAAAATCAGTGTGATTTAATGGACAAAAAAGCTGCAGTGCAGCATACCTTAAACAGTTCAATTCGTCTTAAAAATGTCTGTACTATTCATAATGCAATATATACCGCAGAGTTAGAAAAGTCTGTTTTTTCTCATATCACACGTTGTGGCATCTAAATCCTTAGATGATCATCAGCCGTAAAGAGTTTGGTAAGCGTGCAGTGTGATCTCATCTATCATGTAGCACATTTACTTTTCTGGAAATTAAACATCAGAGAAAAATCTAGTTGATTTTAGAGATGGAATATTCATCTGGCTTGAGTTTAAATCAAATCTACATGTGACACTATATTTTTCATGTGACATTGGAATCTATCCAGTCTTGCCCCAGTTCAGCATTACTTCTGCTGGGATTTATAGAATAGATGGAGGCTGAGTGATGTGAGGAGAGAGGGCAGAGGTGGCGCCAGGACTGAAAGCTGCTGGCCAAAATGTCAAACAGACTGCTGGTCAAACAACAGCTACTGAAGATCAGAGGTCTTCATCTGAACTCCACAGTTCAGTTGTTAACCACACAGACAGAAAAAAACAAAGTCCATGATCTCATGGGGTCATTTTTAACAGGGATGATCACTGCTGTAGCCCATACAGTCACAGAGCTGCAAGTGGCAGGTGTAAGCCTTCAAGGAGCTCAGTGTGATTCTGCTGAAAAACAGGAGGTAATCAGGTTCAAGCTGTGATTACGTTGTTTTAATTATATTAATTACAAAGCTAGGACACACGTTGTCCAATACAACTTGGGATAAGACAACACAAAAAACTGAACCCACAGTTAAGGTCTTCACATAGATACAGATTTATTGTACAGATAAGGCTGCTCTTGTGACAACTGCTCTTTATCAGTAACTCCACAACATATTCAGCACATGTTGCTTCCCTATTAGGTCTTTTAAAAACTGACAAAAATGATCAAATGCTGGCTATTCAAATGAAACAAGCAGTAGTTGTTCTCTTCCCATTAGAGAAATACAAGGCTGAAAACACAACAAGGACTTTTGTCCAATCCAGGTCAAGCATGGGAGATCCAGTGTAGGTAGCAGCACAGAGTGCTGTTCACTGAGAGGCAGACACAGAGAATATGTGTTATCTAACCCCCGTTTTTTTGTCCGCTTTCATTCCCCCCAGCAGGCACAATCATCTCATTCTAAAGAATATATCTAAAAAAGCTCCCTAATCAGCCAATGATGACTATGGGTTACAAAATAAATTGGCTTAATTCTCTAACCTCTTCTATTACTTATTATGCACTGTCTCTGAACTGGTATGCATGATGAAGGACCCAGAAGGCATGAAAATATTCAATACTTTAGCAAGTATCATCTTTTACACTATTCACACAATTTACACTAAAACGCTTGAAAGTTATTGTTTGTTTACTGTTGTTTTAGGGGGGTTTTCTCCCTAATTTTCAGACACGTTGTAGTCTATATTGCAACGCGTTTGTTAACAAGGCCCCATGATGGGGCTGTCATGCTGCTCTCGCTGGCTGTGGGGTAGTTAACGTGTTATTTATAGTCAAAAGCATACACAGCAGTATGATGCCTGTATGTGCAGGCAACATGAAATCCGGCCATTGGCTAGCTGTGAGCTCAGCTGACTTTAGGAAGACGCGAAGCACAACCACCATAAAGGGAAAAGGCAGGTGACTGGGACCAGTGATAGCACCACAAATCAAAAGCCTAAACCTCCTGGACCCTGGGTGCCCTCAGCGTGCTTTACTTCTTTTAATTGATGGGTTTAGAGTCTAGCAACCCGAGAGCCTGCGGTTTTGCACCTGACTTTAGGGATTTTACACGGCTTGATAGTGTAAAGTATTAAATCTGAGGAGTGAAAAAACCCTTTTGAGCGCAAGGAAACTGTTTGGGCTAAATTAAATGACACCATAATCCAAATAACAATATCTGCTAATAATACTGAAATAAAAAAATAAGACTCAACTCACCCAAATGTAACATCGTAGCTCGTCCGTTGTGTGGTGTCTTTAATTTAAGCACGAGCTGCTCAACCGCGACAGCTAGCAAACTCAGTTAACTGGATTTTTATTACCTATTTACAAACGTTACGCTTATTTACACAAGCCTGTCTATTTTCCACAATTATTTTACACCCAAGGAGAAAATACAATAAGAAAAAGCTTTTAGAAAAAAAGTCGCGAATCCATTTGTTTTTCTTCCTACATTTCACAGGCTTGCCGCGGCGTTATCGCCTTGCAAATCCCCACCGGAGTCGTCGAGCCGCGGTCTGTGTGAGACGGGCACTTGGCGTACGTGTTCCAGCTCAGAAGATGCTCGCCGTCGGTTTACAGATTGTCTCATTCGTTGCTTGGCTTCAGGGCTCCAAGTTGTAAGGCCGGTCATTCATGGCAGTCCGGGAAATATCAGTAACTTATGTACATAATTTACAACGGACGACTCCAGCGGCCTTCAGCAGATTCGCTGGTATACTGTCGGAGCGCGCGCTGCCTGCCCGTGCTCACTTGACACAGGGATCCTCGTCATCATCTCGAGAACGAATAAAGCCGTCAGTTACCTTGTATCGCCACTACAGGGCAGTGCGCTACATGTTGATACCGGAGACTGTATATAAAAAGGTTTATACTCACGGATTGTTATGACTTTGCTGCTTCCATGCTCGTTGTAGGTTGCAGTTCGCTATCCGTTGTTTTTGCGGCTCGCAGATATCCTTATATAGGATGCAACCAGGATGCAACGCATGTAGTGTGTGGAAAAAAAGTCATGCGCACGAACTATAAATGGGGTGAAGTACTACACAGTATAAGTACAATTAAGCAATACTGCATTGCAACTTAGTCTAAAATATATGGGTATTATTAGGAAATTTTTATACTGTACATTTAAATAAGTATTCCAGGTTAAACCAATGTATTCATATTGCATACATAGACCTATATTTTAGAAGGAAAAGCTTATTTAATAAATATATAGGCTAACCGTTAATAAACTTAGCTTTAGTGTAAGTTCACCTCTTAAATAGTTGTTATAAAGCGAGAGAAGTCAATGATAGCTGACCTACAGTATGAGCTACGTTTCATAACATACTGCTTCAAATGTCACAAAGCCCAAATGAAATCCAATTTTGTTAACACTTGAAAGCTCCATAATACATCTAATGTAACAATGAAGTTGATTATAGTAATTGATATTACACTGCTGTCTCCTAATTCAAATAACTGTGATCCCATTCTAATCAATGCTGTAGGTTAATTAACTGTCAGACAGGAAAATGTAACAGTCAGTACATATTATCCACAGTGGAGCATAATGGTTAAAGAAGCAAACACATTGAGAAGAATGAACTGAGAGATTAAACTTAGAGCTTTGTCGCCCCCTGCTGGTACTAAGATCTGCACGACGCATGACAAACTAGTCAAAGATTTTAGGATATTTTTATTCACAAGTTTTGTTACAACACAACCCATAACAATTTTTGTAGAAAAAAACTACTTAATGCATGGGTAAATCTAGATAAAGACACGAAGGCTTTTAAAATGCACATCTACCCCTGCAAGGCATAAAGGACATTTCTTCACATTTTTCATGTATTAGGCCTGCAAGCAGCCAAGTCAATACATTCATCTTTAACATGTACACATGCATAAAACAAACAAAGACCTCACATGGAGGATAAATGTTTAGACAAAGCACTCAGTAGAAATATACTTACAGGCCTGAGAGTACATTAAAACCATCACAGGTTTTATGATGAGCCCAAACAAACTGCTGTCTTCTCTAATAAATTATGAAAATAAATAACTATCAAAACAGGACTTGGGCTGAAGAAATCTGTAAACATGTTGCAAACAACAACTGCTGTGCATTGGAGAAAATAATGGCAGCTATCTGAAAGCATTGCAGTATTATTGGACTGTAATAACAGGATGAAAATATTTTCGTATGTTCAACAGTGCATAGGATTCTTTAAACAACTAAAGTAGATCCAGGCTTTTTCTGTCATTGACAAAGACTCAGTTAAACATGCTTTTATTTATGGTGAAGAATTCAACTAAATTCTGTGTTTCTAGGTCAGCATTACACATCCTACTGGCAGTTTTGAAAAGAGGAAAGCTTTGGATGATCTGCTCCTGCTGTATTCATTCAGTTTTCACTGTTACACTTTGGTCATCTATTATTTGGTCTTTCAAGTGTTCTTTCAATCTGACATTTCCTTATTAGTAAAATGTTACTTAGTGTAATCAGCTCACAAAGCTCAATTTAAGAGCTGCTCAAACCCCTTCCATATCAGGGTAACCTGTCCATTTAATTTATTCCTCTGCCACGAAAGGGAAAACTAAGTGAAATTGGTGACCAATGCTTATTTCAAATGGTTTCAGCTCTTTAAACGTTACTTGCTTTAAAAATAAAAAGTCCATTTTTAAAATGCTCTTGTTCCTGTTCAGATGTTCAGTCACTGTGAGATGGTAAAAGGCAGAATTAACCTTCAAGTGGGGGCCGGAGTGGAATGCAACCATCCATCTCCAAAGACTCGGGCCAGCCTTCATATTTGTTGTTGCTCTTACTGTTCTTCATTCGCTAAAAATGGGAATAAAAACATTTAGAGAAAAAGGTACAGAAAGCTCATTCTGAATTGTACGATTCATCATATTCGTAACACAGAAATGCAGACAGGATATATGTTTAAAATGTCCTTTTAACTGCACAAACCACATGTAAAATATACAATGCAGTGTTATGAAGATGTGAAGATGATCGAATTAAAATAAACTAATCTTTTTTTGGCTAAGCAGATTACAATTGATCAATTTTCCACAGGGGAATAGCACTTAAAGCATTTATTTTTATCCTGTTTTTAAAGAATAAGATCACACTAGTACATAATACTTCACACAGTGACTAAGTGATTATGCACACATTTTGTGGTGCTAACATACCTGCTCAAAGGGACTCTTATTCTCAATGCCTTTGGCTCCAACAAACACCCAGCTGTCTCTAAAAGCCAGTTCCTTCACTGCTGTGCTCCCAAGCTCCTCAAACAATCGCCGAGACTCGTCGTTTAGTCTACCAGAGGTACAAGAAAGTAAAAAAAAAAAGGAAAAATGTTTGTGTTCTATTAAATGTAAAATAAATGTTTGCTCTGTGCAAACATGGTGTAATCTGTCTGATGATGACGGGATCATCTTTTCTGGAACTGAAACATAAATCTATATACATTTTATAAACTGGCTTTATAGACCTTCTATGGCCAGTCTAAATCAGGCAGCCCATTTACAAAGAGCTTTTGGGGGGAACAGAGGGGACTAATTGTGACATTTTGTCACAACGAAGAAGCACAAAGTTTTCAATCACAACTAAATAACTAAATTAAAAATTATTTCAGTCAACTTTGTGTGTTTGACATTAACAACCTCAATCCTCAAGACTGTCTGTGACAACATCTGTTTGTCAATGAATATGTGGTTTAAGTGTCTGTCCCGCAGGATTTTATTGAACTTCTGTTTTACTAGCACAACACAACATCATCATATATATATATTTTTGTTTACCATTTTCTAGAATAGAGTAAGAAAAGTATCAATGGTTCAGGAGAGTTTAAACAAGAGAATTTGGTTGGAACAACGACAGATTTGCACTTCACATAGTTTAACCATTTCATTAGATGTGTTCAATGTTAATAAAATTCGAGAAAATATTCATAACATTATAATAAAAAACTCATAACTATATTTAGATGAAAGTTATAGAAAAGAAAAGCTTTCATACTTTGTAGCAGCATCATCAAAAGATGCCACAAACACAAGCGTTCCCTCATGAAGTGGCCGCAGAAACTTCAACAGGTCAGAAACATCTGAAAGGAGGACATGAGACGAGGTGTGAGGTGTGGTTCATGAGACACATGTATCACCCAAAGGAAATCCACTTTAAACGCTCACCTCCTGCCCACATATCAAAGGTCTTTGTTTCTATGAGCTCGCCCGTCACCCCTGGAGCAAAGAAACATCAGCAAAATGTCAGAAAAAAATAAACAGAGTTAGAATAATGAATACAGCACAGCTAAAAGTCAAAGGATAACAGTCTTACCATTGACTAAAGCAATATTTAGGCCCCTGCCAACGTTGTTCTTCACACTGCTTATTAACCTGTTGGGCAGAACCACAGGCCTTACACATGCATGCTTTGTTTCCACACTCATCCACACTTTCCGACACTCGGGAGGCATCAAAATATGTGAAAGGGCCAAGACAACAAACAAGAGATATGCACAGACTGAATAGATACTTGCATTTAGCTCCCCAGACAGATTTGGAGGCCTGGTTATGAGAGCACAGAAGAAACAGCAAACCAAAGAATGAAACAAAACAAAAAAGGTGACAGAAGAGGGAGACAAGACATAAATGAAGAGATAAGTTTGAAATGCTGAATCTCACATCTTGTCCTCCAAGCAGATTTTAGGGCCAATGACATTCGCAGCACCAGAAACCAGACGGAAAGCCAAATGTTTCGGGGGGCAAGGAGCCGAAAGTCCACATTTATACTTTCTGGGACGCAGTTCTGCTAGATAACATGATACAATAAATTGGTGATGAGATGGAAGATTAAAATGCAACTGAACAAAGCTGTTTTGTGGGATTTCCTTGAACTTACCCGTTGTTGGTTCCTCATCTGTACCTGAAAACATAAACACATTTCTCATTCAAATGTACAAAGCTTATATGAGGGAATACTCGATTACTCCAAACACAGACTATCAAGTACTTTAAGCATCTGTGAATAATCACTAATTACAAGCATTTCTTATTAGTAACTGGTCTTCATTTAAAAAAAAAAATGAAGGAAACAATAATAAAACACTTAGAAGCCTTACCACTGCTTCCCAGATTATTGTTTAATTGAGATTGTTTAATCATCAGTAACAACCAAATCACAATCATAAATACTTATTCATCAACTAGATGTTGTGTGTGTAAATATGTATTTTAATGAGGTAGGTATGCCTGTGGCTTGGTCCCCGTCCTGCCGTGGTCAGGGTGGTTTCTGTGGTAGTGCCTGCTGTGGTTCTGGGTGAGCTGGTGTGGATGGATTCGAAAATATTATTTCCCCACATCAGCATCAAGTCAGATGTTTATAATGTTTAATTTATTAATGTTCTATACCTGCTTTAAGTTCAAACAGAAAATAGGAGCTTCAGTTCTTGTCTGGGTAGGATATTGGGGAAATTTTCAGTGTGTTTGAGCAGATGTTACTTGGGTATGTTTCTGTGTAAGTGTGTGTACACATGTCTAACTGTATGAAAGAGAATCCACAGGCTTTTCTTAATGAAGCATTTAAATTTGTTTTTTTAAATGTAAAGCACTTTCTGTTGCTTGTTGAAAAGTGCTTTATAAATAAAATGTTATTTAATTTGATCCATTAAACCTTAATTGATCATTAAATCATATCAAACGTCCTATATTTTGACATGAAAACGGGAAGAGATACGACTGCTTGGCATTGTTTTTTTTGACAAACCATTCTCAATAATGTATCGCCTACGTGTAAATAATTTTTTATTTAGAATAGCTTATCTTACCGCTAAAAAAATGTCTCACAGATGAACCATTCTCCCCTCCAAACAAGGTGCTCGCTAGCAGCCAGGTGAGCCCCACCAGGAGCAGCACAACCATGGCTCGCAGGGGAACTGTTAGAATGATCAAGACACACCAATTCAGACAAAAAACAAAAACACTAGAGATTGTGACAGAGTAATTACATAAAAAAAACATTAATTTAAATAAATAAATCATCCCACCTGTCAGTCTCATTATTTACAGTCTCATAGACCTGTACAAGGAGAGGACAAAAAGCAACAAGTCAAACAAAACTGTAAAAGAAAATGTTAAATTATCTTTGAAACAGTGCCTACTTTATTTTTATAATTATGTATTATTACTATGAGCAATATTCTTCTTTTAGCAGCCATGCTGGCGTTTTACATGATTATCTACCATCCATTTACATCTGCTTGCTAAATAGCGTTTGTTAAGCAACTAATTAGGGGTTATTTAAACAAGGCTTTTCGTATAACAAGTTTTTATTCAAGTCAAGATGGCTCTGCGAGAAATGGCGCTGGTCAGACATGAGCAGAAAGTACCACTTTAAAAAAGAAAGCTTATTTACATAAATTATCTCACCTATTTATAGTTGGAAATGAAAAACGACTAATCTTATCTACTTAACCTGCGCTTAACGAGCTATTACCTTGATTTGCCTCCTTTGCTGGGAAGTAATATCTATAGAAGTTACGAGGGCTGCTGCGGTTGTCCCCGGAGTTAAACTATTTCTTTCGTTGTTTCTTCATTGACGCACTCTTAATTTTAATTAGATACCATAAAAAAGAAAGGCTAAAATGGAGAAGCCTGGTTGACGTTTTTACAACATGGCTAGGACAAGCAGAAGCATGTAAATGATTTTCTACTGTTTGTCTTCCTGATACAGCAAATTTGTTTGGTGTGCACAGAGTCTGCGCATGATTTATCACGTGACCAAAACGATGTAATTTTTTAAAAAGTTTTTTCCTTTTTAAAAATTATATAAAACTACAACAATTAATAATTAAGTTTGACATGTGTATATATACGGGAAAATAATCAGTTCTTCCCCTTTTCTTTTTTAAATAGTCGAGTAAACTCCTCCTACTCATCTGTGCTCATTGACTGCCCTAAAAGTCAAGATGGCTGCTCACAGTGCTGTGCTATCAGTATCCAAAATTATAAATCCTTTCTGGGGTGGACGTCTTGGAAATACGGTTAAAGTAAGATAAGATTACTAGCTTTTCTGATTAATTTGTAAACGAAAGTGCGTGGCTTTCAAATTAAAGCCCTGTATTCCTTCCAACCACAAGGTCATGCTTAACATCATACTGTTGAATTAGCATAGAGTTCCTCTCACCCTGAGCAGGTTTTTCCTACTGCTTCAGTCTCAGGATGATCACCGTGGTCCTGTACACTCGGTAACCCATCTAAACCAGATTTTTTCCCCCTCTAGGTATTCGGGGTAAATCTGAACAGTCACAGGAATAAGACCAGTCTTACCGTGAGTAAATGAAAGTCATTTTGTGGGTTTACTGTATTCTCTTACATTAGATTGCAATATTTTAAATACCGAATATGCAAACTCGTCGCCTTTTATTTCTAATATATATTTCTTTTTGTTCAACCCTTGAATGCAAGAATATCTTGTCGATAAAAATACAACTGATTTTTCTCCTTCTGCTTCTTTTGCTTTTCATCATCATCAACAGCGAGAAAATATTGTAAGTATTTTTTTATTATTTTTTTTTACTAAATTACACTTAATCCCTTCATCAAGAGAAAACAGATTATACTAGACGCTTCTATCCAAAGCGACTGTACATATGATAAGCAGTCGTTTTAACCATAGCCATTAACCAAACATGCATGTCTTAACAATATTTAAACAATATTGTGAAGTTTGTATTGATTTAAAAATATAACTGCAGTATATTATATGTTAGGTGGGTTGCATGCACTCTCAAACATGAACTATTGTTTTTATACATATGTTTTACAGTAACAGTTATAAGTAACTCAATCATAAACTACTCTGGTAACTGGAATATATTCTTATTTGCTACAGTTTATTAGGACAAAATCTAAAAACAATGGCAGGTTTACTAAGCATAAAATGTCAGTGTCTGAATAACCGGTCTGATGGTGTCAAAATGTGAACAGTATCATGAAGAGTACTACATCAAACAGTTTTTCATATGCATTCAGTCTCATTCAGTAGTTTTAGGTAATTAAAACTTGTTGATGAAATACCTTTCTTGCTAAATATATTTAAAAAACAGTAAATGATGGAAATGTAAACGATAAACACATCAGGTAAATGTTATTACCACTGACAGACATTTATGGTCTATCTTGAGAGGTGTTTGTGTCTGTGCAAGCTTTATTTTTCTACATATACCTTTTTATATGATTTCCTCTATTAATGGTACGTCTTACATAAAACTGATACACAAGCATGTATACATGTGTTTTGCAATACCTAGTAATATTATCAGTAATGTGCTGTGTCATTGTTACAGCCACCTCCTGCAAAGTATGGAGGCAGACACACTGTAGCCCTCATACCAGGAGATGGAATTGGTCCAGAGCTGCTCAGTCATGTCAGAGAGGTTTTCAGGTGGTTTACACTAAATGGTTGAACTAAATCCTGTTAAAAAGAGTCAATGATAAACAATGGATAACTTTGTCCATATGCACTGTTTCTTGCCGATAGGTTCAGCTGTGTGCCAGTGGACTTTGAGGTGGTGCACGTCAACTCTGCTTTGGAGAAGGAGGATGATATTAATAATGCCATTATGGCCATCCGCCGTAATGGAGTTGCTCTCAAGGGTAAATTGCATTTCTTTGTCTTTCAGTGTTAATGGAGCGTGAAAAAAATGAGAACAAGGTTCTTAGTTTGTTAGTGACGTTCCTTTTTTAATCATATGATTATTGAACTTTTCTGGTAGGTAATATAGAGACCAAACATACAATGCCACCAGCTGTCAAATCCAGAAATAATCTTCTGCGGTAAGTGTAAATTAATTATAAAGCCTATTGATAAAGGCCTCATTTTGTTAAATGGCTCATATTTCTCACATAATTTAATCTTTGGTTTGCTCTGAGCCATGTGTTTTCTCGTCAACAGCACAAGCTTAGACTTGTACGCCAATGTGATGCACTGCCAGTCTCTCCCTGGGGTCCAGACTCGCCACAAAGACATTGACATCATGATCATCAGGGAGAACACAGAGGGAGAGTACAGCAGTCTGGAGCACGAGGTCAGGCAGAATAGGGAAAAAAAATCAATTCTACACTTTTCAAAATTGTATAACTATTGTCCCTCCTGTACAGACCTTTTTCTGTCCTATTTTGAAATGGGAGTTTGGTGCCATCTAGACAAAATTCAACCTTCGCCTGAAATAAATGGGGGGAAAATATTAATCTACAGATGCAGGTAGTCAATACTGGCCTCAGTAAACTGAGTGATAGGTGTGATGTACTCAATCGAGAATCTACATGAAATTGTTGAGCGACGGCTTGAGAGTTTCTTCTACTTACCTTATTTTCTACATATTTAGTTTAGGTCACACCTTGTAACATTCTGTAGTTAAACTTCAGTTTCAGTTCTTTTTTTTAACTTTTTCACCTCCTGTTTTAAGAGTGTTTCGGGTGTAGTAGAGAGTTTGAAGATCATCACCAGGAACAATTCCCTCAGGATTGCAGAGTACGCTTTCCAACTGGCCAAGGAAAAGGGTCGCCGCAAGGTCACTGCTGTGCATAAGGCTAACATCATGTAAGTTAGTCCATGGTCTGGCCTTCAGAGTAATATATAATGTCATATTTTTTTGTGTGCGTGTTTTGTAATATTGAGAATACAATTTGTACTTCTACAGGAAGCTTGGTGATGGCTTGTTTCTGCAGTGCTGCAGAGAAGTTGCCTCTGGATACCCTGATATTGCATTTGATAGCATGATTGTGGACAACACCACCATGCAGGTTATATTTGAAAACATTCAAATGCATTCAATAAATGTTTGCCAGTATTCCAAGCTCCAAATAATTCACCCCATCGATGTTTGTGTTCTTAGCTTGTGTCCAAACCACAGCAGTTTGATGTAATGGTAATGCCTAATCTGTATGGAAACGTTGTCAGTAACGTGTGTGCTGGCCTGGTAGGAGGGCCTGGCCTTGTGCCCGGAGCCAATTTTGGTCAGGACTATGCTGTATTTGAAACGGTGAGTGTTAGGAAATTAGCCTGGCAGTTGGTTTTACCTGGTTCTTTAAATATCTTAAAGTCTGTGACTCGTGTCTGATTCTGGCAATTCAGAGTTTTGTCTCCTCTGTGTTCTGTTATGGATTACAGGCCACGAGGAACACAGGAAAAAGCATTGCAGGCAGGAACATTGCTAACCCCACTGCCATGTTGCTTGCTAGCTGCATGATGCTAGACCACCTTAAGTAAGCTGTAGCTTCACGTTGGCCACTGTTTTGGTCTGAGACTTTCTCTCTAGTATACTCTATTATACTAATTATTTCTCCTTTACATCTCCAGGCTTTATGAATATGCCAGCTTGATCAGAAATGCAATCCTCACTACAATGAATGAAACCAGGGTGAGTCCTCCATCACTGTTAAACTCTTCCTGTCACCTGTCATAAAGATAACATACTATTGTTGTGTGAAACAAGATTACCATACAAGCTCTTGTGGCAGGTCTGGCTTGCTTCCTACAGTGTTTGCATTGTGCTCTTTCACTGCCATAAAGCCATCACAAGGTTGTGTACTGTATTGTATCTGGTTTTACATTATGTGGAGTTAGCTTTTAATTCATTTAAAATCTTTTTGTTTTTTATTTCCATCAGATTAGTATTTTATCTAGTTTTGTTTGAGAGATTGTACTTTTAGCTTTAGTTCAATGCTACTAACACAAACTTCAAGCCTACATAGCTATTAAAATAAATAATTATTTGCATGAATATCTTCTAAAATGTAGTATAATCCTTACATATTTTTCCTAACCCTAATCTTGGGCTACTAGTGACACCACAATGTGGTTTTCCTTGTAGTTGCACACAGCAGATCTTGGAGGTCAAGGTACCACATCCGAGGTGGTCCAGTCCATCATGAGGATCATCCAGAGTAAAGGACAGCTCACATCAGAGCTCTAATGTGTCTCCTTGGATGCAATGTACTCAGACACCCACAGAGTCATTAGTCACGCACGCTTGGACAGGTATATGTACCCAGAGCAGGTGTGTATGATAGGAGAGGATGTCTGAGTCCATGAAATCTGAGATTTCTGATCAATGCCCAGTAGAAATCCTGTTATATCAACACCTGCCTTTCCGATATAATAATGAGCTGTGGCAGTCTTTTCATAAAATCCCATCATCACTCATTTGATGATGAGTTCTTACAATTTCATTGCTTGAGGGAAATTCACACGGTTTGTTCAGTGTGAAAGTAATATTCTGACCTGTAAAAAAGCCTCCTACACAGTATGTCACCTGGCACAAGTTGACAGGTAGGGATGTTTTAAAATGTGCATTTTCCACTTTGTTCCAAATTGTGGGTTGTTTGTTTCTAAATCATAACTATGTTGCAATATTTTTAATCAGCCAAATGTGCATTTTTCATTTAAGGTCTTAACTTTCTTTTTGTCATATCTAATTGCCTATTACCAACTGAACTGCCTTGTTATGTTGATATTATGTTACTGTACTTTGAAAATGCTGATATAGCTTTATCTATTCATGCTGCATCAACGGAGGAGGAATGCATTAGGTAATTGCTAAACTCGTGTTCATCCCATGATGATGACTGAGTGGGTTATATTGCAAAGTTTTGGGTCTAACCAGTGAAGCACTGTTAAAACTGATATGAAAATGCATCATATTTGTGGATGGACACATTTAGTGTATAACTTCCTCAATAAAAGAGTCTAAAATGTGAAAGATTTAAACTGGACTCATCCTTCATTTGAGTTTTAAAACAACTATATTACTAGATGCTTTATTCTAGCTCAGGGGTGTCCAAAGTCGGTCTTCAGTGGCCGCTGTCCTGATGTATCCCTGTCCCAACACACCTGGTTTCATTAAATGAATACAAAAGCCAATGAAGTTCAGCATAAAGACTGATTAACTTGAGTCAGCTGTGTTGGACCAAGGATACATGGCGAACCTGCAGGATTGTGGTCCTCGATGACCGACTTTGGACACCCCTGCTCTAGGTTATTAGATAAACTTGTTATCTGCCTAAAACAGACCCAATCCTGCATTGTTTTTTAGTTTGCTATTTGAGACCTAAATAACTGAATTAGTTGCATTTTGATGAGATTGCAGTTTGTCGTATTTAGTTTCATGTTGTGCAGATAAATGTTACAGTACACGGCATACATTTCTGTTGGTGCATCTGTGCACATGAAACCCTTTTTTTACACATGTGTTGCACCAACAGGACATATTTGGATTTGAAATTTATGTATAATAGTAAGAGTCCCTAATGCTTTTTTCTAATTTCATTCTCCTGTCCACATTGTAGTATTGGTTGTTGCTGTTTTACATCTCATCACTAGGGGGCTGCACCTCTTCCTTGAGCTGCTGTTAAATAAGTGAGCAAAGTACATGCATGTAGGAAACTGTTAACTAAAGAGGACAAAATGCAGAACATGTGCTTTCTTTCTAAATAACTTTGTTTTAAATCAGTTTCAAAACTGCAGCAAATTTCCAAAGGCAAGAGCCTTTGGCTCCACATAATTGGGAACATTAAGATAATTTGTCTCATGTCTTTTCTTAGAATCAGGCCCCTCAGTTTACAGATTTCTAAGGCAAACCTGAAAGACTTTGATTCTGCTCATTGTTGAAATAATTCACGTTTTTTTTTCTTGCCTTCTTATTTTCCAACAAACCAAACCATCCATCATTGTTTCATCAAGGAAAACCATTGATTACAGTTTCATCCAGTGCTCTGACCACAAAGCTACAGTGAGATAAAATGCCCAGGACATAGGTGTAATAGTGGTGCACTGGTCAGCGCTACAACCTCCAGCTGACATATTTTCTGCTTATAATCAGTCAACGTCTTTGTCTGACACAGCCCACAGTCATCGGAGTACATCTGAATGTAATGATGTTGGTCAATTTATCATCTGCCCAGCTTTGTGGGAAAGTCTAAACTGTTCCCTCTGTTTGTACATTTGCTTGCTGACCAGAAACATCATGAGACTTTTTTTTTTCTTTCTTGGATTTTGTTGACTTTGGGATTCAACAATCATATGCAATCATACAGTGTGTGAAATGTGAGGCAGTTGCAATGTGTGAGTACTTAAGCATCTGCCAGTTGGCTATCTTTGTTTCACTCTATCCTTATTACTCCGCCAAGGAGGTTTTGTTTTAGCCAGCATTGGTTTGTTTGTTTGTCTGTTTGCAACCCAACTAAAACAGTTATGGAGGAATTTTGATACAATTTTCAGGTACTGTCCAATCTGGGACAAGGAACATGTGATTAAAAATTGAAGGTGATCCGGATCATCATCTGGATCCAGGGTTGTCGGAGGTCTGCGCTCTCAGAGTGATTTTCTTGTTCATATCTGTCATTTTACAAATACAGCAAGCTTGCTTATAAATAACTTCCTGCATAGCGCATTTAGATTTTATTTGATCATATTTGCTGTAAGAGATTTTCTACTTTAGACCAGCTTATCCGAATCAATTCATTGCACTTTTCTTCACCTCAGCAAACGCCAACATCGATTCTTATCACTACCCTCTCATCGCCGCTCTCATCTTGGCCTTCTCCTGAGCTGCTGCTCTGTCCCTTCAGAGCCTCATCTGGTGTCGAGCCCTGACAGAAAGAAACAGGCGTTCAGAAAAAGCAGAAGATGTTGCAACAACCACTTGGTCAGTTACTTATATTAGTTGTCATTCATAGTTTTACTTGCATAAAACCTGCATAGCGGTTTTTGTACTTTAATTTCACAATAAAAAATAGATTTGACCGAAGTTGAGGCATATTTTTAGTTACTTTTGGGCCTTTTAGAAAAAGCAGTGTTAAATGATTTGATCCAACAGTGCACATGTGTTTCTTTGAAGTTTTTTTTGTAAATGTTAAAACTTTGATGATGTGTTAGACCTCGTTCATCTAAGTGATGGATTTCCTCGTACGCTGGAAAGTGAGCTCACACTCCACCCAACCCTGGAGTCTGTTTTTCATCTAACCACATAAACTGCATACAGTCTGGAGAGAGGAAATTATTTCATATTATCAAATTTAATTTCTTAATGAGCTTACCTTGTTTATAATCATGTACACAAACAGACAGGTTTTTTGCTGCTAAAAATAACCAAACCTCCAACTGTTGACTGCGTCACCTTTCCACTCCGTTCCTCTGCTTTTTATCTCTCTATGAAACATGATGTTTAATATCTTATCCTCGTCTGCTTCACGAAGATCAATGTTAGTTTGACAAGTGAAGTTAAACCCCGATATGTGATGCTGACCTTAAGACGCAAGTTTATTTTTGGTCTTAATTCTGCCTGGTTTGTTTCTGATTATTTCCACAGTCTTTCACTGAAATCATGCGTGAAATTAAACGGTGTCATAGTTATTTTCCTTTCTCAACATCAAATCCATGGTTCGCTTCAGTTTGCTTTTGTGGTGATGTGCTTTTTGTCCCAAAGAAGAACAAATACACATGTTCATCAGTCCATTTGAAATTACTACAAAATTTTTGTTGCATAGCTAATGAGTTATATTTTTCTCATGCTAATCTGTTCATCTACAGAGGACAGCTGATCCTTATCAAATTCCCTCTGATCGGCCGGTGCAAAGGACAGCTGTATTCAGTCAGCAGCAGCTATGCTCTGTTTTTGCCTACCCTAACAGCAATGTCTTAAGCACACTTAAGTTACATCAGCAGCCAGCTATTCTATATTACTTGGGCCTGCCCAAGTATATTTTGAGCTCTCTCATGTCCTCCTAGTTTTTGCTTTACAGTGACTTCCAG
Organism: Pseudomugil gertrudae; assembly: GCA_037177535.1. NCBI lineage: Eukaryota > Metazoa > Chordata > Actinopteri > Atheriniformes > Pseudomugilidae > Pseudomugil > Pseudomugil gertrudae. The sequence continues at coordinate 12,509,397 of JBAMHV010000014.1, forward strand.
TGTGACCTAATCCATGCTCACTTTAAGAAGATGCGCTTAGTGGTTTGTGGTGACGTGTGCTTGGCAGAAAAATGGGTCTGGAGAATGCAAGTAAGATGATTTGAAGGGGAATGAATAGGAGACAGTCTGGATTTTTATAGAGGAAGTGGGAGGTTATACATGATGCTATTTAGCTAATATCCTATGCTTTTAAAAGCAAGGAGTTAACTTGGCTGCTTGATGCTTAAAAAAAACCTCTGCAGCTTTTTATCTTACAAACTGTAAAGGAGACCAATTAATCATCAGACTTGCACCAACCTCTATCAGGGGCTGCATGTATACTGATATCATTTGCAGAGTTACTTTAACAACAGAGGCATACCACTTCATGAGGTCATAAGATGCTTATCGTTGCAGCTGCTCAAAGGTGATATTTTACTATTGCTCATGACAAAAGATCTATTTTTTCCATGTTATTGTTTGGGTGCTCTCACCTTTTTTTAAATCTAAGGATTAAAAGTTGTTCATTTGTAGACCACGGATCAGTACAAATGTTTGCTTTATGACCTGATTTAGGAATACTGAACCAGCATGGTGGCTAGTCAGTTGTTTGACTCCTGTACCTCTGTAAGTACAGGTTACAAACCAGATGCTCACCATTCTGAAACTTGTAGACAGACTAAGAAGTTTGCATGCTCAAGTTGTGCAACTCCAGTGGTTTTGTTGTGCCTTGCAAGTGAGATTTGAAAATCTGTAATGCTTTCTGTTTTATCCTCGGAGAGGTAATCGGAGGCTCCAAGCATGATGGTATGTCTATTCGTGAACATATTGGAAGAGAATTATAATTATGCACGTTTATATGTCTCAGTTACGTTTGCACATCTGCACATGATTTTTACCACGGCCATGCTCTTACTGTTTCCACCTGCTAGCTGAGCCAGTCCTTTAGACGACCCTTCCCTGGTATCTTGACCTGTCAGCGGGCCAGTGTGGGTTTGCACGGAAAGGAATGAGCTTGTGTGTGTGTGTGTGTTGAGGGTAGCGGGGGGCTTTATTGCATTGTGACTAAAAGGGGTCCTGTCTGTCCTGCTTACTTTTCCAGAAGCATTTCACACAATATTTTCCCCTCACTGGCACTGAAAACCTCTTAGCAAAGTGGGAGTGAAGGGAGCCGGCTATTTCTGTTTGGCTTTTTGTTTATAATAAGTTGTAGGGCCCATGCTGCTTACTGAGTTTCCTGATAATGTGGATATGTTGTCTTAATTTTGAGAAACAGTTTAGTTTATTGTGACATACTGTCCGGATTTTGAAGAAGCAAATATAGAGAATATTGAATACTGATGATTCATGTTGTGTAATTCCCCCCCTTGCTGTGATTTAGGGATTAAACCAGAGTTGCACTAAAGTAATGCTAACCCACTGCACTGCATTACACTGTCCTGAAGTCATCAAAAAACTCTGCTCCTTTGGAATCGGAGCATCTTGGCACATTTTCAATTTGGCCCCTTCACTTTCCAGCTCCATTGCTTTTAAAAAGTGGGCCTTGTTGGTTCCAAAACAAGTCTATATTTCTCAGTGACACTCGGGTATATTAGTGTAATAAACCTCCTGTTTGGTGACAAGGCAACAACCATCTGCTGCAGGTAGTTTTCCTGATGTGAATAAAAATCCTAAAAATACAAAAAACACCACAAAAAGTACAACAGCAGCCTGAAATCCAAACAAAAAAAATAATGTTTTGACAAATGCACACAAGATTTCTGAGAAAATTTCAGAATACTTTTTCTATTTTGTTGTGTTTTGTCACCTGTCTGTTTTTTTATTTTATTATTGTTTGAAATTCTATTTGTTGTTTATTTTATGTTGTTTATAGCATTACGCTGCATAAATGTTTTTAGGCATGTAATTAGCTTTTTTGTGCTTTTTTAAAATATTTTTGTATGTTTGTGAAATTCTTTAGTAAAATAAGCTTTTTAAAAACATATTTGTCTGCATAAAATAATATGTTTTTATTCTGGTTGTGACAAATATTTTATTTAATTTCTTTCCTACTCCCTAGGAGCAACCATCCCTCTATAAGTGCTGAAAACCTTCTCATAACAGTAATTGTCAGTGCACCTTGTTTTGCTTTTTTTTAATGGAAGCTGTTATGTGTAATGTGGGAGCATTTCCTGACTATTTTGGCCCCCCGCCCCTGTCTTGTCTGCACAACTCTTTGTAAAACTCCCTAGGTCACGCATATCTAAAGAGTTTTGATGAAAACAGATTTCCACAAATCCACCAGAAAACTCAGCTTTGATTATGTTTTTCCGTCACCGTGACTGCATGGCAGGAATTTCGTCTGTCTTTCCCTTTCATGTGCCTGAACAAGATCTTAAATAAAGCTCCAACACCATTGTTCCACAAATAAAATGGATAGTTTATTTTTGGCTTATTTCTGATAAGACAAAAGGGTAGTGAATCTGTACAAGATCCAGAGGAGAGTATGGTGAGTTTTCACAGTCTGCAGAATTGATCCGTTGCTTTGACCCCAGTGATCTAGCTCGGAGGCTGCAGACTGGAAACAAAGAGCAATTTAATCTTTCAGCCAGAACAATCTGGCCTTGGGGCTGGCTAATCAGCGACATACCTGATGTGACCCAGTGCAAAGTCACCAGAGACTGGGAAGATATGAAAGCATATTCTTCCAGTGACCCAGCTTTCATCACGTATTTTGTCTCGCAGTCATTGTAAGTTCAGTCAACCCAGTGTTTGAGCAAATATGGAAGCCATGAAGTTGTAAACACATTTTGTCCCAGACCTGAATCTTCTTTGTTAAAGTTCTACTTTTAGGATCCCTAAAGTTCTTTTTATTTTATTCCCTGAATTACAGATTTAAAACACACTGCAATAGTTTCTCCTCTGCTGTGAGAAAAATACTGCAGATCTGAAGGAATTGCACAGGAATAGCATTGGGTTGTTCTTAATGACACGCAGTATGCTTTGAATAAGCTTTTTGATAAATAAATAAATGGATTTACAATATGTTTCCCAAAATGCCACACAACCTCCTTTCATTTTGTTTTAACATCAGAAACATCAGGTCAGCATCACTTTCATCAGCCCATCAAGCATGCATATCTGCAGGGCCCCTTTCCCTCACCATCGGACTTATCCATGGCTTACTATCATCCTATTACATAATCTTTAAAAAAAAAAAGGGGGGGGGGAAGAGAAAGTCCAAGTGATGACATGCTAACTGAGGCATATGGCTTCATTTTTCAATTTTTTCCCTGACTTCATTCTGCAATTTAGTCTGTGAACACACCTCGGTTCTTACATTTTTATAAGCAATTTTCAAGCACATGTGTCTGCATAGTGTTCTATCATGTGGCTTCAAGATTGCAAACATTTCTCCTGCAATTTTGCTTGAGGAGAATCAACAAAGAGTTGGCAAAACAGAAAAGTCAGGCGGCAGGTGAAATCAAAGAAGCAGTGTGAAGTGATAGAAAGTAGCAGCAACTCATGACCATCAAACAGCCTGAGCACTAAAGCAAGTCATTTCTTATTAACTCTGTGCCACCAGCTCATTTTCCATTGAAATAAAATACAGAAAAGAAGCCTTAATCCCTCCTCCGCTCCACTAAACAACTCGCTGCAAATACTAAATATAGCTATGTATAATTCACTTCCATTCGATGTCACTCACCTATAAATATTTAACAAAGATCCATGTCTTTTATTAAACATGATTTTGTTTGGAGAACATGCTTTAAAGTAACAACAAATTATGTGGATTGTGAAATTACTCACGCTAATTATCTGCGTGATGGCTAACACATGAACCCAATAATGGGGCTGGATTGTTTACGCTAGTCTCTACACACCACATGACCTATTGTACTCAGGACATCCGCTAAAAAGCTTAAACAAACCATGGCCACCCAAAGAAGGTTTACTTTATAAAAAGCGCCTCATCTCAATTCCCAATGTAGCAGTTTTACCAATGTCTTGAAAATACTTACGAAATGCATGATGTAGCATATTTCATAGAAATTGCGGGACTTTGTAATCATCACAGTGCAAATACAGTTGAAAGGGAACACATAATCCACTGTTTGGCACAGTGTTGTCATCTTTCTCCTATTTGGCAGGTTGGGGCATTAGCATTGCTGACCTGTCACAGCCTTGTCATTGTAATCTCAGTAGCTCTGTCTGAGCAGTGAAAGATTCACACTTCCGTGCTGGTTTGGGCCCTCAATCTGCTACTGTATGTAGACCACATGTTTGTTCCTTCATCCAGATTTCTTAGCCTCAGCTACACTTATATCCCATAAAAAAACCACAGGCTGAAAACATGAAATAAAATAAACTATCGCTGAGTTTCTTCCTCCTGACTTACAGTTTCAAACGTGTGTGTCCAGACTTGGTCAGACAAAGCAAACTGACCAGATTAGCATCTTAGTCAAGTTTACATTGAACCTAGTTACGTTTTAAGACTCATTTTACACATGATAATCCTCCATTAAACAAACAGAAATAGTTAGACAAGCACACAAACGGTAGACACACAGACACATCCTATAGGTGAGGAGGGCCTCTAACCTGACACCTCACAAACACTCTATTTATGGTGACAGACACACTTAATGTTTCATTGACTGTAACAGGAGCTGAGTGCAATCCTCTAAAACATCTTATACATGTTTGTCTGCGTATGTCCATGTTGTTGCCTTTTAGCTTCAGCAGTAAATTCTTTCCTTTGAATAACTTCTTCAGTACTTTCCAATCAAAGACTTTCCTCCTTAAAGGCAAAAAGTAGATTCCTTATTCGGTTACCATGTGACAGAGGAGTGAGCTGTTTTCTGCAGTACATATTCCTTCATTACCTCCACCCATGTAACCTTTCCCCTCCCTACTCCTCTTCCTGTTCCTTGATGAAAAACAGCATGATCTAATTTCAATCAACCTAAAACCAGAAAACTAAAATGACTGACTCACAGCATGTTTACCAATATCTGAGCCTTACTGCAAAGTAGAACAGTGTCCTCTATTGTTTTCACCAGACTGCATTAGGTGGAATGAGTAGAAATGAGTAGATCATAATAATGCTTTATGCACATCAGGAACACAAGGGTTAGGAGCACAAATAATTCTTTCTTAGGAAATTGTAGATTCCTTACCTGTGGTTAATTTAATTGCTAACATAACACAACAAATTTGGCTAGGTTACGGGAGATAATGCACAAGACATGCTCCCATTGAAGAAAATTTTGGATATTGTGTTTTTAAAAGCATCAATCTTTTGCACTTTGAGTAGAAATCCAGCAGATATGGACTCATACAATATATCATGTATGGGGAAAGTTTGTATGCTGTAAGCACTTACTGTAGACCAGAAAATGAACTGGAAAGGAAAAAGTTACATAGAATTAATTCTGGGGAGATTTTCTGAAAAATTATGATGTTAATTTTTGTACAATTTTAGCAAAAGCCAAAAAAAAAAAAGCACCCAAAACACCAGTTCTTAAGACAAAAGTCTCTGACCTTGATGAGCTCCATAAAATATTTTTTATTTATTTATTTATTTTTACAATTTACAGTTAAAAAAAAAAGAGCCAAGTGATGCAAAACAGAAAGTTTAAGATTTACTGAAGACAAAGGTTTACTGAATTTCCCTCTGGGATGGAAAAAATGTTTTCATTTAATTTCCCAAAACCTTATTCAACCAATCAGCACCTCTCCTCTGGGTTGTTGCTTATGAAAGGAACTGATGCTCATGAAACAGGAAAAAGGACAACAAAGGCATATTAGTTAACTGTTTCCTTAATAAGAATATTATTTATAGTTAATATTTATAATAAATGATTGAATGGATTTTTGATGTTATTCAATAGGAGAAATCTGTTCCTCAATCCCTGATGTTATCTAAACAAGTATGAGACTTTATGACAACATTATGAGAGGAAGTGAAGTAACAAAAACAAAACAGCAAAAACAGTGTTTGGAGACTGAATGTCACACAGAAGTCTGATACGATCAATCAAATGAGGAACTATGCTGACTTGGTCATTTTTTTTAGAGAAAACAAAGAACTATCTAAAAAAATAATAAGTTAATAAAATATTTGCTCTGCAAAAATAAGTTTAAGATGCAGGTTTCTGGTGTTTAGGGACATCTGCAGACCACAGTTCCCAGTTTTAATTATTCATTAGGACAACATTATTCATTTCCATCCATTATCTGTACAGCTTATCAAAGTCGCGACTAGCTGCAGCTATCCCAGCCATCATTGGGTGAGGGCCTACATCCTGGACTGGTTAAGATTTCATTCCAAAGAGGAAGAAGTCTGACGTTCTTTACTTTGATTTAAGATTAAATCAGCAGTGATCTTTACCACGCTGCTGGACAGGAAAACAAATGTGAGAGGGAAGGTATTTTATGAATTTTGATATTATAAAACTGTCAGTTTACTATGAAAGAGAAAAAACTGAAAATATACTTTATTCAGTTTATATCAGCTGGAAGACTATTCTCAAGTAGTTAGTTAGTTAGTTAGTTAGTTAGTTAGTTAGTTAGTTAGTTAGTTAGTTAGTTAGTTAGTTAGTTAGTTTATTGGCCCTTATGGGAAATTTCTTTTCACAGAACTGTACAGTGATATTACACTTTTGACATTAGACAGTTTACAAACATGTGACAACAACAATGACAAAGCAGCAGGTCCTAATACTGTATTTAAAGGATTCCTGCTCATTAAATGTATTTTCTTCATAAATATCTCTGGAACCATTTTGGAAATCTGAGCGAGAATATCTTGACAAAGATTTTATTCCATCCATCCATTTATTATCTACCGCTTATTTCCTGAATGGGGTCGCAGGGGGCCAGCTGACATCAGTCCAGGCAGGGACACCCTGGACAGGTCGCCAGTCCCATCACACACAAACAGTCATGCACACACACTCACTCCTATGGGTGATCCCCAACGACCTATCCCCAACGTGCATGTCTTTGGAATGTGAGAGGAAGCCAGAGTACCTGGAGAGAACTCATGCTAACACAGGGAGGACATGGAAAGGCTCAAACCAGCAACCTTCTTGTTGTGAGTGCTAACCAACTACACCACCGTGCAACCATACAAATTTAACTTAATACCTTCTCGAATTAAGCAAAAAATAACAATATATCCTTGTTCATCAATAGTGGGAAAATACAGGCCATTGTTCCCAAATATTATTACCGCAACATTTTTGTTGTTACAAAAATAAACACAGTAGACAATACTAGACATCATATAAAATAAAACAATAATTATTAATTACTATTAATACTAAGCATATGAAATAATATCTCTTTGTATGTGTGTTTGATTTATTATGATTATATTGATGACATCAGTTTGAAAAAAAAAATAGTAAAAAATGTCCAAATAAAATAAAAATGGTCAAATTACATAAATTAAATTAAAATGACAATGATCAAATCAAACTGATCAATTTAAACAACACTGCACAGTGAACACATTTTGAAAAAAAGGTAGTACATTCACACTTTGTCTATCCATATTTTGGTTTTTACACAGAAAATTATATAGCTGAAAAAAGAAAAGAAATTAAATGGTTGCTTCTGTTTGGGTAATAAAACATTTCTAATCTATGACAGCAAACATGTCAAAGATCCCACTAAACATGGCTCATATTTGCCATACTTTTGATTTAGTTCTTTTTTTATGATAAATAATGATGTTTTATTCACAGATGTTTAACATTTATTACATTTTTAAACTTATGATTTGGTTAAAGAGACAGAAACTAGATGCTATAAAGATCATGTTTGTGTAAAAGATGGGTTGGGGTGGGGGGTGTACAGGTATGTATTTCATGTGTTTGTTATGTAAAGCATAAAGTTTAATTTGATTTGATGAAAAAGTTATAACATTCTTAGTTGGAATATCAAATTAACTTATCATTTTAACTTTAGATATTCTGGGATTTCTGTAATATTTCACTTGCATAGCCATGAGAAATTTGGATTATATTTTTGCACACCGTTATGTCTCCACTAGGGTTTCTCTGGCCGAGTTTATTTCTACACTGCCTGCCACATTGAAGCACGTTTGTGCAATCATAAATCACATTGAAAGATATATGCAGCAGAAATTTATAACAAATTTGACTCTTTTGCATTGGCTGCAAATAAATGATCAGAATTACTGAGTTAAATTACATTCAGCAGCTTTGCATGGCACTTTGTGCATATTAAATATAATGGCTCCACTTAAGTAATTACACTGGTCAGCCAACTATTTCAAGTTGAAAATCCACAATGATGCTTAGGCACACAGACACACTTAAACACACACACACGATCAATCAGATGAGGAACTATGCTGACATGTAAACACTCCACAAGAGTCCCTCTTTTGCTCTCTCACTCCTCACAGAGAGAACTATTCATCCCGTTTCCTTCTCTCCTTCTTCCTCCGTCCTTCAAGCTGCTTCACACTGCACTCATTCAACCTTGTCTACCTTTTTCCATCTCTGCAGATAAATAAACACTGTCACGGTAATCATCATTAAAAGTATGACGACAGCACTATCATGCACGCAGGCCTTTGCCTCATGTCTTAAATGGCACTCTTCAAATATCCACATGCACACAGGTAAACAGAAGTGCAAGGTGTTGAGTTTGAACCATGTTTTTTTCCACACAGGTACTCTGTTGATACAAAATAAGCAGTTTCATATTTTGATAGAAAGCACATCCTGTCTATCTAAGGTCAAATGATATTATGCATGTGTCCTCATCAGGTGAATCAGTTAAGAGTAGATTTCCAGCCTTGAAATCAACCTGGTAGTATTTACATTTCTTCTTTTCACTTGACTCCTGCATGGAGGGTTTGCTTTATTCCCCGGGCTTCCTCTTTGTTTGACTCCGTATTTACCAAGTGAAACCGATACACCTACATTGCCAGTATATTTTTTCCCTTCCAGCTGCAACTTTTCATAGGCCTCCTCCAGTTTGTCCACCACTCTCTCACCGAGTCTAGCCTTTTAAAAAACAATGGGGATGTTCCAGGATTGAGGCAAAGCTCTCTAAACAAATAGCAGCAGCTCATCAGATGACTATCTCGACTTCATCACTGTCATTCTTTTCTTCACGGGCTACTGCTTTGGTAAATAATAAAAAAAGCATAATGTATTAAAACATGTAGGCAAACATGTTGCAAGAGACCAGCAGCCTTGGATCAAAATATACTCACAGGGCTCCTACCCGCCCCACCTCCACCCACTCACTGTGCATTGTACTTATTCCATTTCACCTATAAGTATCAATCAAGCATGTATTCAGTTACACATGGCATCTTAATTATATTTCTCCCGAAGGATCAGAAACTAACTATTACTCCTTTCCTGGAATACCACCTGGCTCCAGGTTTGTGTCTGTTTGTGGTAATTTGATCAAAGATTATTTTAATTGGAAATGTGCACAATATATTGCCAAAATCAAGAAGGTCTCAAGCAAAATGATCACACCCCTCTGGGGCATGACCTGGAGACTAAGTGGTGGTTTATTTTGGATTAGTTATGTTATAAAGCAGTGTATACATAACACACATACACAAATATGTAACCTAGAAAGTGAAAACACATGTAGTATATAATCAGACTAGTCTGTAAGGATGTACTCAGAGCTGTGGATAATGGGTTTAATTCAAGGCTACTCATCAAAATATAAAGAATATAGCCCTTAAATATGTAGAGGCGTTTATAAAAAAAAATGTTCTCACTGTTTCTTTGATGCTTTTATTTTGTTATTTTTGTTTGTTTGTTTTTGTAACCAAAGGTTGGCTTGTTATATTTAGTTTTTTTGACCTTACGGCTGTGAGTTCACAGCAGCAGCTTACCAAGGCAAATGATTCACTGAATAAAACCTATTCAGCCTCGAAACAGATGATAAAATTACGTAAATGAATAGCCCACATCTGTTCATGCTACAAACTTTTGACACTGCATCAAAACCCTTAAAAAAGTTATAGATGAAAGCTGTAATTCTTGATTTCTAACCCTAACCCTCCCTCCAGTTTGTTATCAAAGATGGGAAAAAAATTCATACTTCATAAACCTCACAATTCATCATTTGATAATAATATACCAAATCTTATGCTGGGACATTAAATCCATGCTAAATGTTTTCTTGAACATGTGTAGATGCCACGGGAATAAAGTGGTCACTGCCAGTGTTCTTATTATTTGTAGAGTTTTTGTTCCTGTTAAAAGAGAGTTCGTCTTTTCACTTTCACCTCATGCATGCTCAGGATGTGGGATTGGATTCAAGTCAAGATTCAATGCAATCTGTTGGATTTCCCTAATTAGGCTATTGATAATGAATTGGCCTTTCTAGGAGTTAGAGAGGAAAGGTTGTCTATACTCCTGGATGGACTGGCGACCTGTCCAGGGTGTACCCTGCCTCTCGCCCGTGGACAGCTGGGATAGGCTCCAGCCCCCCCGTGACCCCGCTGTGGGATCACGCGGTAGAAAATGGATGGATGGAGGTTGTCTATACTCATAAAATCTGTAGTTACAGGTTACAATGAATGATTTAAAAGTTTAAAAGGCTTTGCCATTTAAGGCTTTTGTTAGTGGGTTAAAGGTGAAGAAGGATGTAGTCTATGTCTCACTGGGTCCGTTCAAAACTGCAAGTAACCCACGTACTTGCAAAAAACGTCCAAGTCAGGCCTGATTATTCATCATGTGTAATGAAACATAAACAGCCCCTGTGCATACAAACAGCAGAATCAGGAAAGATTCTGCATCAGGGCAAGGCTGGAACAATAGAAACCTACTGCTCATCATGAGGGCTGTACACTGTAACAGTCTAAAGGTGAATGGAGTAGAGAACGGAGCATGTCTCCAAATGCCAACAGGCAGAATGCAAAAGCACATCCATCACTCTGACAACACATTCAGAACAGAGTGGCTCATAGAATAACTGGAGATATTGCACAAATATAAAAACGGGAAAGGAGCATAGTAAGTCATGAAGCTGCAAGGTCAATGTTTCCCTCTGTCATCCCTCAAGCAAAGCTTTAGGGGATGAAATCCCTATTATGGAATGAATTCTGAGACCTCCTGGGGGGATCGGATCCAGTGGAAGCGTAAGCCTTGGCATAGTTAACAGTCTTCTAGGTGCTATGCAAGCTGAGGAAAAATGGGAGCCAATTGTTTGGTCTCAGTCCAATCTATATTTGAGGTGGAGGTTGGGCCCACACAGTAAGTAGACATGGACTAATGTTTTCAGTACTGCCTGCAAAAGCCTAGAAGGGCTGACTGATAAGGGCAAAGCCTATATCAAATAGTACTGAAAATGACAAACGGGAACATGGAGATGAGTTTAGGTGCAGTGTACTGGTGGAGGTTTCTTTTCTAATTTTTAGACGATGCAGGTAAAGGTGCATTGAACAGACAATGCTGTCTTTAGCCTGCCAGAGAACCTCAGAGCTTCATTGAGTAACCTACTGAGGTTTTAATAAAAAAAACCTCCATATTCCATATCTTATAGTCCTTATCTACTTAATAATATAGCTGTCTGAACATTTTAAATACTATCTTTTTATGTATTTCTGTTTTATTACTTTAATTTATTCAAGCACACTATTTTTATTAACTTCTTTATTCGCTTCAATTAAAATGTATCTTGTAATGAACCTTAGCACCTTTTTTTTCTATTTTTGTTACGTTCACCTCTGCTTATTGTAAGGTTATTTAATTTGTTAATACTTTAAGCTGCAGTGATTCTTGTCTCCTGAGTTTACGGAGTGGTTGTCATGACGACTGCCCTGGTCTGGGTGGCTGTGTTGGTCCGGCACTGCAGCCCCGTGGCTGTATTGTTTTTATCTTGAAAGGTGCTAGCTATATAAATAAACATTTACTCACACACTTTACTCGCTGAAGCCGTGGGTGGGCTGGCCTCTGGTGTGAAATGATCCGCAAGATATTGTTTCCTCACAGCTGGGTCAAGCCAGACGTTTTTATTCTATTGATCATTTTAAACCTACATTCAGAGACAGTGATGAGGGATGACAGTAAAATGGGGGTGGGGGTGAGTGAGGGTAATGTGCTCTGTTTGTGTGAGTGTGTGTGTAAAAGCTTTGTTGTGTGAAGGCTTTATATTATGTAGATAATGTTTTAAACTCATAATGTTGCTTTAGAAATCAAATTTGATCATATTTGATCTACCATTGCTCCCAGTGACTGTTCATAGTCTGAATTTATTTTATTGTGGAAGCCATCCTGGTCTGATTTGCTATGTGCTCCAGTTTATAATCTGGATTTAAAACATGTATTTTTTATTGAATGTTCTTATTATCACATAGTTATTTCTCCTCTGATCCCCTTGTTTGCTCTACCAAATGTTCCAAACCTTACAAAAGTTTTATTTCCATTTCCTGTTAATCTCCCTCCACATTACTCTGCCTTGTGTGAAATAAACAGACCTGTGTTGCAAGAGGAAAGTCTGAGGAACGTAACATTAGCAACATTCATTCTCTGGCAGCTGCAGTCATTGAGGTAACTCATATTTACTGCAAAAACTTTATCTTCAATTTGTCGTGAGGGGATTGGTGTCGTTGTGTGGCATTGGGAAAGTGGAAGAAATTTGGAAGGGATGTTCGCCTTGACACTGTCAGCTTTATTCCAGAACCCCTGAAATGCACAAAGTGCTATTCACCACATCTGCATCCCCATCTGCATTCTTACTTCTCACACTCAACACTACTTTAAACAAACTTCACAGCATGGAAACATGCGCCACACAGTACTGCTTACAAGCTGTGTACACACAGGCCACACTGCCTCCAAATATCACGTTGTGCTTACAACCTGTTTTTTAATGGATGATCACACATCTCTTGTCCTCGTTACACCACCCTGATGTAACTAATGTTCCAATTTTGTGCCTTTCCTTGATTTAACAGAGATAGTTCTCCTCTGATAATTTTTCCTGGATTTTTTTCTGCTCAATACCTTGAAATCTCTCCTGTCATGTCAGTAGTTTCTCTCTTGATAGGATTCCACCCTTCAACCTAGTTTCTTCGCTTCTTTCGCTTGAATTACTGTCTAGTTGAGTCCATCCAGTTTATCCTGTTTGCAAACCTTTTGTTTGCCACAAAAGGCAACGAAGAGGACGTATCAGGGAGGACGGATTTAATTTTAGTGGAGAAGAAAACGTGCTCCCAATCGGCAGCTTTTAAAGTCCGTTTTTGATGCAGCTCCTCTTATTGTTGCTTCAAATGGAACTCCTTAAATGCAGCACTCAACACTGGATCAAAACAAACCCTTTCAAAGGCTACTTCATGCTGAGTTAAAATCCTAAAAAGCATTGCTGCCTCATTTGTTTATTCATCCTTCCTTTTGTTGGTTTCCATAGGTTTTTGTTGCTCTCTTTTGTGTCGCTTGTCCACCTGGTTTTTCTCTGTTGTCCCATCTTTTCGGTCGATATACTTGCTTCAGTGTTTTTGCTTCCCTTATCTAAGCCTTTTGTATGTTTGCTGTGCACACAGATAATCCATCATTGTCATTCAGCAGTAAGAGAGCTCTGACAGAATAAGCAGGGATAAAACAGACCCGTAAAGTGAGCAACTAAAGAGGAGAAGAACCAGATGAGAGAGATGAGGAAGAACAGTTCTGAATTTTGACATTCACCCAGAAGGGAACTATGTAAGTTGCTTTGGGGAGAAGCATTTGCTAAATGAGTGTAGAATAGAACAGAAAATGCATATGCATCATCTGTTGAAGGGGCACGTTCTCAGGACCCCCCACACACTTACTCTAAATATTGATATTCCATATAAGAATGTCTCAATCCTTGTTTGTCTCAATCCCAATTGGTATACTAATTTTGGTCTGAAACCACATTTACAATTTACAAATGAACTCTAAATTTTGTACATCCCCGTCCCAAGTTTTTGATTCTGTGAATATTCAAGCAAATAGAAGATTAACTAGTATTCAAAGATAAAATCTCTTCTCAGCGTTTGAGCTAAGATTAAGGTACTTTCTACTTTGTAGTTCAAGTTGAGGTCTAGAAAACCAGGACGACTCTTTTTTTCAGGACAGGACATTAACTGCTTGCACAATTGCTATAAAGACTAATCCTGTGAGCAGTTTGAATGTAAAGGGCGTTCAGGAAGATTCAGCAGACTGCAGTGGTGCTGCACCATCTTACTGTGCAGCCACTGCTGCAAAAATGTGACCTTTATGGAAAAGTTATTAGAAAAAAAAATACTGCATCCTCACAAACATCAATGTCAAGAGTTTGCTATTGAATGTTCAAGGAGGTCTGATGCATTCATATAGGAAGGTCTTTGGAGTGATCAGCTTTAGATAGCTTTTTTCGGCTGGGTAAAAGCAATGCTTGAATAAAAAAAAACTATTTCAAGAAAAAACATATTTGTGTGTGTAGGAGACTGGCTGGACAATGCTTTAGACTTGTGTTGCAGTGGCACAAGCCCAACACATGATGTTCTCTGCAAACATTTTTACTGGTGAAAATAAATTACTTAATTTCAATACTATCAAAATCTTGGTTAGCAGAAAGGATTCCTTCCACCAGTTAGCATGACAAATTCACAGCCTTGAGCCTAAGATGGAGAGGGACTCGATCAATAGCCTTTCTTTGTGGAGGTTGCATGCTCTCCATGTTGTCTCCAGGTACAACAGGTTCTCTCACAGTCAAAAGACATGCATATTAATTAGCCACTCCATGTTGTCCATGCAACAAAAACTGGCAACCTGTCAAGGGTGTACCTCATTAGTGTACCTACTGATTTCTGGACCTGAATTAAGTGATATATATATATATATATATATATATATAGCCTTGGTTGGGGCGGGGGTCAAACCAGAAATCTTTCTGTGTGGAGTTTGCATGTTCTCCCCGTGTTAGCGTGGGTTCTCTTCGGGTACTCCGGCTTCCTCCTACAGTCCAAAGACATGCACGTTGGGGATAGGCTGATTGAAGACTCTAAATTGCCCATAGGAGTGAGTGTGTGCTTGGTTGTCTGTCTATGTGTGTTGGCCCTGTGATGGACTGGCGACCTGTCCAGGGTGTACCCCGCCTCTCGCCCATTGCGAGCTGGGATCGGCTCCAGCCCCCCCACGACCCCGTTTAGGGAAAAAGCGGTAGAAAATGGATGGATGGATGAGTGGCTTCTGAAGAAATATACAGAATAAACACAACTAAAATCTATTCTGAGCTACCACGAGATCATTATAATAAGGTTTTTGCTGGAAGACAAGTGAAGAAAAAACATAAGCAAATACTAAGTTCTACACTCATTTAGCATATATATATATGTGTGTGTGTGTGTGTGTGTGTGTGTGTGTTTATGTGTCAGTGTAATAGACAGATTGGTAACTTAAAAGGTGATTGGCTCAGACAGCTGGTACAGTATGTTAGGAGCAAACAAAGGAAAGCTCATGAAGGAGAATTTCCTAAATCTGCTGTGATTGTCTGGATCTAAATCTGATGGCTTAGACGGGACATTCCACTTATTTCTGTCGGAATTTGATCACAGCTAATCTTCACAAATTGGGTCCTGGTAATACCTGCTGCTTTCTGATGGAACTTATAATTGAGTAAAACAAAGAATCATGAAACAAAAAAAAGAAAAGAAAAAATTTTGAGCGACACAAAAAATGCCCCTGCTTAATTAATATAAGAAATGCATTACAACTTCTACACTTTTACAGTAGCTGGTTCTTACACAGATAAAATAAAATGAAAATAGCAGTTTTCACTAAAATTATGCTTTTAAGGTTTTTTAATAAGCCGTCTCACTAAATAGCTTGAAAACGTTGAGTAAAAAAATCAGGAAACTATTAGGATTCAGCTTATATACAATGCTTTATTTGAAGGGATAAAATAGCTCTCTTGTCTTTGTCTTTCAGATTGTAGATAAACAGGAAATACATTAATTGTTGTAGTTTTGTAATGCCAATAGTTGGTGTGATTCTGATGTCAATGCAGTGACATCACAGTGTATTTCATCTCTATCAAAGTCATACAAGGCTTTTCTCTCACATTGGTATTCACAACCTTCTGTTAACATCCAGCATGGCAGTGAGAATAGAAGAAATGCATTCACTATATTTGTTTATTTGTAAGACAGTGATTATGGCCATGCGGCACCATGCAGACATGGTAGCTGTTTGGCAACTGGATTGGCTATCATACTACATGCACTGATTAATTCTGCTTCTCTGTAAATTTCATAAGGAGAATATGAAATGAGCAATCCTTTACTAACTTTCCTGTCTTCACGTTCTACCAGGAGAACATTTGCTCTGATGTGGAACCTGCTGCAGGTTTATGTGAGGGCACAGACTCTGTATTTAAACAGAGATTTAAAACATTTATTGAGAGAAAGCCTTCTGATAATCTCCTTTGGCCTCTGATGTTGTTACACATGATTCACCTTTTATTGAACTTATTTTATTTAAAACATTTGTTTTATTATTGTCTATGTCACTACTGTATTTTTTCCTGTTGCTCCCATATTTGGGATTTTTACTCATGAAAAGTCATGACTGCTACAAACAAAAAAAAAATAAAGGAGAAGTTTCTGGAAAGGGATTTCAATTTGTTTTGTCTGTGTAAATTTTGTGGTGTAAAATGCAGATATGAAATTCTTTCTGTTTTTGTTGTGGTGGGCTGGAGAAAATGAGCCAAACAAAACTATTTTTATGTATCAAAAAGTAATGGAAATACATCTAGAGTATTGATTTACTGTGTTACTTAATAAAATACCTTTCAAAATGTTCTTTTTTTTCAGCTCCATGGCTCTGTGTGAGAACGACACCAACAGAGGTTGGATGAGACATTTCAAATGTCATTTAGAGGTTTGCAGAAGTGATTAATGCTTCCGGCAGCTCATGGAAAAGAGCTCTGAGAAGCGGCATTTCATGGTTATGGTGGATACACTCAAGATAAAACCCAAATCCTTCCACAATCTGTAATTTATGGATTTTCTGACCATTAGTGATTCCTTCAGATGCTCTTCAGCGTTTCTTTGCCAGCTTTGTCAGACCAGGTGTTCATCTGTTCTTCATGCACAGCCTGACAGCTTTTGGCATCTGACTGAACATTCACGTACGCCTCATTGCTCCGTGCTGATGTCCCTGATAGCCATGTTACAGTCTCTAAACCAGAACCAGGAAAAACATAAACGGTTTGAACTAAAACACAAACTTAATTGGGTTGTTAATTTTTAACTCCTGCACTGTTTCTATTCCAGTTTTCTCCATACCAAACCGGGACCCCTAACTAGTGCAAGGTGTTTTTTTGTATTTGTCAACACCTCTGAACAAATAAAGAAGTCCCAGAGAGGATTCGGAAAGGTTTTAGCATAGGAGACCCCAACTCAGAGGAAAACAGCTGTTATTTCTATTCCTGGTACAGATGGAGCTGAAAATACACTCAATTATGTTGGGGGGGGGGGATGCTCGACCATTAAATCTCAGAGGGAAAAGCTGGTTGTATATTGAGATATTTATAGTCTATACATTTCTTTAAAACTTCAGAGCAACTCAGCTCAGTATGGAAAAGATTTTCTGATGACAGGAAATGATTATCTAATTTGAGGTGTTCCTAAATAAAAGTTCCACAAAGTCCTTTTCCACAATTTCTAGTACAGACCTGAAGAATCTGGGCAAAACCTGTAATATCCTGTCCATCATCAGGGTGATTTAATTTTCCAGGGAATTCCTTTTCCACTTTGCTCTACTTACTACCTCCCCTCATCTTCTCTCGCTCATCAGTTGTCAGTTGTGGCTGTTAAAGGGGCAACGTGAATTAATCCTGCTGCTTTACTGTGTTGTAACAAAATGTCCTCTCAGGCCAGAGGAGCAAGAATAATCAGATCAGGAACTCGCAGTCCCACTTCCTCAGCGGAGGACAAAATGGTTCGATGTCTCGTGTGAACATGGGATGGATAAAAGAGCCAGGTTTCTGACATCATGGCACAATACAGTGTTTGTTGGCCAGACAAGGTGTGGATCTGTTTGAGCTGATGGGGGCTCTAAATGTGAATAACACTTAGAAAAATGTCAATGAATAGAGGTATTACCTCTCACCTAAAGACATGCATGTTAGGTTAAATGCTCCATCTAAATTCTCCGAAAGCTTTGAGTGTGAATGACTGTCTCTCTCTGATGGACTGGTGACCTGTCCATGGTCTACCTAAGGTTCCACCTTCCGGCAACAGAGAATCTGGATAAGCGTTGTAAAAAAATGTAAGGATGCCCTCATTTTCCTGTTTGGTTGAAGCTTTCTGTAGTGAGGTCATGAGAGTGTATTGAATTCCTCAATTTGCAAGTCTGTCACTATTTGCATGTGCATTTTCTTACCATTTAGTGTTTGTGAGAGAGAAAGAGGAGAGAGAGTGTGTGTGTCTTAGGACTGAAATAGAAAAACAAGCTTTTTTCTCTCTAACCTTTTGTGTGAACTACAAGGGTATGACCTGCTGCTTGCCCGGCTGACTCAGCCAATCGGCATTTGTCATTAGGTGCGACTGCTCCCGGCCTTGTCCTCCGGCAATAAAGTAGATAGGAGCTAAAAGGGCGTGTAATTGGGGAAAGCTTGCGATCGAAACACAAGCAACGTGTATCGATGCCCTAAACAAGACATAAATCATTACAGGAGGCGTGGGGAGGTGGGTATGATGATCCATTTGGTCTGCCACTTTCCCAAAAACACACAAAACCCACAAGGGGAACTCAAGCATATGTAGCTGTTTGGATTACTACACATACTACACATGCACACAGTTGCGTCTGTGTATTTGTGTACATGTCTCTATGGCGCGCGAGCGCATAAGGACACGCACGCTTCATAGGTATGTGTAACATCCTCCCTCCACCCTGGCTGCAGGCTCCACCCACAGTGCTAGAGGACAGGCTAGTTGACCCAGAAGGAGGAGATAGCTGAGGAAGAGGGGGGCAATCGGAGCTGTAATTCATTTGTGCTGGTGGTGTTGGGAGCGCGCGGCACATCGCAACAGAGAAGCGCGCAAGGACTTGAGACGCACATGGCTACTGAATGGATTACTCCAATAAACTGTTTTGAACAAGAACACAGGGAGGAGAGACAATTCAAAGGACCTTCACAGATCTTATATAACTTCTCTGTGACACTTGCCAAGAAAAAGTTGCCAGCTGATATTCCCCACAATGGATATGGACCGACAGCAATAAGATGTAAATAATTTGGGGGAAATTCTGGCTTCCTGTAATATAACTGCACCACCGAAGATCCTGTGTAAGTAAGAACCCTTTATTCTTCTATTTATTTGTCTGTTTCTCTTGTTTATTATTGTATATTTATATTGTAACAGTGCAAAGAAAAGAAGGAATCCAGTCATTTTCCTTTGCTGACTAAAAATAATTAGTAGGTCATCGGTTTGAAACTTGCTCTAATTGTATTTGCCAAATTTGTTTACAGGCCAATCTAGGTCATCATTCTGTATGTTTATGTATGCATGAGGCAAATACATGTTGCTGAAGCTTTGGATGATGCTTGGCATTGATTATCAGTGATAAACATGTAAACATGTCTACAATTTGTCATAGCGTTCACTGTGATAATTAATCTTACAAGTTTTTACATTTATCTGTAAAATTTCACCGTTGCTTAAAACAATATATAAAGAGATAGGTAAGTATATTTTATTTTAGCTAATAATTTATTCATATTTGACAAGCCTAAAAAAGGGGAAAAAACTGATTTGAACGTAAAAAGTGTAAATAATTTAGTTGTTGGTACATGGAATAAATTAAAATATTAAATAGTTAAATTAATTATTAAATAAAAAAATTAAAAACAGTCATTTTGTTTCTCAAACAGTTAAATGATAATTAATATTTAATTTAAATGTATAATTTTATCTTAAATGCTGGATCATCACAGACACTTAGCTTGTGATGAAGTAACAACATTTAATGCTGTGATTTTTCCCAAACCTTTAGTCCTAATTTCAGCATATTAAAAACTATGCCATCACAGTGTTATAATCAAAGCTGACTGAGCTCAACTAAAAGGATTTTATGGCAGTCTACCTGGAAAAGTATGTTTTTCCGTGGACGAAAAGAAGCTCAAGAAAGCTGCCAGGTCATTAATGTGATCTGCTCTTGCATGTAATATTAATGGACTGTAATGATGACGCTCTTAATGCTTCTTTGTCCCAAAGCTAAACAGAGCAAGAGAAAATGCAGACATGAGAGAGCCTACCATGCACTGAAACAAGGTAGGACACCAAGGTGTGTTTGCACCTTTTGGCTGCTCATCTTTTTCATGCATGCATTTGTAGCTTGTGTGTACTTTTCTATGTAAATGTTTTTTAAACATAATTTTAAATTAGAATAAAAAAATTCCATATGAATTGAAGATTTGTTATTTCAGACTGGCAAAGTGTGTGTGTGTGTGTGTGTGTGTGTGTGTGCACTGTGCTTCAGTTTGCAAAGCCAGTGTTCACTGATTTATTGCCTGACTTGTAAAGACGTTTACAAAACAGAGAAGGTCATGATAATGCAATGTAACTGAACAAAACTGAAGTAATAATCACAGAAAAAATTGCTGGTGAATTTTACACTTTTACAAAAAAGAGATTTGTCAATTTCCAAACATTTAGTGTATATTAAGCAAATAAAGATGAAATAATTTTACTTTTCAGGTGAATCAACAAACCAACTAAGAGCGAGAGACTTTGCTTGAAAATGGTGTTCCACTAAAACATTTGCATTTCCTTACATCTAATACAATCTGCAACATGCAAATGCATAAATGAATATAATCTCTTTCATTGTACCACCTGCAAGAAAAAAATCCTCATTGTTGTTCTTTGCCAAGACAGTAAAGTCTGGATCTTAACAGAGATTCATTTCATCATGTGCTGCAGATCTGACCCATAAGCCTCTGGGCTTGTTTTAACTGAAGTGGTAACTCTGAAGCTAGCTTTCCATTCATCAGGGGCAATACTCTGAATTTTACATCTGTTGTGTGACGCTTTATGTGGCGCATGCTTGATGTCAGAGTGCTGGTTAATGATACATAGCAAGAAAAACAGTGAGGGGTCTAATGAACAGGCTTTATCAGTAATGATAAAAGGAACTTAAGACTTTCTTCAGTACCAGACCTTGAGTTCTGCCCACTAGCAAGAGCAAAGAAACAAATTCACTTTCATATTTTTGAATACAAAACTCAAGGAGCACCATGGCATAACACAACCACAACGTGGGCAACTGCTGACTTCAAAACTATCTGCAACAATGCGTGTTCTATCCGATGAACATTTAAGAGGCTGTTTTTTTTAAACAAAGACTCAGAAAGATTACTTTCACTAGATCTTAAAGGGAATCAAAAAATGTTCATTACTCAGACAATTAGGAGCAAAGAGATAAAAGATAAAAAAAAAAGTGTCAAATATGGGTAAAACAGTTACATCCCAAACTAAACAGCAACCATCTGAACTGTATAAGTGTGACACCAGTGCTGTAATGCTGAAGATGATGATGATGGGGTGCAGGTGCTGACATGCCCCAGGGCTGGTGCTCTGGTTATGTCTGGAGAAAGGGAGGGAGAAAAAGAAAACAATACAGCAAGAACCAACAAATACAAGAAGTAAAATCCCCAAACCGTGACAATCTGGACAGGGCTGGTATGTATAGTGTGGACCACAGTCTGATAGAAACATACTGATGGGAGCGACATCTAAATCTTGCATATGGAGCTTTGAATCTGATTTTTAATGAGTAGAGCAGGTGCACCATACAAATTGAAATTCAGAAATATGTACAGGGTATCCAGATGTTAATGAATTGAATAAGTCAGAAGGGGAATATATGCTGCATGTGTGTTCCTGTGGGGATGTAATTTACTGATATATGGGGGTTCAAAGGAGAAGGTCTTGTAATAGCTTTATCACGCAGATGAAATGCTGAATAGCCCTGGGGGCCCCACAGGACTAATCTAAGACGCTATTGTGTGAAAATCTACAGATCAATAAAGTCTTATGCTATATTAAGATTAGCTGGAAATTCTGCTGCATTCACATCATGATAGGCTTTTTATCACATGTTTAGTTCCAGTCAACTTGGATGCTGATTGGGCTTAATCCCATTTCCTGCTGCAGAAGGTATTAACGAGGAGGATATTTACAATTGAGATAAAATTAATAAGCACATCAGAGGCTGTTTCAGATGCAGCTTTCCTCCTGATGACTGAGGATGTTGCATTGGCTCTAAAAGCAGGAAAATGGAGTGGGGTGTAGAAAATCAGGCGATGAAGGAAAAACTGGAAAGATGAAGAAGAGTAAGCTAGAAAAGTACTTTGCAATGTGTTATTTCGATTGACACAGGATTGATGATGAGGGCCAGTAGATCCACATTGATAAGATTAGGTCAGAACTAGTCAACAGACAGTAACAAGAGGATAAATAACCACAATCACAGCTGGCAGGAGGAGAGTCATCGATCTTTGATTATGTTTGGATCGCAGCACAAAGTGTGTAACTATCTTCTTATTGCTATTTAGAAAAAGAAATTCTTATCTCAAAAACTACAGCAAAAACTCTGTTTATCACGAATCCCTTCATACATAATAATACAACCACCCAGCCATGCTTTTTAAATTAGCTTTGTCTCTGATTCTATTATTTAATTTGATTTCACACAAAATGCTGATATCTATATTTCTTTTGAATCCCTGAAATGTAAATGAAAAATGAAGTGCTTTGCACATCATTGAAGGCTGTTTACATCACAATCATAGACACAAAGTAATGAACTGTTTTCTAAAATCACTTTACTTTTAATAAGCGCTACAGGACTTTACGATTGTGTTTCATTACGTTTGGAAGGACTTCGAATCTAAACCGGCCAACTGCTGCTATTTATAAAAACAAAATGTTTTCTCTTGATCTGATTTTCCCTGAAATTTGAGGCCTCCTCTGCATTTTTATTTCAAAATGCTCTGAATGTTTTTTCTTCGTAACTTGTCTGGACTGCAGGTATTTCTCTCTGTATTTCCTCCTATCTTCAGCACCATGTCGCTCAGTATTATTTAGACTAAATGTAAGATTTTAAAGGTTTAGAAATCATTGTCTCCTGTTGATGTTCTTGACATTTTACACACCACTGTGGGTAACACACACTGTCTTACATGCTTATATTATATGTGTTTCTTAATTCAGCTAACTTCCATGTTTTGTGTTATTCTTAAAAGGAGAACATACATTTGACATAAAAAAGTGAAAATGATCATATTTCCCAACCTTTAAAGATGCCTCTATAAGACATTTGGCACTTGTTGGGATGGTTTAAAGGATACTTGTTGAGATAGCGTAACTAAAAAATGAGTTAATTTGTTAAAAAATAAAGGAAGGGGGAAAAAAAATGTGCGAGCAGCTAAAGTTTGGAGTGGATGGTGGGTGCAGTGTTTTCCATGCATTTTAACCTCCGGTGTCTGTTATCCCTGAGGCACCGAGTCCAGGAAAGGACTATAAATGGAAAGGATATGGAAATAGATGGTTGCGCACTAGTTTGCTTCTAGAGAAGAAAGCATGTGAGGGTGGGGTGACTCAATCATTGATCAGACTGAAAGCTTTAAAGTAAAGAGAGGAAGTAATGTAGTAGACAAACAACTAAAAGCAGTCTTTGCATTTTATTCAGCACAGGGAGATGGGATAATTTGTTCTTTACATTAAGCTAGTCAGACAGATGTGATTGAAAATTGTTTTTGAAATACATTAAACAGCCTCCGGCACAGTCCTGCGGAAGCTATCTTCTTTCTGTATGATTATGTATTTTGAGGAGCTTCCTCCATGGTTATGTGAAACTGAAGGACCTTGCAGAACTTTAGCGCCTTGCACTGATGTCCTACACTGTAACTGAGCCACTGAACAATTTAAAGACAATCTGCTGGATGCAGAGCTAGGCTAATGTGCCTGGAGTCTTTAGAAGAAAAAAACACTGCATCCTTTGAGATTTAAGGAAAATAGGAGGCAATTCAGAAATTTCTCAGAATATCACATAAAAATCCACTTAAAAGAAGGTCATGCCACACACACTTTTCTGTATTAATATGAACAGATCATTTATTTCATTACACCAAATGCAGTTTGGTTATAAAGAGAACAACATTGCTCTGTTGCACGTCATCTGGGCACATATAAAAAAGTTATTACATGTCAAAAATTAGTCTTGCATATTATTTGGCGGGGTCATGAATGACTGGAGCAGCTCTGATAAATCCTCTCGTAAATTATGCTGTAAAAGTTGCTGTGGAGAAGAGCATGAGGTTCCACAAATCCCAACAAAAACAAAATCAAGATAAAAAATATTTATGTAAAAAGGGCCTGGATGAGGGAACATATGGCTGAAGAATTCTTCAAGCCTTGTGGGCTAGGCTAGTCCAGCGAAAAGCTGCGTCTAAGGAAATGGTTTTAAACAGATCCTTTCCCCCACATCTCCAGGTTTGTACTGGACAACGAAGGCCAGCTGGCCTGATCTATCATGCATTCATCTGAATACATTCCTCTGGCAAAGCCATTACGTAAAGCTTGAATGTATTATCAGTTGTGTTATCTCACACACCCGTCAGTGAGTGGGCCATTACCCGCAAATTGGTCATTAGGTCTCAGCATTATAGTGACAACAGCCTCATAATGGCTTATTAGTCACACTTTATTGCTTTAGAATATCATTGCAATTTCATTCCTACTTTCGTGATGGAACATTTCCAAGCAACATTTCACGCAGTACTTTGGAAATCTGTCAATCAACCCACATTTCTAGGTAACTAATGGCACATAACCATCTATTTTTTTCCACTGCTTTTGTAGTCTGCTTTACAAATGTATTATTGAACTTTTCTGGACTGTTCGTTTCTGCTCTCTCACACTCTTCTTTCATCTTCCTCCATTTTTCCTTACAGCCTCTGCGTGCAGTTTATTTGACCAAGGCTGACCTCAGCAACTCGTGACTCTGTTTCTCAAATTGTCATCTCATTCCTATCAACTTTCTGTATTTTTCAGGCACTTATTTAGAAGAAAAGAAAATAAGCTTAAGGTTTATTGAGATTTAAGCAAAGTGTAATGTGAGGAAGAAAAAAAAGGGGCTGGATGCACGATAGAAAGGGGAATGAGAACAAGGGAAAACAGGAATGCCGGGGGTTGAGCATAGGATGAGAGCGATTATGAGTGCAGAGGTGAATGAGTAAGATTGGTGGGATAGAAGGGAAAGCTGTCAATTTAACCTTGAGAAAGTTTGAAAAAGAAAATAAACCCGACAGGGTTTGCGTCAGAAAGAATGGGAAGCTTTTGGAGATGGACAAACAGACAGGCTTCAGAGTTGTTAAAAAATCTGAGAAAGCACCAAAGCAAAACAATATTCACATAGCGGCCTGATTGGTACAGTGTCTGCCCGTCAGTACTTCCAGTCAAGTTTCATCAAGCTGGTCAGGAGACTCTATTTGCAGCATGATGTGAAACAGTTGCTGATGCTCCAAAAACAAAGACTGTTTGTGTCCCTGTACCAACATTTATTTTTATGAAAGGGCCCGAGGCTTTTGGATTCTCATCAGCACAGTAAAGAAAATGAAATTTTGGTTCATTTAAGGGAATTTTTTTAATGGAGCCAGACTTGATGCTGCAGCTGCAATAAATCTGAACAAACAAACTGTTTGTTAATTGAATAAAGAATAAAACAGATAAAGAGTTAAACCTGCACATGACTGAGCCTGAGCATACACAGTTTTATGGCTGTACAGCAGACTCCTAATGGCCATTCTGCATTGGGCACTGTTTAGATAAATCGTAAACACTGAATATAACTGGCTTTCCACCAATTACTCCTGTCTTGTTTTTCAGGAATGGAAAGCATCAGCGTGGAAACAGACAGGGATGGGTTAGGCCTCTCCTCTTTGGGAACAACAAGACAAAGCGACTTCTCTTTGTTTGTGTCTCAGCTAAACTCATTAAACACTTCTCAGAGTGGGGGATCCCTCTTTGGGATCGTTCCTGAAAATGGCTTAAATACAACAACTCACTCCTTGCCCCAGCCCAGAATGAGGGACATAGGTCTTGCCCGAGCTGAGATCGCAATTCTTGGGGTGGTGCTGGCTGTTACCACCCTGGGGAACAGCTTTGTGTTGTGGGTGCTTTTGAGGAGGAGGAAACAAAATGCGCCGATGCACTTGTTCATGGTCAACCTGTGTGTAGCTGACCTGGTCGTGGGGCTGTTTCAGGTGAGTTCACTGGCTTTTCTGAGATAACTAGTGGAGTCAAATGTATGGAAAGATTGGATAAATAAGACACGAAACATTATCATGCTTGCATTTTTAGTGTTAGGTAACACACTATTATGCAAAAGTATGCATGTGAGCTCAAATAACCTGTGGAGGTGGAAAGCCAAGGGAACTGATTTCCAAATAAAATAAGGTTATTGATAGTTTATTTAGTCATCTGCCCAATGAAGGGCCTCGGATAGCTGGGGCCTGCCCTGGGAATCATTGGACGAGAGACGGGGGACACCCTGGACAGGTCACCAGCCCATCACAGGCTAGTTTATTTATCTACAAATGAAAACAATGTTAGTTTTATTGCTGTGTGTTTTACAGAATTTATGATATTTGGGTTTTAAATATGTTGCAATTCTTAGTTTTCTCTGCCAGTGACATGTTTTTTGTTTCGCAGGAAGGAAAATAACTTAAAGCATGTGTAGGATTGTTTTCAAAGTGCACCTGCCATGTATATTTGATGGGCTATGTTTTGCTCTAATCTACTGACACTTTTATGAAGGTCATATTAATGCTGGTATGGCTGCACTGTTGAACAGATAACTTCAACTAGAGATCCTAAAACTCTTCTGAAATTTAAGAATAAAAGATTTCCTAGATCTTAGCTTGATTTCGCCCGTAAAGCACCATTTTTCAGTTACAACACAAACTTAATGTAAACAAAAATTGCTGAAACTTTGTTTTTAGTCGTTTACTTGTTTGTTGTGCAAATGAGGCTGGTAAATAACCTCATCAGTTCCTACAGAGTAACTAAAGGCTGCTCTGATGAGCCTACGGCTGCTGATTTTCAGGAAAGACTGAATAGTATTCATAAAGAAAAAGTCTTAGATTTTTTTTAAAGTTGTAAATGCTTATATTTCTTTTTTTCTAAGATTTTGCAGATGAAAAAAAATTTAATCTCTGATTTTACAAAATCATCTGAGTGGAGAAGCACACAAATTAAGCTGAGAATTTCAGGACAAAGATCAGTTAAAACACAGTTTGAACCCATTTTATCCATCACACGAAAGTGTATTATTACTGATTCACATCCTGTATGAAAAGAAATACTTCTGACATTAAACACAAAGGAATTTAATGTCATTTAAGAACTTTATGGTCTTGATGAAGATTGTTTTATGCAAATCTCTCTTTAACTATCAGCTGATTTGTAGCTTTTGACACTTAATTACACACTACCTGAAATTCTTTGTGACATTAAGGTGCTATCGGGCCAGATTTAACCACATAGAATTTTACTGTACTGTATTTAGATACACGATTTTTATGAACATTGTTTTTCCTCGTGCAAAAAATAAAATGAAGTATCTGAAGGACCGAGCTGATGATAACAGCATTGTGTCATTTAAGTTCTTACCTGACATCAGTGAGTTTAAAGTCTCATTTGTAGCTGGACTAGTTTGTACGGGATGTCAAACAAGGGTAAAGATATTTCGAAGTGCACATCTGGAATTTATGGCAACAGGAAGGTGTGTGTTAGAGCTGTAACAGCAGTGAGAGACTAATAAATAAAGTATACTCAGCTGGGGCTCCTAAAACAGTACTAAAGATCACCAGATTAAACATTTGATACTTTTAAATTTCTCCAAGATATTGTTGTTTTATCCTCTGATGTATGTCGCTTTGGATAAAAGCATCTGATAAATGCCTATAGAATAGAATAGAATAGAATAGAATAGAATAGAATAGAATAGAATAGAATAGAATAGAATATTGTAAAAAATAGTGATGTCAGAACTACCTTTGATTATGTTTTTTAAATCTATGTGTGCAGGTTCTTCCACAGCTAATATGGGACATAACAGAGAGATTTCAGGGGCCTGACTTACTCTGCCGGAGCATCAAGTACTTGCAGATTGTGGGAATGTTTGCCTCCTCCTATATGATAGTTGCCATGACAGTCGACCGACACCATGCCATCTGCTGCCCATTGCAGGCCTATCGTGTTGGAGCTATGTCCCACTGGAACACCCCAGTCATTGTGGCATGGGGCTTGGCTCTTATCCTCAGCATACCGCAGGTAGGGAGGAGTGAACACAAGCTAAACCTTTAGCACACAAAACATAGTCATACATAGACACACACAAACTCATGGTGAAAGAGGAAATGAGAGCTCACCAGGTGTTCACACCCTGATTTCAACAGGGGAGCTCAATATGTTGGTCTATTTTTAGCTTAGTGAGGTCACTGCAGTTCATGTGAGGTAAAATTACCTTACGGTGTCTCTGTGGGTGTGTTGACCAACAAGTTTTTTTTTTATGTCTGTCAGGCGTTCATATTCTCTCGCACAGAAGTGGCTCCTGGAGAGTTTGAATGCTGGGGTCACTTTGCTAAGCCATGGGGGCTGAAGGCCTACGTCACCTGGATGACTGTGGCAGTGTTCCTGCTGCCTGCCTTCATCATTACCATCTGCCAGGTAATACTGGTTGCAGTGGGAGCTTCTGTGCAACATCCACAAAGACTATTGGTAACAAAAATTACACCATATCCCAACAATTGATCCACTATGACGCATGTGGCATGAATGAAATGCAGGGTGCATTTGACAGCTATTGTTCAGTAATCCATGGGGCATTGCAGTTGCTGTTGTGTGGTAGTACTCCATGTGGGCAGGCATTTTCGGCCGCCTTCTATCAGTCTTGCTCTGTTTAGGGAAAGATATATCCGGGGTCCAGCTATTCTTTCTAATTAACACAGCACGTGGAGGTCCACTGCCCAGTCTGAGAACCTCCTGCCAGGAGGTTAAGTATGCAGATCTCAGCCAAACTTAGAATTCATGACCCTTCCTTTCAGTATCACATTTCAAATCTTAAAGCCTATTTTGATATTTTTCATGAGAGAGGAACAAAGGTTGAAAAAAAGCTGAACAGATGAATTTGGAAAGTTTCAACAAACTCAGAAAGCAATCGCTTTCAGAATGCATACCAAAACTCTTCTTTATATATATATATATAAAAAGAACATAGTGCAAAAAGTTACAAAAACAATTATTAAAAAAGGGAGAAAAAGAAACTTGCGCAAGAAGCAATAATCACACATGTATAGAGTTTCTTTAGAAGCTCGAGACAGCATTTCTAAATATATAACAAGGATAAAAGTTTATGGGAGATTTTATGGAAAGCATAGAAGTGTTTAGAAATGTAAAATTTAGGTGTGTGACACCAGTTTGGTGAAGCAAGATGTTCTCCTTCACTACCATTTTTTCTGTGCGTTAGAGAAGCATCTGAAACTAACACAAAAAACAAATGTCTGCATAATGGAATGGCTCATTTCCTCACATTAAATTGTCTTTTTTTACTCTTTCAGATAAGAATCTTCCGAGAGATTCACAATAACATCTACCTGAAGTCGGAAAGAATCGGGATGACAGAGCTGAAGAAGAATGACATCCTCTTTCGTTTCCACAGCCTTAAGAAGGAGGACGAGCGAGCCAGGGAAAGGGGGAGACGGACGTCTGGAGGGGGAGGGAGGGAGGGGAGGGGAGCGTTGCTTTTAAAGGGTGGAAATAATCACCCTCACAACAATATCCACAACAGCCAAATGGGAGAGTGTTATGACTATGTACCCTCTGCTATTCAGTATAGTAACTGCCATGGGGAACACACAACAACTACATCTCCAACACATCCACCGACAGCGAACGGCACGGATTTCCAGGAGACCTGCAACAACTCACCTCGCTGCTCTCTTGACTACATCTCCCCTCTCCCCCCAGCCACTCCTCCTCCAAGTATCACTAAAGCCATGTCCAAGACTGTGAGAATGACTCTGGTCATAGTGTTGGTCTATACGATCTGCTGGTCACCGTTCTTCATCGTCCAGCTGTGGGCAGCCTGGGATCCCAACCCTCCAGATCAAGGTCAGTCAAAAACCCTCTTTATGGCAGCAGCAGTCAGATACATATGCAATTCACCCTCTAAAAAGAAAGAAAAACAGATATCTGTCACAGGGGTTTTGAGTTAATCATTGATGTCGACGGATGGATTCTCCTCGGCCCACTGAGCAAACAAGGCTTATTTTGCAGTTCAGTCAGACATAAGCTAAGTGATTAGTTTTAGTTTAAAACAGCAACCTCTGATCAGTGCTGCTGTCCATCTTAGTTAATAAGGATCATTCATTACTCCACCCATCACTCATTATTCCAAGAATGAGCTGCAGCTCAGATGTGGTAACAGGGAGTGAAATACAAGGTCAAAAACAATATTAGCTTCGACCATCAACCAGAAATGACTGGATCACGCCTTTCTGGCCTCAATACATTTAGGCATAGAAGCAGGATCTGTTGATGAATTTACTGGGAGCTAGTAATGAGACACACAAAGAGGGATAGTTATGCTGAAGCTGGTCATATGAGCTGAAAGATCTGATCTAAAGTTGTGTAAATACCAGAGGCCGGTAAATAACCTGTTTATGTCCCTTGATGATTTTGCAACTAAGCCAGATGTTGACATTTCAACAATGATCCATGCTGGCAGTCTGGACACATAGTTCAAGTGGACACAAGGGACAAGGCATGCAAGCTTGCACACATACTGTACACTCAAACATGCATGCACATACAGTGTGTAATCACATATAGCTAAAGGAATGCATAAATATGAATTAGTCTTCACTGACAGCCAGATCCACACACAAACACACGCTCAAAGCAGATTTTTATCAGCTTTATATTTAAAAAATACAAAAAGCTTAAAAACTAAGTTTGTTCTTAGTTGCTGTACCCTGTCTTAGTTAGTGCTTCTAATAGCTTATTAATAAAAGTAAAACAAAATAGAAACAAGTTTAGTCTCTCTGGGATTTTTATAATCCTGTTTCTACTCCTGAGGGAAACAAAAGCATGGATAGCTATTTAGTTTGGATATACAGTATTCATGGCAATTGTTTTTAACTTTGTCTCTCGAGGGAAATGGATGTAAACTGCAATCTGTCCTCAATTTGTCCTCAGTTTGACTCTGGATGCAAAAACAAATATTGTTATGCTTACTTTGCACTTATTTCTGAATATGAATATGCTCATGCACTTGTCTTTTGATGTGTGTCTTCTACAGGAATTGCCTTCACTATCCTGATGCTACTGGCAAGTTTGAACTCATGTACCAACCCGTGGATCTACACAGCTTTCTCCAGCAGCGTGTCCAGAGAGCTTCAAAACCTGCTGCACTGTAGGTCACGACTTGGCCGGCGGGGTTCCCTGCCTGACGACTCTACCGCCACACACACCTCCACCACCAAAGACAACCAGTACTGACAGGACCAGATGAGACAGAAACATTCACCCTAAAACATGCTTGAAACTGCATGCATGGGTGCACATGAATGTGGTGCAAGGACATGCTGCTGCACAGAACACACTGCTGCCAGCCAAACAATACAGCTTGAAAACAGTCTGACCTCCAACAGATGTGCGCAGCGAGAAAAGGACAGCTGTACTGTCAGCGGGACATCTATCTGTTATCACCTGTCCGCTCTTACCCAGCAGTAAGCAGGAGTGTCATTGGAAAATGTCAACAAGATGTGCAGTTGAGTCTTTCAGTGCATCTGCAATGCAAAGTGGCCTGAAAAGCAAAGAGATTTTCACCTCAGTAAATTGTAAGTCAAATCTTGTGCAGTGATGCATATGAGAGAAGAAAAACCACAGAAAAAATAGCTGAAAACGGGAAGTCACAAGTATTCCAGCTACAGGAGTGGTCCTGAGAAAGCTTTGGTTGAAATCTAATAATGTGAAAAAACGTTGTCATAGTAAAGAAAGTGGATCAGAAACAGATGCTTCAGGGTAATTTCATATTCAGTTCAGTCCTAAAACTTTAACCACGAGGATGGACAGAGAATTACTCTTGATGCTGCAGTGGAGTTAGGACAAAGCCCTGCAAGGAGCCGGAATACTGCGGATTAATACACACAAAAAACCCCACGCCCAGGAGCAAACGGGAGTCAGGACAAATATAAGATTATAAGAACATAAACTAACAAAT
The DNA here is from genome assembly GCA_037177535.1 of Pseudomugil gertrudae. Taxonomy (NCBI): domain Eukaryota; kingdom Metazoa; phylum Chordata; class Actinopteri; order Atheriniformes; family Pseudomugilidae; genus Pseudomugil; species Pseudomugil gertrudae. Next base: position 12,541,676 of record JBAMHV010000014.1, read on the forward strand.
AGGTTCAATTCTGTGACTGCATTTTGTTTGAAAACCGAGGGTCTGCTACAGAGCGTCACGCACTGCTGGAACTGTGGAACTCAAACATAATGTTAAAGACACAGGAAGCAAAACATTCATCCACATTCCACATGCAGTACAAACAATGTAAAGTATATTTATTAAATATGTAAGGCACATCCGATAGTATTGTATTTCCTGTAAAGGCTGAATGTACAACATAAACTGTAATGATCAAATGTGTGTTGGAGAAAATGGGGCATCAAACCAAAGATTTTCCAAAGCTTTGGAACGTGCTACATGTCTTAACAGTGAAACTGCATCAACACGTAGCAAACATGCTAAGTGTAAAATGAAACTACTACACCTGAGTTAAACTGTGTATGCTTAGGAATTAAAAAAAAAAGGAAATCTTCATGTTGAAAAGGAAAATACTCCCAAGTCAAAACTAAGTGCCTGTGATGTCAGTTAGATGTTTTTAGAGGGGCCTCCCTCATCAGGTTAACCTTCAACATGATGTCAGACATGTTATTGTTAGACAGAGCTGACATCAGAGCAGGGATCATAAGATATGTTATATCACACCATGAGCCATTTGTTATTTTTATCCATCTATTTATTGTTGAAAAGAAAAATGAAATACATATATTTCAGCTCCCATTAATACCTTTCTGGTATATATTTCTTGCAGTGAATCATCATATATGTAAAGAACAATGTACAGTATATATAAAAGATGTAACTACATAAGAGACCATACATGTAGTAGATGTAATAACTACGTATTACATCTGGTCAGTCTACCCATTTCAGATGAGCTATTCCTTAAAAACATAACGATGTGTTGTTTAATCCTCTTCATTTACACTGAGCCAGTTTATCACACCCTTTTTCCCATCTGAGAGCAGTGTTATGCAAGTCTGAAGGACAATACCGGGCTGCTTTCAATGTGTCTCAGGAGTACGCGCCTGGGTCGAAGCAGAGGCCTCACCTTTTCCTCTGGGCGCCGATGGTGTTTGGGCGTCTAGTGCTCCGCTGTGCATTTGCTCCCCAGACACAATCCCCCCACTTTGATGCTCTGCCAAACAAAAGGCTCCAGCAACAACATTCCCTGTCTCACTTTGTTATATCAGGAAATAGATGAACTTCTCCTAAACCTTCGAAGTATTCTTGTATTTTTCCTTTCCCTGTCAGGAAGATGAGAGGTCAGCGGATGATTCTTCTTCAGAAAGAGAACCTTCAGGTTCATCCACCTTTTCAGATAAGTGAATGGGGCTAAATGTGCCAAAATTGTGCTTTCTTTGTGTGGCCATTAGCAAGCAATTAAAAAATGAGCAGCACTCTGTAACCAATGTCTTCAAATACAAAAGATGGAGGTTATTGCATTGCAGGTTATTTTCATTCAAATCTGATTTGTATTCTAAGGGTAGAGGATCACACTGTTGCTCTTATAAGTGCGACTGTCATCCTTCCCCCCCTTGACGTGGACTATGATAAATGTGCCATAGGGCAGGTCACAGTTTCTCTGTAATCATGTGTGTCAGAGTGGGCGTGTTTATGGGGAATGTCCTAATGCCCTTGGTTTCCATACCAAAATCATGTTCTATGTACACACCCAAGGTCACCTCTTTAATACAGTGGGGCAGCATTTCCTGCAAGGCCAGTGGATGTGATGAGCTATGAAAGAATAGTTAAGCTATAACAAGGACAGAAAAGAAAGGTATCTTCCCTCTTTATTTAAGGATACCAAGGAGTACAAGCAGCCGCTCTAAAAAATGACAGAGCCCTCTAGCCTTGAGCACAGTGAGTATAAATCAGATCTGGAGTCAGAGGCTTTATTATAGTGGATAATGTGTCTGTATTACTTAACTCGAGCTCTCTCCACAGATCTGATGACTGCTGAAGATGACTGGAGGCACATTGGGCTCAGACCTACTTACCCATCCTACTTTAGTGTCTGTATAAAGAGAGAAACTTATTTATTTTCAATTGAAGCTAAACAAAAGCAACTGCTTTCCAATGAAATCTCCAAATATTTCACCTTTTTTTTCAACTTTTTTCCACACCTGATGTAAAATCTCACCTGTGGGATTTCTTATGCACATGGTCAGAAGTTCATTACACATGATGCAGCAATTATGGTGTTGCTCAAATTCACCTTGAACTTTGTAGAATACTAATGTACCGATTTAAAACAGCTTTTTCCCCTCTGAGAGCCATGATCGAGGTTAGCTTTTATCACTCTCAGCCACCTTGTTTTCATTACTTAAAGCATGGTTGTTTTTACCCCTCAGTACGCCCCACCGTTTTTATTCGGCATGGGAAAAACCGACATGTGAACTTCGTCTGATAAAACCTGTTTTACGGGGCGGTTATTCAATGTGCTTTCACAGGATTTATGTGGTGAGAAATGGCTTGTTGTAATGTGTCTGCTCCTGTTTAACCTACAGTATTTCATAGCTGCAGGCCAGCTTTGGTGTGTATGTAATTGAGAAAAAATATTCATACCAGTTATTCCCATTCTTGGGTGAAATGCAGGGTGACAACAAAACGACAAACAGGGCAATCTCAAGAAAATGAGCAGCTGTTCATACTGCAAAGCAAATTAGAGGATGTGCAAACAGGACAGGAAGATGGAGATAATAGGGGAGGTCAAAAACCACAAGGCTTAGAAGTGACTGTGCTGCACATCTAACAATGTGCATACCCATCCATGAAACATCCAGAACAATAACTGTTTTTGTAGAGAAGGAAGTGGAGGCTGACATAAAAAGATACTGTCTACATTTTGATTATTGAGTTAGCCCACAGTTTGTTGACCCTGCTTTGCTGTATAAAAATGAGCATAACCAGTAGAAAAAAAACAATGCTTGTAAGAGACTGCAGACAGAAGAGTGTGCCTCCATGTGAGAATCATTTGTCAGACGCCAGTTTCCACATTGCTGAATCCCGCTAAGCCTATCAGTATCTAGCCCCCGGAGCTGGGTTTTATATACCTCTGTCAAAGCAACTCTTCCCTGCCTCGCAGCACAAATGCACAGATTCCCCTACAGTTGCTCTTTTTATTTTCTAATAACTCAAATATGAACACACAAAATTCAAAGATTTAACTATTATTAACTTAAATAGTCCAAAGGCCATTCTGTTATTCACTAACTTTGTTAGAGATTACAGAGAATTGCACTTTTGTTCAGGAAAACTGCCATAAATTGTTGTTTTTACTAAATATATTTTTACAATAAAAATAATTCAGTGATATTTTACATTCAGCACCTTTAAATGTTATATTATGTGTGTACAACATGTAAAAAACAAAAACTGACACATTTTTTATTGGTCAGAGTCAAGTTTTTAATTTCTCTGGCTATTAGTAAGATAATTATTTTATTGAAGAGGGCACTCCTTTATTGGACTTACATTGGACAAAATGTCTAAAAAAAAAAAAAAAAGCTGAAGATCCTGATAATTTGCAAAAAGTCTGAAAAACATTGCATTACCAGTTTACAGAGTAATTGCTCAAATAAAAATAAAGATTGGAGATTTAAAAAATCATTATTGGGAGAATAAAATGACTTCATCTTAGATTTTCTGAACTACTTTTATGTGTACAAAGGTTACAGTAATGCCCTCTGAAATCCATTACACAAGAGGAACAGTTTAATTTCAGCACTGATTTTGTGGTTCTTGACTGTTTATTTGTTCGTTCCATTTATATCCCTCCATCCAGTCGTTCCTCTCTTCCCACAGACTAATAGGTGACTCCGTGAGAGAGAATCTGGATCCCATCCAGCTCATGTTTTCTCAGAATTGCCAACATATCTCCATTGTCTCTTTGACTGTATGTGATAGAAGACACAATCTGAGATGTGTTTATGTTACAGGTGTATGTGCATGATGACAAAGTCAGAGAAAGGCAGACATCTGATAAACCTCCTGTGTTGTTTTACAGCACGCAGTATTCCAGCGAGGGGGTCATGTTACCCAGTGTATAACGTTTACATTGGTCTCGTGGGGCAAAGTGAGAGATGTATGCCGTCTGTGCTAAACAGAAAAAGCAAACATGGATTTGGGACAGAAATAGACATGCTAAGTTTAAATCTAACTAGATCACGTCAGTATAGGTTTGCTTTAAACCAATGAAGGTGCAAAAACAGAAGAGGAACAAATGCATTATGTAATGTGCTGCATTACATTAGCAACGACTTAGCGTCAACCTGCAACAAACTCATGTGAGATGTCAGACTAAAGCAGCAGAGATGCCACAGTGTGTTCAACTGGTGGCATTGCACTGCTGGAGTCAGGGAATGCAAGCAACCACTATCCTGTCAGAGTGAATTTAAGCTACAACCTCTGTTCAGTCTGATTCCAAAAAGACACTTCTTGATAGATACCTTTAATGCCGTAGATTTGTTAATGCATATGGGGTTTTATTTAATTCGGTTACATAGCTTTTTCACACATTTTAACTATTTTTTGTGACATTTTGCACCTTTTCTCATGTGTGTTTACCTTGACTGCTTTTGATGCTTCTTGTGCAGCTCTGTGCAAGTTTTTTTAACTGCTGCAATGAGCTTTATGCATAACTGCTACTTCCAGAACTTACGTCACCTCCTGTTTCCTGTCTTTCATTACTAGACAAACTGAATAATCCAGGTGTGTGGCCATTGCTGTCGTGCTTACTGGGGTCGGGCACACCTGGATTAATCATTTCATCCAATAATGAAAGACAGGAAACAGAGGAACTGTCCTAAGTTCAGGAAGTGCATTGTACATAAAGCCCATTAGTTTGAAATATAAATCTGCCTGAATGTGGTTACAGCTGGATTTAGATGAGTTAAGCGAATAATAGATGCTGCCAATTTAAAGATGGCAAACAAAATAAAGAGTGAATTTTACAGCATATGTTGCTATGATGCCCTGGATGGACTGGCGACCTGTCCAGGGTGTACCCCGCCTCTCGCCCGTTGACAGCTGGGATCGGCTCCAGCCC
>JBAMHV010000014.1:12555957-12567416 GCA_037177535.1 Pseudomugil gertrudae
CCCCCCCCCCCCCCCCCCCCCCCCCCCCCCCCCCCCCCCCCCCCCCCCCCCCCCCCCCCCCCCCCCCCCCCCCCTCATAATACACCTGTTCTGACCTGAGAATCCCTCAAAATTACCCAGGAGGAGCTGGAGAGCGTGTCTTGGGAACAGGATATATTGTGGTGTTTCCTTCTAATCCAAACTCAGAAGAAGAGAATGGTTGTTCTTTTTTTAACACATTTACCATACTGCCCAAGTAATGTGTGATGCATCCTCACAAAGTCTCTCTAATGGCATTGGTTTTGTGTTAAAATGTTTTACAAGAAGAAAGAAAGGATGAAGAAGCAGCAAAAAACAATACAGTTTTCAAACTGTCCTTTCAAAAATGATGCCCAGATGTGGCCCTACTCACTGATGAAGGAATGCAAAGAGGTATCTCATGACAACAATGATGGGCTCAGGGTAGGAAGAGATGACTGACTTGAGCTGAGCTGCTCTCTCTCCTTCGTTCTTTATTTCTGAGAAAAGGTGATGAATCAAAGATGAGTTGTTGCTGTGCATCACTGTACACACTTCATTTCCACATAGATACACTTACGGGCTTGCTCCAGGAGCTGGCTAGTACTGTCGATTGGGAAGAGTGGATTCTCCAGGCCTCTGAAGTACAGCTTCAGCACTCCAGCCACAGAGTCCAAATCATACTTCTGCTCTGCTAAGGGGTCCTCACCTGCAGAAGCAGCCAGTAATACACTGCCACACATTAGCAATGCTCCACAGGAAGCAGATATTTAAATGCATGTTGTTCAAAGACATACTCGAGTCTACCTCGTTCAAATGCATCCCTCAAGTTATTAACCTCCATCTGAGATCCCGGTACTCTAAAAATCCCTTCATGGTGAAGACCTGATGGCCAGACATAATAAAATACTGTAAGTTTAAAAAGGCATAAAAAAACAGCATTTTTGACATCGATGTTTAAATCATGACAAGTCATGACACATACCAGGGTCTCTACATTATATCTGTCAGATTCTTAATATGAGCACTGTGAACTCTCAGGGCTTATTTTTTAAATGTCAAAACAATCATCCATCTACTGGTTTACCATTACTCCTGTTATGAATACACACCCTTGAGGTTGATATAGCGAATGCAGCTTTCCACAACAACTGGAATCTCCTGCCCCGATGCCTGAATGAAACAGGTTCAGCCATTCAACTTATTGTTGGTTAAAATAAGTAAGATAGTAAATATCAGGATGGAATTAAGACAGTAGCTACCTGTATAAAAGACAACATGTTTCCATTGAAAAGTTTCTGGTTGTGCGTCAAATTAGCACTTGACTGATTCCTTTTGATACGTAAAGACTTTCCAATGGGTCTGCACAACACACCACAACAAGGAGACAGTATTATATGTCCATAATAAATAAAGCAACTCTTAGAAAATGCTTCAAAAACATGCGCATACCTGCGTTGATGTCCATTTGATGCTTCAGCTGTGAAGAAGTAAAGAATATTTACTAACATGACAGAGAACCACTCACAAAGCAGATCAGAAAAAGGCATGTAACACCTGAACAGGTTGTGTAAACAAATACACAAAAAACACAGAACTGTTGTAGACTAAGTTTCTAAATGGCACATTGTGTCGGCTGTTAGATTTGCGGTATTGTAATGTGAGAATGCAGAAGTGGGCTGAAAATGGTTAAAGCCATTGTTTTACAGCATGAAGGTTCCTGTGTTTGCATTCTAGCATGCATGGGTTCTGTCTGGGTATTCTTGCTTCTTTCCACCATGTTTCATATTAGGTTAATTATGTTAAATGTTATAATGCTGCAACTGACCACATAAGTGAGTGTGAGAGGCGTTCTAGCTCTGCTTTAGCCCTGCAATGAACTGGCGACCTGTCCAGGGTGTATACTGCCTCTTCCTGATACGAGGTGGGATATGTGCCAACGCTGTGACCATGAAATGGACTTAGTATTAAAAAAGGATTGAAGTGCAGGTGCAATACCTTTTTCCACAGCTACTTTAAGCAGGTCATGCTTTGCTTTGAGCTTGGATACCAAGGAGCTGCCAACAAGGTATTCTTTTACTTTCTATAAAAGCAAATTTAGTCATCATTCATCACAGTAAAAGGTTTAAAAGTTAACTACTCTTGTTTACAACTTTAAAAGAAAACTCACAGTAAAGTAGAGAGTTTCCATTTCTTGCAGGTTTGCCCTCCGTCTGGTCACACTAGGTTTATAGGTCAAATTCTCAGTGCTGCCTTCCTGAGAAGGACCGCAACCACTGCTGAGCTCCAGATCATCATCACTGATGGCGCCCAACAGAGAGGACTGGACTGATGACATGTTGTTACCAACCTGTGTGAAAGTGACGTCAGCTGAAATGGATGTAGCACTTATGACAAACACTGATGTCTTCTATGCATACTCTGTTAATATTGAAATATTAAATACAAAACCTGCCAAACTTTTTAAAAGTTAAATGGTACTTGTTGGGGTTTGCTCCTGTCAATTTAAAACAAACAAAACATGAAACGTATTGTGCAGGAGATGGAGAACCCAAAATCCACATAAAACAATTATTCTATCCAATCACTGTTTATTGTTTGCCTGAAATTTGCACCCTTTGCATGCTTTTCTTCCAAAGCACATCATATCAAATCATCATGATGTACATTTTCCTGACAGCTGCTTTGTGGTCAGTTTTGCACACTGGAAAACACACAGTGAGCCGTTTTCTTTCACTTTGCTTTTTTAGATAAGTCAGAGCCAATTCTGGCTTTTTGGAAATGTGCCTTTAAAAGCTCCAACACATAGGAAAGGAGCAGGTTAACCTCTACTGGAAACACGCTGACCATGTGATGCATTTTACCTCCTCTGTTTCCTCGGTGACAGATTTCAGTCGGGTTTGGATCTGTTTGAATCGCATCTCCAACTCGCACCTCATCTCAAACTCTGCACTGACCTCGGAAACCTGATAAACACAAGTATTGAACTTTTTTCGCAGTTCAACAGGAAATTATACACACACAACCACATGTAGACACTTTTAGATCATAACCTCCAATCACACACCTGATCTTCGTCATGTGGCTGATAAGGGAAGCGAAGAGGCATAGAGAAGGTGTTGTAGTGATCTTGTAGAAGGGCGTCTCTGTCTTGACACTGGTCCAGACTGAATACAGCCCCCTGGAGCTCCTGCAGACCAGTGCTCAGGTTCTCATGGGCCTGCCATCGTCTGGACAGATAGGCTTGCATTACCCGTCCAAGAGAGATGTGGTACCCTGTATCTGCACACTTACAGAAAAAATTCCATGCGAGACATCACCTTTTCATGTGGGTTTCACAAATCTACGATAAAGTAAGAAGCACACAAAAGAAAGAAGCAGCACTCACATCTATGAGAGTAGAGACATCCTGGAGGTAGTACTTATTCATGGAGGAATTGGCTGCAGCTAGGTTTAGGAGGTAGTCATTTCGGGCCTTGCTGCATTTCAGCCCTATCTCTTGAACTTTTATTTGTCTCTGTATATATAAACAAAGTCGGCAAGACATCAATGCGCTTAATGATTAATGTGCATGCACACAGTACTACGCAGAAGATTTTTACTTTACTTTTTCTATCAACCTCTCCAGCTTCTTAGCAGCACTCTGCTTTTGCTTTTCTTCTTGTTTCTCTGCTTCCCTCAGCTTCCCTTCTGCACTCACATACTCAGAGTGGTACTGGTAGTATGTGCGCCAAGCCTGCAAACACACACACACCCACACAAACAGCAATGCTTTTCTTTGCAGGTTTAGGAAGTGGAAAATGTTTTGGGTGGTGGGTTTCTCACTTACAGTCTGAAGCTCTGTAGTAACCTTGAGCAACCCGTCTTGCAGCTGAGTACAGATGTCTTTGCTCTAGAAACACAATGCTGAGACTAAATATTACAGATGACACACAGGGAACACAGCGAGCCTTGATCATTTCAATGTCGAGCCAGTTACACAGAAGAGAAAAAGACTTGATGAGCTTGAGTTTGTTGCAGGTGGGAAAGGGGTTCTTATAGTACCTTCTTAGCAAGGCGTTGTGTGTAATCCAGACAGTGTGTGAGAGGCTGGATGAGAACGTTGCTGCAACTTTCACTGAGCCCATTGTGGTCCTTACTATCCTGCCGTGTCTGAGACAGCAGAGTCAGCCAGACTTTGGAGACTGAGTGAGTGCTGAGCTCCTTCCTGAAAACAAATAGACAAGAATAAAAACCAATAAAAATGCATTTAAACAAAATTGCTAGTGAACACCCTGAAATGAATAAAATACTCCATTTGCTGAATAACAAGCAGGATTACTTTTACCTCTTTGTTCTGGAAGTAAATCTTTCAGCAAGTTTTTCCAGGGAGCGGGAATACTCGCTTTCTATTTCACCCCGTCGGCGCAGGTAGTCTGTGAGGTCTTGTAGCTGCTGGGTCTTATACTCAAGTTGCAAGTCCAGCACTTTTAGTTGGTCTACAAGCTGGGAACGCACCTCTAAAATATTAAAAAGAAAGACAAAACAGAATAACTGGCAAGCAAAAGAAAAAAATTTTGAGTATGACAGAGAATGACTCAGTCTGAGAGTCATACTGTGGAGTGAGAAACAGATTTTATGAGGTCTTTCCATAGAAGAGCAAAAGAGAAGAGGTTGACAGAACTGACGATAAGCTACTTCACCTTTGATTTGTATGTCGTAGTCCACTGCACCCACCCTCTCCTTTCTGAGTTTTACATGAGAAGACATTGTTGCTCCAACAGGGTGGAATTCTGTGCAAAATAAATAAATACTCCTGTATCAACACTGGAAAAAAAAAAAAACTACTTCCCCCTCTTACAGAGGTTGTGTGTGATTTGGCCACATGCAGGCCGTTCTGTTTTATGCTGGACAAGTGTGCTAACCAAAGTCCATGCCTGTGCCCAACTGCAGCACTTTGCAAGCCTCTTCACAGACTTTCATACTCCAACCTCTACAGACCACACCAACTTCCTGCTGCCACAGAACGAGTGAAAAGAGCATGCTCATCTTACTGTAACACATCTCTTCAAACTGGTCACACTGTGCTGTGCTTTCTTCATCGGCATACAACTAGAAAAGCAGTTGGCATGTGTTGCCTGCTGCACGGGTCACTGTAGAATTGCACAAGGTGCAAAAATAGCTCTCACAACATCTTAGCTACCCTAAAAATAGGCTGAAGCAGAAGGCATACAACTCTGTAGGGATGTTTGCTCTGAATTCAACAGGTGGTTTTTGCCAATGAAAACTTTATAATGCATTTGCCGTTTCCAACATTTACTGTGATAAGCAAAATGTGCTTCAGTTTGGGCTGAAAATCGATCATTTGACTTTTTTTTCCCTGAATAATCAAATAAACAGACCTCAGAGAACTTTAGTTTCACTGGTGATGATTTTTAATCATGTGGCGTGTCCCACACTTGACCCGTCTGGCAGCTTTCAAAACAATATAACAGAAACAGGCTAAAAGAGAGAACAGCTCTCCAAATGTTTGATAAACCAACTGCCTTTGCCTGACCTTAAGAGATTAAATGTTTTGTTTACAATTACAGTAAAGTTCATCAAAAAGGGGAAGAGTATAGTTTTTCTTGCTGGATCACAGCCCTGTGCACACAATCATCACCACCATTCTCTCTTTATCACTTAACTTCCCTTTTTTTCTAAAAGCAAAACATCACTCATCAGCAGTCCCTTCAGCAAAATGTGCACCCTTTGCTCTTTCAGTTGAGACATTTGCCAGCTGACCTGCTAAAGGGACTGCTGCATTTTAGTGAAGCCGAAACCGCTTCTTCAAAGTAGGATGCCACCTCTATCCGTGCGCCCTTTCATTCTTTCTTAATGTGATCAGCATTGAATCAATGAATTCTGTCACTACAATCGGCTACATTTTTGCATTAGTTAGTCTTACTTTTTTACTACAGCTATAGTTGCCGTTTGCTTTCATGGTTTTCCTGCTTGTCCATAGGTACTAACACATAGATGCTCTCAGAGGTATGAATTAAATAAGATGCAAACAAAAATTTTGCTAACTGAGTAACATTAAACACTGCACAAGATAAAATGTTTATTAGATATAAATGGACTATCCTGCTGAGCAAAAGTTTATTTTACACAGAAAGAAAGATAGAATTACCTTATAAGGAATTGTGTTGTCTAGCCTCCTCCCCAGCTTAAATCAACTAAATAATGCCAGTTAATGGCACAGTAAGGTCTGTAGTGTTTCACCACCCCCTCACATTGGACATGGATGGATGTGGGTGGAGTGGAACTCATGTCTGTCTTTCTTTCTCTCTCTCTATCTCACTCACACACATACACACAAACTCGCTGTTCAGCGCTCTCTCTTTCTCACCCTTTATCACACTCACACAGTTTGAGGCATCAGAGTGTGATTGTGCAAAGTGTGACAAGCAAAACCTTTTCGAGTCAAGCCCTTCCTCTCTTTCTGTTTCATGCTGCTTCTTGAACTCCGCAGCAGGTTTTTGGTCCAATCATACACCAGCTGTTTTCACTGATTAGTCCCATCTCACCGGTTATTGGAGTTCACTCAGTAAAATCAGCTGTTTTGGGGAATAGTAGGATTTAAACAGCTTATTCAAGAGGTTTTTCTTTAGTATATAAAAGCAAATCAGTGTCCATCAGGTCAGTGGAAATACAATTCACAATAGATCTGTGCAGTACTGTATTCTCTCAAGTCGAGCTGAAATGTGTTCAACTGAAATATTTACTGTTATGAACAACAGCCAAACTTTGTAAAAGGCCAGTGAGCCCATTTGTAATTTGTTCTTATCAACTATGTACATCTTTCTCATTCTGTTTCCTTCCTCAAACTCACAGTTGGATGATGTTGCACAAGCACACACAAATGCCTCTTAACTGACACATTTACATGTCTTAAAATGTGTTATTTATGGATGTCTTTTTTTCATTCTTTATAGTTCAAGGCAAGGATACAACCTGCACCTTTATGCCAAGCTTTGGAGTTACAGCAAAAGGAATTCATTGCATATAAGTACACTGTATAATTAATTTGAGCCTCTTTATTTTAGAGGCATTGTGTGTGTGTGTTTTTTTTCCTTTGCCAAATGAAAAGGTTATTCATTCAGCTGCTTTCAGTCCATTCATCTATGTCCTCGGGGAGATTTGCAGAGGGCTCTGTGTGCAATTGTCTATTCTTACTCAACCACTAGGAGTCACAATAGCTGGAATTTGGAAAATTTTGCATGCACTATAAACACGTTTACTCCCAGTGGAGGCTTCAGTGATTCATGTAATGCTAGCTTTTAATCAGATATATCAGAAGGTGCTGATTTAAATGTATATACATAAACAGTCTTTTAGGACCGCAATGTTTATTGTGGCTGTTTAGCTGTGTACTCCTCTGTAAGACGTTTAATGGAACTGGTATTAAGGGTCATAAGAGTGGCTGAAAAAGGTCAATCATAGTCACCCTTTAATAGTCGTTTCTTAATTTAATCCTTTGAATTAGTCCTTGGTGAAATTCTATCTACATTGGACAATTGTTGCCCCGATTTTATACATTTTCTGATTGTTTACAGACTTTGTTTAATGTAGCTGAATACAATTGAAATTGGAACAAGGGGGTATATGGATAAATGCATACAGGACATGGATGAAAGGATAATTATCTCAATGTCTTCAGTACATCAGGCAGAGAAGTAATCTAAAGTAACAATAATGTAATGGACTCCATTTTGAAAGAACGTTACCTTGTTTTCCTCTCCCCTATAAAACATTACCCAGAAAGGAGTTGGATCATTTTGTTTTGTAAACATTATTCCATCTATTCATGTTCTACACTCTTTAAAACCATTGTTGGGTCATGGAGCCTATCCCACCCACTACAAGCCAAGAGGTTGAACAGAATCACCAGTTAACTAAATGCATCTTGTGCTGTGAGATGAAGCCGAGTACATGAAGAAAACATGCAAATTCCACACAGAAAGAACACACTTGACCCAAATCTGAACTATTAATCTGCTTGTTGTGTTTTTCCAACACTTTTTTTTGCCAGTCTACCTCTGCTGATTCATCTTAGCAACTCATTTAATAACTTTCTTTAGGTTTTCCAACAGCAAACTTTTCTTAAAACAGAAACTCAGCTTGACTTCACACAATATAACTGTTTTAAAGGTTTTTTTGAGCTGAGGGAGCAAAGGGCAAGAGAAAAAAAAAAGGTGACAAATTTGTAGCCAAAGATTTTCCATTAATTGTAATTTAATAATCATGTATTTCACTGTATTAAACCTTTTCTGTTGATTAGTATCTGGACACATCAAATGCATAAAGGTATATCCAAACCATTATTTCAGAGATTTATTTGTAATCATTTTGCTTAAAAATTTGGAAACCAAACTGAAAAGCACAGGTTGTCTTCAACTCTGTAAATGTAACAGCTGCAGGGACGAAGGTGCCAAGTCATTAAAAACAGCATGGTATGGTGTTTATGTTTAATTTAAATAGCACATTAGTTCAGTTCACATGTGATTTGTTTTATTTCAGAAAAAAACTGAAAGAAAACCAGGAAGTGGTGCAATAGAAATGATGCACAGAAAACCAGTCTGTAGAGCCAGAAACAGTGGCAGGGATTAAAAAAAAAATTAAGAGAGCAAAACTGAAGGACTTTTTAAAAATATGCCAAATGCAACAACGTCATTGTGAGTCAGAGGAGGAATCTTTAACGTCTGTGCTTTCTGTTGCCTCACTGACTTCGCTCAGCTCTTTGCTCTCTCCACCACTGTCCCTTTCGCTTTCCCTCTCCTGATCACCGGAGCCTGATGGCACATCTTGACCCGACACACGCACTCCAGGTTTCCTTAGCTGCAGGAAGATGCACAGGAAAATACAAAATAAATACAATACTCATTTAAAACACAGTTCTGTCCTCACAGTCATTTAAAATTGTACCAAACCAGTGGAAAAATGTTAGAAATCAAGCCACCTCATCAGCCATGTGGGCCAGGTCTCTCTTCATGGCGTAAGCATCCTCTCCGTCCGCATAGTATTTTGGCTCTACTTCACTAATCCTAAAGATCCATAAAGAAATTAGATAACACTTTAGTTAAAGGATACATGTTACACTTTAAAGCATCTTTTATTTTCAGTGAGCTTTTGTGCATGAAAAGCAACTCACCAATAACACAGTATTAAAGTAAATACTCCTGAATTACACAAAACCCTGTTTTTGTATCTACTGGGTATTCATTTGTCTATCTGTCTACATATTAGTTTGGCACAAAGCTAATTTAATCATAGCAGCCTGGACCTTCAAGGAAGAATGTTTCAGATTAAGAGTAGATGGTGCTTTGTAAAACATTTAGCTATTTTTTTAATCTATATAAATTTATCTTTGATTTATATTTATTTTTCTTTACATCTGTAATGCTTTTACTGATTCAATGTAAAGCACTTTGAATTGTCCTGTATACAAAGAAACTTGCCTTGCCTATAAGCACACAGAAATACATTTTTCAGAGCATCCTATGAACTGTGTGTTTTTCTTTTATTGAATGTTCCCGACACGAACTTTAACAAATGTAATGCTGTAATTTTAGAATATAGTAAGGGAGAGAAAAAAAAGCTATTTTTACTCCTTAACTAAATTTTAACTCCTGCTGTTTGACTCTTCTGTGTGTCTACATTTAATATTTAGAAGTTAATGAACACCTGAGTATCTGTTATAAAGTTATCAGGCAACATGTACGGTATGCCTTGTATTTTACTGTCTGGCATTACTCATGCCCAGTGGTAGTCCCTACCAAGATCAAACAAAGGGAATAAATATATTATAAAAAAAACACATCTGTGCTTGCACAGGATAAACTTACTGGAATTTCAGAGTGTTTGAATACAAGTGCAGAGCTGCCCGGTTGCTGCAGTGAAGAGAAAACATCAGTAAGGGTCTTTAGAATGAAGCAATTATCACACATAAAAAAATGCATGCATTTTGGAAATAGATAGCTGTCATTTTCAACATAAAATAAAGCAAATAACAAGCATAGAAATAAGATCATGGGGTAAAAATAGCACCTTTTACGAACGTGAAGGGAGACATATTTAGCATTAAAGTTCTCAATCATGGCCCGGCTGGCCTGGTCCATCAGCTTCTGAGCCAGACCAAGACGTCTGTGGGATCGTTTCACGGCCTGGAGAACGCAAAGTTAGTTGGACAGAATTTTAAAAACACATTAAAAAACACATTAAAAGCTGTGTTTTTTAGACTTACCAGTGATGTGATGTGTCCATGAGGCACATCATCAGGGTCCTCTTCCCTATAACAAAAAACAGACAATATTAACATAGAAAATAATAGATATAAATTTTGATCAAAGGATATTAAGTTGAAAGAATAGAGACATGCTTACATCTTTGCCAGCACGTATCCCACAATTTTTCCATTTTCATCCTCTGCAATGTATGAGAGCTGAAATAATGGAAACAGACGCATAAACAAGGTTGTAAACTTTTCATACAATAAATTGTAGCTCACGGTTCTTTACAGATGCAAAAAAGCATTGAACAGCAGCAGTGCATCAGCACAGGAGAAAGTAAAAAAAGAAGAGATAATCACCTGAGGCCAGGACAAGCCGTGGTAGAAGTAATATTTCATCTGATAGTTTTCTGGAAGACACAGCAGGTTACAGTGCTGCATGTTCATAAGGTCTTCCGGCTGAAATAGAGAAAATAACAGTCATAAATATGCATGGTACGATGCTAAACAACTAAACCAGGTGAAATTCAGTGAGTTAAAATGCAGGCAAGTCGACGGCGTTAGCCCCGGGTCGTAGCTAACAAGCGTGGCTGACGACTTTTTCAGCGTACTTACCCGCGCGTTACGTATGTTCATTTTGTTATGTGAATTCTTATTTAGCTTGCGGATGAAAAAATTAACTATACTTCCTTAGGCCAAATATTCATAATAATTACAAAACAGGATTAAAAGATCTTATTTTGCTAGCTACGTGAGTCCACTTGCTAACAGGAAAAGGGGGAGAGAAGGCGCATGTCAGAAAAACATCATTTCCGGTTAAAAAAATAAAATCTTTGGACTTCAGAGTTAAAGTAATTGTGCCTTACACGAGTTTTATTTTGGAAAATGAAGAAGGAAATTAATTGAGAATCCCTGAGGTCACCCCATTTATATACAGTCTATGGGTCACTCCTATTCTGTCTTCTTTTCCTTTTATCATTATCTAATTTTTTATTCTAAATAATCAAAATTTTCAACCTTTTTTAAAAAAGGTTTTCTATAAATTACTTTCGGAATCTTGTGCATTTATTTCTGTACTGTATAAGCTGAGCTGAATATTGTAATATAGTCTTAATTATTAATTGATACATATAAATATTAATAATAAATAATCATATATATATTTATTTATTAATTATATTAATAATTAATTATATATATATAAATAAGGTAC
>JBAMHV010000014.1:12571540-12597246 GCA_037177535.1 Pseudomugil gertrudae
AAACCTCTGTGAGTGATAAATATGCAAAAAACACAGAAATCAGGAAGGGGGCAAATACATATTCATGGCACTGTATGAGCTGCAGCAAACAGTGAAAACCACATGTATTTTTGGCACTCTTAGCCTCATTGAATAATTAGGATAATATTGTTTTAACACGATCTCATGATATTGTTTTAACTTCTAAACCATCTGATTTCAAAAAGAGAAAGGGATGATGTAATATCATTATTACTGTCAGCACAGTTTGGGGCACTGAAACTGCTACCACCCACAGTGGGAAAATAGGTAATGGGTGCACCTTAAGACGGGTACTTTGACAGGAGGAACTTGATCTGATGAAAGGTGAGACTTGGCCTCCTGTTGAGGTTATCAGCTGCAGTCTTTGTTTGAAGCAGTTGCCTCTGGTTGTCACTAAACAGTTTCTAATAGTGATGACTGGGTGTCTTCACAGCATTAGTTGGAGAGCCAGTTGTTTGACAGGCTTTAGGCAGACTAAAACAGTGTGTTGTGTGTGTGTGTTTAGGTGTGGTGTGTGCTTCAGAAGTACAGAAAGACTTTTCACCAACTGTTCTGATTCGGGCTCCTTGTACAGCTCCTACTCCAGCCAGTTCAATACTGATTCAGAAGGTAACACTGCAGACACATTTAAGCAAATCTAGCAGAAGTTATGTAGCATTTAAAGCAACTCTTTTAGTGTGACTCATTAAAGGGGTACTTTCTTCATCTTATAATCCACAAAATGATACATTTTGTAATAGAGATGAGTTATTGCTGTAAATATAAGCTCACTTTTAATTGGTTTTGTGTGTGTGTTTAATGTCGCTTTGCTATTGTCTCTTCAGGTGAGTGGGTTAGTGTGGAGGGCAGGTTCAAGTGTGTGTCTCTCACTTGTATGTCCAGCTCATGTGCGAGAAGTCCTCTGGGCCTCTCTCCCGCTGCCCACCTGGCAGACGGAACAGGAGACCTTATCCTAGTGTGGGACACGCACCCTCTGGGTTTCCTCAAGTTCCTCTACAGACATACAAGCACACAGGACCAGGTACCGGGACTGCTTATGAAAGCAAAGCTTGACTAAACAGTTTCTTTTTTCTTTCAAGTAAGCGCTTGGACTTCAGTTCTTTCCTATTTTTTCTAGTTCGACCTTCCCTTTGTGGAAGTCCATCGAGTCAAAGCGGTCCGCTTTTATCTAGCAGGGGAAGAAGGACATGAAGAGTTTGGAGGCCTGAGTGATGAGATAAGTGGAGATGAGAGAAGGGAGAATGAAGATGGATACGAGTTTCAGCAGAGATCCATGGGAAGAGTGACACCAAACATGGAGAAAGCGGCTACACCCTTTATGTGTCTGTGCTGCAAAAAAGCTCCGGCTGTGTCCGTGTGGAACTGTGATGGGGAGATGTTGTCTGTCACTGATATATTATGCAGGTAAGACAGCATAACATAAAACCTTGTGAGTTGTCTGACATTAGATTAAGGATCACCAGTTCCTTAGATGCGTTCCTGCTGCAACACACTTGACTAAAATGAGTAGGTTGTTAAGGGACTTGTTTAAAAAGTCATTTCATGTGGGTTAGGTGTGTTCCAGCAATGACACATCTAAAACCTGTGGGACAGTGATCTCTGAGGACCAGTTGGAGTTGGTGATCTTTGCATTATTTAGCCAAAGAATGCCAGATTTAAGTAAAAACATTGCAGATAACAATATTTTTTGTCTTAGAAAGTTTTTCTTTAACTGTTTACACCTTTCTCAGGATTCATGGTCAGTTGGTGCATCTGTATGCCAGGGGGATCGAGGATGGAGCTGCCATACATGGCTGCAGCCAGGAGAGGGACCAGTGAGACAGGACATGCAAAAATTAATGACACTTCACAAAGAAACAAGAAGATATGAAAAGAAAAATGCATGACTGCAATCATGAATTTTATGAATATCTGATTTGCAAAGAGCTCCGATATTTCAGGAAGTTTTAGTTTTCTCACTGTGTTAATGGAAAGTAACTATTTTTTGATTTATTTATATGCAATACCGATCATAAGTTTGGACACACATCCATTGTATTTAATAGGAAAGTATGTGTATGTTGGCTCAAGACCCCAGCGACCTGTTCAAGGAAAAGCAGTAGAAAATGAATGGATGGTATGTGTATGTGTGTGTGTGTGTGTGTGTGTGTGTGTGTCTTAAATGGTTACCACTGCACAAAAAAGATTTCATGTGCTACTTTACATACTGTGTAACTTGTTTTTTTTGTTTTTGCTTTTGGTGCTTGACTTTACACAAAATAAATTAACGATAAATTTATTTAAAAAGTTCGACTACAAACATAAAACAAATTAAAAAATATGATCTGACTTGTTTTATTTGTTCCTATTATGATTAGCTCTACAAAACTTATGTTTCCTTTAAACTAAACATAAGTGGCAACAGATTCACTTGTATTCTTTATGAGCACTAATAAAGGACGGTGTAGTTGTGGATGAAACCAAACTAAGCTACACTGACTGATAATATTTTATAAATGATTATCCAGTGTCAACACAGCTTTCCTTAACATTATAGTAGACCACAGCTTTATTGGCAAAGTAAAAAGAGTAATGAGGTAACAACAGTTTCGGAGGGTAAAGTTATTTGAACACATGTTTGTTCCTGTTGTTCTTCCCACAGTTCTCAGGGTCCAGGCATGATCACTGACTGCTCTCTTATTGGTCATGTACAAAAGATGTGTGTGTGTATTTGTATTTCCAGTTAGGACGAAGACCTGGTAGAGACAAAGCAAAAATAATATCAGGTAGCTTATGAATATTTCAAAATTTTATGACAGAACTTAAACAAAATAAAGTCATCTCAAACTTTTGTCATGCATGATTTAATTAGCATGCCATTGATAGATACATGTGTTTGGATTGAGCTTAAAACACTGACCCTGAAGCTTTTCTTCCCTGCAGTTTTACATTTTAATGCATCTCCTCTATGACTGTTAGAGAGACAAACCAGTCCAACAGGTCCTTCTAGTGAGACTACTAGCTGGTGGGGCATTGTGTGTAAATCAGGTTTTGCAACATTATAGTTTAATGAGAACTATAAACAGGTCTGCTGACCGCACAGAACAAGTTTTTATTCATAACCTTCAGTTTAACAACATATTAAATGTTCTATGCTCATCCATCTATTTGCTTCAATAATTATTTGGCTCAGATTTTTCCTGATTATGGAAATGATGACTTATTAGGAAATCTCTGATGCCCACGGTAAATCATCAGGCTGTTTTACTTCATTTTCAATCACATCTGATTGATCGTAACAAGCTGTGGGTTTTATGTGCAGACAAAATCAAACCAATCAAACAGCAGTGACTGAAGTAAACTTTATTGTTTGTAAACTTTTATTTAGTGCTCCTTATCACCATGTTAGTGCATGTACAAGTGACACGGAGCATCAGGTTGTGTGGGACTGCACCCACTTGTATGTTCCCTCATAGCGGAATCCTGCCCTCCTTACAAGGTCGTCCGCTTCATTTGGACCGCGACTATGAACAGAATAAAAGCAAGACAAGAATTTAATGATCTATGTATTCACTTCTGTCCATCTCTGCATGATGGTGAGTAGAACCACGGCGTCACAGGAAGAAGGTGGCTGGGGGAGGTTCAAACGGGGGTCTTTCTGTGTAGTTTGTCCCATGTGTGCATAGGTTTCTCTAGGTGCTTCGAGTTCGTCCCACCATCAAAGACCATTGACCATTGATTAATAAAGTCTCTCTAGGTGAAACAATGGATTGTTTGTCTCTGTGTTGGCCTTTGCACCCTGCCTCTTGCCTGCTGGGATAAGTTCCAGTTTTCCTGCAACTATGAACGGGAGTAAGTGGTATTAAAGAATAATAATAAAAAAAAGAAGTTTACCTTCCATATGTGTAAGAAATGGGTTGCCTCTTCTCTGCCTCTATTTGGTGAAGGAGGGGAGTGAAGATCCTCCAGGCTTCCCGCAACTCATCACTGTGACAGACAGATGAGCTCAGATGACAACATGTATATAAAAACAATGAAAGATGCTGTAGAAATCTGGTTCATGTTCAAATCTTTATGGAAAAAGTCAGAAGATTTAGCTTGCGTTAGCTACAGTAACGTGCTACTAACCTTCGGACAAAGTGCATCTGATTTCCACAGAAGACATCCAGAAGTAGTCTCTCATAAGCATCAGGAAGCTTCACATCCTACAAATACACGTTAGCTGTTAAGCTGAACTACAAAAAGACTGATGGTTATCATGCAAACTCCAGTATTTAATTCCATAAGTGTCATTACAAGTGAACTTCAAGATAGAAAACCATCTCAAATGCCATTTATCCACCATTTCGTATAAGATTAATTTGATATTTTTATTATGTAAGATGTGTAAAAAACAACTTCAGCATCAGTCCAACATATCTTTCTTTATCTGTGAAAACCTGAGAAATTATTCTAGTTTCTTCCTTCTCCTGAAACAATTTTCTCTTCTTTATTTTTTGTTACATATTTTGCATTACAGAAGAATTTATTTATCACTTTTGTACACCTACACAGAAATGGCACCTACAGCTGCTGTTTAGACTTCTTGCTTACAGTATTTGCCCTTTTATCAGTGCTCTTCTTCATGCATGTAGTGTGGCAGATCTCTCTTGTGTATCATGTAGGAACTACACTAATACATATAAATAGTTTAATTTAAAGTTATAAAAAACATAGCAGATCTTTTTTTCTTTTATGCTGATTTTGCCACTCAGAGCCACTGTGTGACCAACTCATCTCAGGAATCTAATTGAATTGATTGAAAAGCTTTTAACACTGACAATCAGTCTTCCGTAATAGATTATAATAAATTCTCTGGGCACCTTGTATCTGCTCTTGTACGTGAGGTCCAGCTCAGTCTCCTCTGGGCTGAAGTAAACCCCAGGCCTCTTGGTCATCATCTTCAGGTAAATGGCTTCATCTGGCTGCACTCTTACAACTAGCTCATTCCTCTGACAGAGTTTGCCAAAGATGTCTCCTGGCACATCTGTGAATTGCAGACGTACTTCTGCTTTCTGCTCATTTAGAGCTTTCCCACAGCGCAAAATGAAAGGAACGCCTGATGGGAGATGCGATGACATACATAGAAATTGGTTGAATTGGGAACGTTTTAAAAGGCAGAAAATCAAAGCAGTGTTAATGTAAAGAAAGTAAACGTAGGTGCTTAAATGCAGCCTCACCAGCCCATCTTTCATTTTGGACATAGAGCACTGCAGTGGCAAAAGTTGGAGTGCAGGAATCTTTTGGTACAGTTGGATCATCACGGTAACCCTGCTTAGAGTCACCTTCCCCTTCAGGATCCCCAACATATTGGCCAAGCACCACATCTGACTGTGCAACAGGAGCCACACACTTCAACACCTTCACCTATGTCACACCAAATAATAAAAATAAATTGTCGTGAATTGACAGACTCACTTAACTTAAATCACTCAATTATCGGTGTTACCTTTTCATCTCTCACATCATCTGGACTGGTGGAAGCTGGATTCTCCATGGCAACCAAACAGAGCATCTGGAGCAGATGGTTTTGCATGACATCACTACATTAAGAAGAAAAGTCAGGAATCAAAACGTGTGTTGAAGGTAAACCATTATATTATGAATGTATAGAACGGTCTTTACCGAATGATGCCAAAGTCATCAAAGTAACCTCCACGGCCATGAGTGCCAAAGGGCTCCTTGAAAGAAAGCACTACAGAAGCCACACTGTTCCTGTTCCATATGGGTCCAAAAATGCGATTTCCAAACCTAAAAGTGAGTGAATGACATACCTCTAAAACACTCCTGAAATCAGGCAACAACATGAATGTTAGCGTTGGTATTCTGTCTGCTTACCTGAGCACCATGAGGTTCTGCACCATTTCCTTTCCCAGGTAGTGATCAATGCGGTAGATTTGGTCCTCTACAAACAGGGACGACAGGTGGGCTGACAATTCCTGTGAGCTCTGGAGGTCACGACCAAATGGCTTCTCAAAAATGACCCTGTTCCAGCCTCTGCAAAAAACCAAAAACAAACAAAACTCCTACAAAGAATCTAGTCAAACATGCATGATTAATTTCTGTACTGAACAGATGCTAACTTGTGGTTCATGCAGTGGTTTCTGATGTTAGTGCTGACATGGTGGTAGACGGTGGGTGGCAGAGCGAGGTAGTACAGGCGGTTGGCGTTTGCTGCTCCAGGCAGAGATGATAGATAGCTGTTGAGTTGGTCAAAGGAACCACCATCGTCATATCTGCCACTCAGGTAAGAGTTCTTACTGAAGAATGCTGACAGACCATCACTGTCTGCATTATTTACCTAAATAAAACGTGTGTTATTCCTGAATGTACAGTTTGAACAAGTCACAATCATGGAGTCTTAATCCCAACCTTCATATGCGGCAGACATGCAGCCTTAATGTCCTCCATTGTCAGGTTAGACCGAGCAAAACCCACAAAGTATGTGTTATTTGGTAGAAGCCCATCTCTGAATAACCACCTAAACAAAGGGCAGTCAGTCAAAAGCAGCAATGCAGAACACTTCGTCCAAAGGTCAAACCCCTTCGAGCACAATGTGATCAAACAACTGTAAAGCAGCTCTGTTTTGTGTGTGCGATGCCATATATTACTCACCACAGAGTTGGATAGATCTTCTTTTTAGCAAGATCTCCCTGTGCAAATAGCAAAATTAGACGAGGCCTGATCAATGATTTCTGTAGATAATCAGTCTAACAGTAAAAGATCAAGAGTCCAACGCATAGGCTAACTCAGAATAAGCTGCCACAATAAAAGAGAGTGACTCTGTTGGGTAATGTGAAAAAAGGAGTTGTGTATGTGGAACAGACCTTATTTGGACATGAGTGAAATATGACTTTGTATAAAATCCAATTATTTGAGCTCAGTAAAGTAAAGCAGTCCATGCAGCAACACTCTGTCAACATGTGGCAATTCTCTGGTCTCCCACTGTGAAACATTTTCCAGTGGGCCTCTCTATTCGGCCAATACTCATCAAAAACTATTTGGAATTGTATTGCTCTAAAAATAAGATCTGACTACAGGGAGCAGGACATTATCAGACATGGAAATCAGTCATAACCTTGAAATAGAGATCATTTTGTTGCAAAAAGTTCAAAGGTTTTACTCACAGATGCTCCTAGGATGATGAATATGTGTGTGTTAGACTGACTTGACTTCTCTTCTCCATAGAGCTCCTTCCTGAGCTGTCCAAATAACTCAGATCGAGTCAGAGGCTTGGTGCTCATCTTCTGGATGATCTGTTCTCAGTCTGCCTCTACAGTGACCACTCTTTTTCCTGCGACTACATGACACACTGTGTGCTGAAATGTCATCACTGCGATGCAGGAAAAACTGACTCTATGCTACCACCTACTGTGAGATAGAAAAACAGCTTTATAGCAACACTTACCACATGCTTTATGAAATTCCACCATCTCTGATCTCCATTATTTTTCTGCATGGGTGTGTGCAGTGACCAAATCTGAACACAGCATCAGAACAGGTTTGGCAGTTCTGTACATTTCAGGTAGATTCAGCCAAAGCTGAGACAAACAGGAATGTGTCCCGCTGAAAAACCACTCCCACGTCAAATGTTGCGCAACATCTACAGGTGCCTTTGACAAATAAATTCCTCACACTGTTGCAGGGATAATTATCTGCACATAACCTTTGACAGGGTGGGTCCTACCGGATGTACAATGAGGTCTAAACTGAAAAAAACATTCCCAGACTGGCAGCGTGATTCTACTGTAACTCCAAATCTTAAATGAATATTTCTGGTATCAGCAACCAAAGCAAGTTAATCATTACCATAGGCTAAAATGGATAATATTGTTTTTATGTAAACCATTAACAAGCCAGGACAAGAAGGAAACATTTTGGGATATAATGCAAAATAACAATGCCACTGTTTGTACAGTACTAAACAATTCAGGGTCATTGATACAAAGTCCCAGCTTCAGTTCATTGAAAAGTTTATCTTAGTTCATTCTAATGGATCCTCAACATGAGTGAAAAATTTATAGGTATTAATAACTGTAAACAAATAATCAAATGTAAATTATGTTTATTAAAACATTACAAAAATAACACCTCTGAGACTTAACGCACTTATTTTAAAACATTCAGTCAGACAAGACAATAAAAATTACAATAAAATCTCCCCATCTTGGAGTGTAAAAGAAGTACCGACAGCTTCACAAAGCTGCTACTCAATAGAAAGTCCATAGATTTCATAAAATCCCCAAACACAGTAAAATCCTTTTCCTGAGTTTTCTCCATAAATAGAATTTTAAAATAGACCGACCCAAATGTTTTCATCAAAAGGTGATTGTCTTTACATTGTCCTCTGTCTTTCACTGGTCATCAGTCTGATTGAAAGC
The DNA here is from genome assembly GCA_037177535.1 of Pseudomugil gertrudae. NCBI lineage: Eukaryota > Metazoa > Chordata > Actinopteri > Atheriniformes > Pseudomugilidae > Pseudomugil > Pseudomugil gertrudae. The sequence goes on from JBAMHV010000014.1 coordinate 12,579,961, forward strand.
ACAAAGCTCTGCAGCAGCTTTTGCTGGATCAGTGATGATTTGGCTACAAGATGTGGGTCCAAGGAAGGTGGACTCACAGTGCCAGAGGTCACTGTGGGAGGTCAGCTGAAAGACCAGTGCTGGTAGAGATCTGCAGGGTTACAGTGGTCCATCTGAATCTGGTCTCCTTTTAGCTGTAAACATTTCCCACTGATGGGGTTCTTCAGAAGATTTTCCTGTGGAAAAAACATCCTGTGTCAGTGTACTTTGCAGATGTATGTATTCAGAGCAGCATAATTTAATCAGAATGGAAGATATACTCTCTTGTCTCTTTTAAGGCAACAATAAGTAATTTGTTAGCCAGGTTTAATTGCAAAAAGGAGACTATAAGTCAGGTTCTACTTGAAGGTGAGAAGAGAGATAAGAATTCTACAGAACCTCAAATTCCCACATATCACAGTTGTTCGAGCCACTTAAATAGTCATTTATAAAAATGCAAAGCAGGGGTTTTTAGATAGTCTTTGTTCAGCTTTTTAAATGATTTTTCAGCAACCCAATGGTCTCAATCCAGCAATAGCTTCCAGAACTAAAAGACAAGGCAAGACTGCCTTGTAAAAAGTGAACTAATGTTCAATTTCACACTTTAAATGATAAAAAAAATAAGGTTTACAGCCTGATATAAAAAAGGTTTACAACACGGATGTGGTCAGTTTAAAAGAGTCAGGCATCCTCAAGTTCTTGATCAGAGCCAAGTTTGTCATGGCACTTTAGGTAAATGCAGGTAAAGGTAAAATTGGGTTTAATTTTTGCAGACCAACCAAGTACTCCTCACCTCTGTAAAAACCCATTCCTGTTGGGGTGCCAAACTGGTACCTTTCCCCTTCAGCTGGCACAGCTCAATCTTCACAAGCTCTGGGTAATCTGTGGCATGAAGACACAGCTGCTTTCCAATGTTATGACGCAGCTCCCTATGAGACGAATACTCAAAGTACTAAAAGACAAAATTATCCAGTTAGAACCAAACTGCCCCAAGAGCTCGTCAAATTATCTTTAATTATAGTTCTTCATTTTATACTGGGAAGTCAGTTACATTACCTGGTTTCCTCCCATGTTGTGGCACCCGTACATGATCATAGGTTTACCACCCTGATTAGTCTCTCCAACATCCAGGCAGGTGTTTGTACCTGCGTTTCTAATCTTTTGCAGACATGGACACACAATAAAAGTAAGATAATGAACCCAGTTATGTAATACATGCATGCGTTTATGTTGTTGCAACTAACAAACTGAACTCACTGCGCCAAATTTCTCTGGGCTTAAATCTGGAATGAAGACTTCTGGGTAGATTGTGTTGAGGTACCAAGTGAAGTTCTTGCAGTTAAGACTCTGTCTCAATTTCAGTCGATCAGAAACGTCTCCATAATTATTCTATAATTGGGAGGATGGGGGATGCAGTTAATTGTCTGATAAGCAAAAACAAGCACCAGTATTAAGAACATGATATCATACTGTAACATCAGGGTAATGCATCTCTAAGTCATGCATGATTGTGCTAAATGGCCCTGCGTCATTTTAACATTTGAAAGCCGACCTCACTGGCCATGACCGCAGCGTTCTTGTTGCGGCGATAAAAGATCTTCTTATAGTCATCCATCCAGACTTCCGCCAGGCGCACCTGGTTGCGGGTAATGACCTCTGTGCCTTTGGGGAAGGTGTGCGGGCTTTTGGTGCGGAAGACATGACCCACAACAGAACAGGGGATGATTTCAAGTTGACCCCCGCATTGCCACACCTGCAAAACACGCAAGGACACAGAAAGAAAGTATTGAAACTAATATTAAGAAGACATATTGAGTAATATATGAAACTGTGAGAGCAAAGAAAAAGCCTAACCCTGAATGACATCTCCACATTTTCTCCACCCCAGATCTCCATCTTTTCATCATACGTTCCGATGTGCTCAAAGTACTTCTTTGAGATTGAGAAAAGCCCTCCAGCAAAAGTAGGTGTTCTGAAATGTTCATGAGCAGACACAAGGCCTTTAAGGTATTTCAGTGACTGAATGCTCCTAGTGAAAGGCCCACAGGCTATCTTACTTTACAGGATAGGTTTCATCCTTGCGTAGCTTCTTTGCATCCTCAGGTATCGCCTCCCAGCCGAAAGTCAGACTCCAGTCAAAGTTACCACGGTTATAAGCTCGATTAGTAGCCACAGGCTTGTGAAACTGAAAGGAGTTGAGATCAATGGTGGTGATCTCTGGGCTAACTACAGCGGTGGGTTCCTCAACAATGCGGGCCAAAAGAGGCTCCAGCCAACCATGAAAGCATTCACCTGCACAGAGAGTAACAGAAACGTATGGGGAAAACAATGTTTCAACAAATAAGGAACTAAGTGCATTAACTAACTGTGTAAAGTGTGCTTTAATTTCCCTATTTGTCATGGTGTTACCCATTGTTACGCTATTGCTTAAAATGCCCGCTTTAGCATGTTTGTGGTGGTTGATTGTGTTTTCTGTGCGAGTTTCCTCACAGTGTGCATCAAGGAAGGTGAGGATTTCACCCTGAGCGATACTGGCACCCAGCATCCTGGCTGTGATGAGGCCCTTTCTCTCTGGCTGCCTGACCACATGGACAATTTTCAGTTGCTGCACAAAATCCTCCAGCTTAGTCTTAAGGTGGTCTGCAGTAAAATGAGAACAGAGATCAGTATCAGAGCTGAAACGGTTGTCAGAAGCTCCAGTGAGGACACAACGTACTGAGGATTCAGCATAACATCACTGCAGTCATATGCTTTAATATTAACAACCAAAAAAGATCCATTGATAAATAACTCAGTCATTTACCTCACTACTCCGGAGAAGAAAAACTTTAACATTCATCTCGTTTATACCCATGAGACTACTGCTAGAAGAAATAGCAACGAAGTGGAAATGTTGCTGGTAAAACTGGGTTACACTTCCCCTCTAAGAACTTTTGTGACCACAATGTACTGTATTTCATACAAGTTTCACTTTCAGACAACCTTCAGAAGGCATATGAAAGCTGTTAATAGGGACAAAGGAAAAAGAAGTGAAGGTGTTCAAATAAAACATGCAAATACTCAGCATGATAGAAATGAAACTGAGATAACTGACAGGATATTATAGGCTCAATAAAATGACAAACATTGAAGTGTTTGGTGTACCAGTTATCCTACCAGGATGCTGTTTGTACCACCTTAACTCCTTTAAATATTTACATTTAGGGAGGATATTTCTTCAGCGAATCAGCTCCCCTCTTTAAAAAGCTGATATTGTTTTGTTAAATATATCTTCACTTAAACTAAATCAATCATTTGGTGTAATTTTAAGCAATTGAATCTTTTGTAACTCAATATGAAAGCAACATGGCTCCCTAGCAAAATAAGCTCATCGTTCTGTAAAGTTTTAAAGACGGGCCTTTTATTACAATTATTCTTTGAAATTCACTGCACTGTAAACTTTGGTAAAAAATACACCGGTTCATTGTGATGATGCTTCTATTTTATTGCACTGTTGCCTCACTGCAGGTTTCTTTAGCAATTAAAACCACAAATCTATTAGCTTTTATTAAAATCTCTCCCTAAAGCACAGTGACCTGAGCAACACCCTATGTCAAGCTAATATAATGTCTATGATCCTTGACCATGGGAACATACCCTAAAGACACAAAAATGGAGCAATTAATGTAATAGTTTGGGAGTTAGTGAATAAAATTATCATTTTTCTCCAATAATTTTAGCTAGCCATTTTTTTATTTAACATCTACCATAATGTCATCTTCTTTTTTAAATGCCAATTATTCTGGGAATTATCTGCTGAGTTAGAAGCTCTAATGGAAAGCTTATCTGTCCCAAAAGCAAAAGAATTATTTAATAAATCCTACAATCCAGAATGCAAACACCCCAAAACTGTAATAGCTAATTCTTAAATCAATTTCTAACATTTCATTAAAATGTACTTAAAATCCATCCACAACTTTCCGAGTTCTGCTCCAATCGGGTGGACGTGAAAACAAAACCTCTGTTTTAGTGAAAAATCTACGACTAAATCTGGTAGAATACTCTGAAGATTCTTTGGTAAAGTATGAACATTAGGAGTGAAGGGTAAGTCAGCTTTTATTTTCTGCTACAGAGAATAAGAACTTGAAAGCAACTTACCAACTAAAGTATAAAAAGCTGCATAAGATACACCTGATGTGGCAGCAAAAGAAGCTTGCTGCTGGATTTTGTTCTTCATACTTATGCTACCATCGCACTCTGCTGCAGCTTCTGGTCTCACAGCTCATTAACTCCATAAAATGAAACAGTTCACTTCAGATGTAAAATACTCTAATCACTTATAGGACGTAAAAACAACAACTCAAACAAAGAAAACAAAATATTGAGACTGCTGTACAAATTTCCTAAATATGTTACCACTTAATCTAGTCAGTAATTACTAAATTATGAGTTGAAATATGTGAACTATATGAGAGAGATGAAGCCCTAACAAACATATCACAGTACATTTTTAGTGCAGGTCCAGAACAATCAATTTAAAAAGGACTTACAACTTTTCAAAGGGGTACAGTATCTGAAAGCCCCTGTCGCTCCCATTAGTGCCCCTCATTTACTGTTTGATCCAGAAGCAGATAAAAACAAATAACCACTTAAAATGTACTGAAAGCTTCTCTTCCTGTCACACACCACTTGCTGCAGCTTGTCACATAGTCTTCTATGTATAATCAGTGTATGCACCTGCAGTACTGGCATCATCTACCAAGATGATCTCTTTGAGCAGGACAGCAGGAGATGTATGCAGGACGCTGAAGACTGTCCTGAGGAGTGTGGACCAAGCTTCGTTGTGAAAAACTATGATAACGCTGGTGGTAGGCAGAGGTGGACATCTGAGAAATTTTCTCTCCACACACCTGGGTGAGGTGAACCATGTCAAATACAGAGAAAAAGATGCATGTGAGAGAGAAGAGCCATATCTGATGAAAAAAAAGAATCCAACATGACTATTTTCTGCAGGTATTAAAAATCTGCACTGTGACTACTTTAAAACAGCTCAACATGCAAAAAAAACGATTAAAAAAGCACTTTAAACCTGAAAAACATGTCATGTAAATGTCCCAGCACCTGCAGTGAAAGATAATATTTTTACTAATATCAAATATCAATGTGTAAACGAATCATCCGTAACGCATCACCCCATGAAGTTTTCATTTAATCTTAGTGGTTACAGTTGGTTTAGCCTCTTTAACCAATCAGGGAAATAGTGTGTAAATAATTGACTTTTCTGAGCATGAGCACAACTGAGATACAGTGTTATTTGGCTGCATATGTGTCAACAAACTGAAGCAAAACAGTGATTTGACCACGCTAAGAACATTTGAGAACATTCACTCACTCTGGAGGCCTCGTGTCATCCCCAAGACTACGGCTGAGCGAGATACGATCACTGGCAAACTGGTTGAAACAATGCCTGGTCAAACCCTCCTCCTTCTCCTTCTCTTCCTCGGGTGTCATGCTGCCTTTTTCAAATCCTCTCCCATCAGCTCCAGGGCTTTGCGGGTCCTGAGGTGGTCTCTCCAGGTGGGGTTTCAGTTCAACCAGACTATAATATCCAATAGGGCAGTTAACATCTTGGGTGGGCTGCTCTTGCACTGCTGGTCGCTGTGGAGCTCCAATCTGAAAGCCTATGTTGTTCACAGCCTCTCGCACCATGACCATCACCTTGTCCCGTCTGTCTACCAGGTCCCGCAACCAAGGTTCCCCAGCAGATGACGAGCCAACATCCCTTTGTAGAACTACCAGGACAACCATAAATAGAGTCCCCCCAAGGAGCACCAGCTTCAGTGGGGACATACGGCGCCGTAGAAACAGACGCATGTTTCAGGATGGCTAATGGGAACTCCTACTGCAGAGATAAAAAGAAAGAAATTATCAAAATAAAAAGGAAAAAAACATATTCTCTTGTTACTATTGACTGCTTGTACTCGGTATACATTGACAAAGTCATTCTTTTAGATAACAAAAAGATGACAAGCAAGGTAAGAACCCCTCAAACCGGTTTGTGTATCTCTGCAAGTGTCATAGCAGCTGGTGATCAAGCCAACCCTCCTCCTCCTCCTCCCTCTTTGTTTCTTTAGGAAACAGTCCCACAGGGCCAGTGGAGAGAACAGGGAAGTGGAGAGAGGGAACAAACACATCTCACCTCTCAGCAAACTAATTCACCTGTTCTGGCCACAGTCCACCAGGAGCCACGTGGCAACAGGTGAGCTGTTACACTGCAGGCTCAACCTCCAGCTCCCATCCTGGTTAACAAGTGACAAGCAACCCCTGTCTTCATTTCTGCCAAATTTAGCTCATCCTTAATTATCACTTTCCATCTGCAAAAGGAAGTTAGGTCTGCTAAACGGAGCATTACTTCACCCATCTCAGATGCAATGGCAGACTGTTTCCTGTTGTATGAAACAGGACTGCATTGTAATAAATGAGTTAGTTATGTCCTGAGGTGATCACTGATCAGTAAGGAAGTCACTCTTACTTGGTTATGATTCATTTATTTTATTCTTAGGCCAACTGCTTTCATAATTGATTAATAAGGACGCTTTTGCTGTTCCACATCATGTAAAGCTGAGTTATCAATCATACACAATGATCAAAATGAAGTCAGCATGATGTGAGCACACACATCTGGATTGACTCCAAAGATACAAATATGTGCTAATGTAGTATTCCAAGATACACAAAGTAAGGTAATCAAATGTGAAATCTAAGTAACAGAGGACAGGAAAAGAACTGTCACCACAATGTGAGGAAGACAAACAGCGCAGACGGTTAAACGTCCTGAAACAAAAATGAAAGAGGAAGAGTTGGTAAGACAGCAAGTCCCGACCTTTCATTACAACATCACTTGTTTTTAACCGATTTCAGCTGATACAACAAGCAGGATGTCAATCCACTAAAAACAGGGTGACGATGTGGGGTCTGAACATCTCCAAACTTTGTGAAAGGCTGCTACTTACCTAGAACCGGAGAGGAGTCGTCCTCGTCGCTCAGGCCTGCTCCGGCTGACGAGCCGCGGTGCGTAAGGTGAAAGTAGCAGCACGTGTCTCGTCTTCAAGCTTCTTGAAGGAGGCAAACTGGAGCTGAAGAAAAAAAAAACCGAGTTTTGATGTGAACCGAACAGGTGCCATTTGCTCGAATAGTTTGTAAAAGTGAGTCCCCTGCTGGTAGCATACGCATCACGTGGAAGGCTTTTATTGTAGACAGCGCGCGTGCAAGGAGTTCCTGTGCGGATATACTGTAGCTACAATGAAAGTTATGGTGATGATTATTATTTAAAAAAATACAAATATTAGTAAAATATTGTTTAAACGTATATAAAACGTTGTAAGTTTCCATTTTTTATTTCTAGAAAATGTTCTAATGGTTCAATATTTAATACCAGGCTAATACTACATCCACTATTCTACCTAATAATAAATAATAATTATAGTATATATCATATAAATGTAATAATAATAAATAATAACATATAATATAAATATTATAACAATAATTATAAATAATAATAATAATAAAAAAGGAGATTTGTAACCGACAGAGGGCCTCTTCAATGTAATTTATTGTCCCTGTTTGTTATAAATATAAATAAAATTGCCTTTTCCGGTGTTGTCATACATAACAAAAGATTAGTCAGTCAGACCATATCTGTATTTTAACATTTTGCTGCTAGTATTTATGTACTTTTCCTTAAGCAGACTTTTTTGTGCTCCTTAATAATTTTTTTTTTACTTAAATACATGCTTTTAAAAAATAAATCCTAATACTTACACTATGACAAACCACTGTGCGTCTCAGTGTAGCTCTACGCCTTCTGCCTCCCAAACAGCATTTTCCAATTCATAGAAGTCTGCAGGAGAGATGGGACATCATTCTACCAAACCATTCATCAGTCTTTACATCTTTGGTACTGGTTATAAAATCTGTGGACTGTGAAGGTCTCATCAATGCATCATGCAAAACAAAATTAAAATGTACTGCCATCCTGTAAGGGACAGCTACATAAAGATAATGATAATTTATTAAAGTTATTAAAGTTAAAAGGTGATTACTTGAAACAACTTAGTGTTAACTGATGGAGATCCTATCCTCTAAGGAGAAGAGAGAATCTAAACAAAGCCTGCAAATTTGCCTCCACTATTATGACAAAGCCACTGGATCTGTTCACTATAGGGGTCAAGAGTTCAGGGTTTTCCTTTAAGTGACCATCTGTCTGCTGTTAAAGCTAAGATACTGCTAAGAAATATCAAAGTGACTCAGGCTCCATCTCAGGTAGTCCCAGGCACCTGTCTGACAGAGCGACGTGTTGCTGTATCATGTACCTATTATAGTAACATTAGTCCTTTTTTCATCAGGGATTAGGAGGAATTTATGTCACTTAATTAATGTTCAGCATAGAGTGCTGTAAGTGAACATTGCAATAACCTCAACAAAATTTCATTATTAATGTGCAAGCAATTAAATACTCTCTCCTGTATCACCCTCTTGAAACTGTAGACTGTGTTATTCAGAAAAGGAGAAGGGTGTATCTCTCAGGTTACTGTCACACAGTGCGATCTTGATTGGAGGTTGCTGATTGACACGGGAGCTAAATGAAAGCGAACAAATAAGATAAACTTTGGTAGTTTAAAGTTGTTTTATAAGACAACAAGCAAACAGACTTTTTATTTTTGTTGGATGGGAGCATCAAGAGAACCAAATAAACACAGTAATGCAAATGAACAAAACAAAAAAAAAAAAACAGTCATTTATTGATTTTCTTATCAGTGAAGAATTTAACCAAATTGATCTTTACACTAATGCAATTATTAAGCTTGACACTTTTTAAAAAATGCAACAGTATTCACTCAACCTTCCCCCTCTGAGGACAGAGGTGGACAAACAAATGCACGATGTATTCTTCAGCCTGTGGAGGCAGCATTTTGTGGCTAATAAGAAGAATTGTGAACATAAAATCACCAAGTTTAAAGCTTTTTTTAAATATAAAATATTCTTTCAGAAAACATAATCTAAACTTTTATACCTCCAATTCAGTGACTGAGCATCTTCTCAGCAGTCAGAAATCTTTCATACATTCATTTATTTCTCATCCAAATTAGGAGGCAATACTGCAGCGTAATGTTGTGATTATTGGTCCATGAAGTATGTGATTACTGGTACCACAAAAAAAAATCAATACAAGAGAGAATTTCTAAATAAACTAAATACCCAGGCTGTCTGGAAACGTTTGTACCACAGTCCGTTTGGAATGAAGTCAGTCAGAATAACAGCCTGGTAAAGGGAATAATAGATGCAGTCCTCTTCAAATCATTATTTAGTCAGAAAAAAGGAATGAACACACAACTTTGAAGACCAATATAAAACATGCCTTGTAGCGGCCAGTTTGGCAAGAAAGCATTGTCATACAATTTCATAAAAATCTCACAGTGAAAAGTTACAGTATGCCCCTTTACTGATCCGCATTCAGCTACTCACACCCACATATACAGAACTCACACACTCTGTATAAAATAGCTGTTTAACACTCTGGCTTCAGTTCTGTGGTATTATTGCAACCATTTCTCCTTCACTTTGTACTTCCTGTTTTTTGGCTTGAACCAAAACCATTGCAGGGAGTGAGTGTTCAGCCAAACATCCGACTGAATCACAAACAGCCTCATGCCCAGAGTGTGGATCATTACAAGCTCGAGGGAGCAAAAAAAAGGCCCTGATAAAACACGCAGAAGTCCAAACAAGGTTATTGTGTCTCATGTCTGCGTATGTTTGTAGATCTGTGCGTAAATGTGCGTCCTCCTTCATCAATAAGTCCTCAGTGAGTTATAAGTTGGTCTCTGTAAGCAGAGACGTTGCCGTGGCCTTAAAGGAGGAATAATATATAGAAGATTGTTTTAACTGTGAACAGAAGGTTCAATTTACATTTAATATCAAATATTTGTTCTTTGGTTATTCTCCTTCATTTTGTCCTTGCATATTTTCTTTTAAGAAATATTTTTTTTTATTTCTCACAAAAATAAATAATAAATTCTGATGAAATACTTGTACTATTGCTCTTACATACAAGCATCCCCACTTCCATTCTAAGGCAACTGGGCTTCATTATCTGTCGGGCAGCCTGAAAAAACAAAAATAAAAAGTCTTCAAACATGAACACCACCCCACATGTGTGCAAGTAAGAGACACAAGTGTCGAGCTGGAGACTTGTCTCTGTTGGCCATGTTCTGTCACCAGTCCTGTGCACCGTGCTGAGGTTCTCATCACCGAGCTAGCCACTCAGTCTCTCTGCAGTCTCTGCCGCGGTGGGAGTCGCTCTGTGGTCGGCCAGTCTGTCGTTAACTACCCGGGGGACCACTGGTGAGGAAGTAGGTGGTCATTTCCCCCTTTCCCTTCACCTTGACAACACCTCGGCAGTCCAGCTGGTATCCGTTGTTGACCAGTACATGGTATAAATCTGTGGTTACCTTGGAGAAGACATGGACATTTAACATTGAGGACATGAGACATTCAACCTTTCCAGAGAAAAACATGTCACACTCTATAACTCTATAATCTCCCTGAAGCCATTTGATGGATATGAATAATAAAATTAAGTTCTTTGCGTTTATCAAGATAGATTGTATAATTATACAATATAGTTTAATTGCACTCATTTGTAAGGGTTTAAATCAGGTAGTTTAGTCAATGATAAATTAATTTGTTTTGTCAACCACATTCTTATAAAATAAAAGTCATATTTCCCAAATGTAGGGCAAATAAAAACAACAATTAAATCCTAACATTTGGGAAATGTGACATTTATTTTTTAATGTGTCTCAATAGGTTCCTAAGAAACTCCTTTCCTTTCTTTTAATCTACATAAAACAGTATTTATTTTTGCACGTGTTAGTGTTTTATATTAACAAAATTGTTTGAGTTTCAACATAAGACAGATAAAAAGTCATTTTTCTTATTTATCTATCCCATTTCATTGATATAACAGCAATGCATTAAGCAAAAATTAAACTAAAGCTTAGTTTCACTTGTATCAAAATGAATATTTTAGATTTGCAGTAACATATACTGCACTACAGGTGGCATCAGTAGTCTTCTTATTCCTTCAAGGGTCAGTCAGTAAGTATTACAAAGACGTTTAGAAAATACCACCCACATCTGCTTCATGTTTATGAATGACTTTTTGCTTTCTGCTTGACATGCATTTGATTCTCCCTATGAAAGGATTGTGTTATGGCATTTGCATGACCTCAGCAGGAAATTGTAACTTTATTTCTTTGTCTAACCCATATAGAGACATTAGACCAGTAATTCTGGTAGAAAAGAGCATGCCTGGCACTCACTGAAAGTTCTGATATGAAATCTTTCCCAAGCAGAGGTATCTGCTGTTCATGAAGAATTATAACAACCTAATATGCTTTTTGTCTGAGATCAGATTGAAGTGTGGACGTTATGATTTGCATATAAATAAACTGATAAAGTGACCGCTGGGGGAAAAAAAGCCTGCATGACTAATTATAGCATAATCTGCTCTGGTATTCAGAATTGGCAGGCTTACTTCACAATAACAAAAAACAAAATGCTTCTTGTGATTGTAAACTGTGCAGCAGGTACTTGAAACAGGCCAGAGGTGTGTACAATAATGCAGGATTTTTTTCTTTTTAAGATAACTTCAAACTTAACCCAGGGTTTTCTACACTCTGTTTTTGTTCTTGGGGTTGAACCTAAAATGAAACATTTAAAAGGAAGGAAGTGAAGAAGCACTGCCCAAAATGTCTGAGCTTTTATAAAGTGATCAGAGTACTGTCTGTTTATATTATCCAATGAATTAATATTGAACAATCTGTCGAATGTGCGCATTAACAGAGTCGACTGTGTCCTGCCAGGATTCCTTCCTGGCTTTTGCTGCGATTACAAAGTTGCTTTGAAACTGGATGATTTGTTTAGACTTTTTATATTTGTGAAGAATAATTGTCTTCTCCTCTATGGTAAAGTAGCTGCTCTCACCCCCAATTGAAATGGGAAACCCTGGGTTGAATTCCCAGTTTCATCGTAACGTTCATCCAGATTCTGAATGCCTGGGTAAGTCAACCCTTGTAATAAAAAAAGATATTCGGAATGTGTTATTCATGCTTTGTCGTACAGGTGTCAGCTCGTGTGAGGTACCTGGATGTAGTCTGGCACTCCCGTGCTGTCCATTCGGCTGGCCACATTGACTGTGTTCCCCCAGATATCATACTGGGGTTTTCTGGCTCCAATTACGCCTGCAACAACCGGCCCCATGTTCAACCCTGAGAATGAATTACAGGCACAGTATTAGTTACATCATTTGAAAGAAATATTAATGCCGTTATAAAGATGGAGATTGCTATACTTCTTCTTTGACTGATGCAACAAGGCTTTTCCACAGAAGATTTATCAGATAATGTTTTATCATCAATTTCCTCTGCCCTCCAGGCTTACCTATCTTCATCTGGAAGTTGTTGAAGGAGTGCTCATTGATGTGTTTCATCTGCTCTCTAAGCCTCATGGCATAGTCTGCCAAGGCCAGGATGTGTGAGCGGCCTTCTCTATCGTACGTGGAGTCGTTAAGGCCAGAGGCTGCCATATAGGTGGAGCCAATGGTTTTGATTTTCTCCAGCTGGCGGAACTTTTCTTCACTGATGATCTTTAGACAAATAATCAAAGAGAGGAAATGAGATAAAGAAAAACAGTATTTCAGCTACAGGTCAACCACTATGCAGGCACAATACACTGCCAAGAAAACGGTAGCCATAACTGCATAAAACTTTACCATTATTACCCAATCACTACTCCTCTAAATGATTTAAACAGCATTAAATGTACCTCATCGAAGTCAGCAATGATCTCGTTAAGCAGCCGGAGACACTCGACCCCTTCGTTGTTTGCTTCCAGTTCCACGTAAAACTCTGAAAAGTTGCTGATGGAGGCAAACATGACAGCGACACACTCGCATGACTGGTAGTACAACTCATCATTCCGACACTCCCGGGCAAGAAAGTGAGCAGCTACATCCTTGGGCAGTATGTTGTGGAGCAGGCGGCGGTTATAAGCCTGCAGCTTTTCCATATCCTCCTTCTCCTCTGTGGCCTTAAGAGGTACAGAGAGAGAGAGATGATGCTGCTCAGTCACATTGTCAGGTGACTGGATTCCTGAACTACTCATTGCTGTTACTATGGGTGTTTAGGATATGTCACAAAAGCACAGCTGCAAATAATGAAACTTTTTATGACTGAATTGCCCTTCAGCGTCCTCATTTTTATGTCTGATGCTATGTTTACCTACTGACACATGGGCATAGCTTAAGAGCGATAGAATAGAGCTGTTATTGTCATTCGTTGTTAGCTTTATGCTACTCATGTAATGGCTAATATATATTCTGAAACAGAACTTCTGATTTGCTACTGTTTCTACATTTCTACACATATGAACTCCTTCATTCACCTGGAGCTTCCAGAGAAAGTCCAGTCGTGCAGTGGACTCCACCTGCTGGCCATGCAAGTATAGAGCCAGGACAAAAACCATCAAGACTACAGGTGTGATGACCTTTAGGGATACCTTGGTCGCAGTTTCCAGGCTGAGGAGGCAAAGAGGTGTATGATGAGAGAGCAACTTTGGACTAAAATGAATTTGACCAAAGAGAGATTAGATGAAGAACAAGCAAAAACTTCTCACCACTGTTCAGCAGTTTCATTGAAACCAAGTCTGAAATAAAGACAAGAGAAAATCTCACCTACAAAGACATGAGTCACATGAATTTGCTAGAACAAAAGCAGACAAATACAACTTACTGTGGGAGGGAATTGTTAACGGGGGATAATTGCCTGAGGAAAAAAACAGTACTTTAAAAAAAAAAATAGCAATATATACCATATAAACCAATATGAGAAAGAAGGTCTTCTACAATCTTAATCTTAAGTGAAAAACTAGAGCAAATCCACACTAAATCACAATCTTGTGATATATATGTCTGTATGGGCCTTTGTGAGGGACTCACAGGGCGTTAGCAATCACCAGCAGGTCTGCGTTGTCAAACAAGGCCACCTGAGGCCACTCCACCAGCAGGATGAAGGTGAGCTGAATGAGCAGCATCAGCACCAACTTCCCTATGCTGCTGATGTGGAGGAACACTGAGCAGGCCAGCAGGGTCAGCAGTACACTATAGCTGAAGTACTGCAGCACAAGGGAGGCAATGAGAAATGAGGAAGGGTTGAGCGAATAATCAAACATATTTTTTATGCAACACACTAACGAATAACATAAATGTTTTGTCAGCATTTACTAAGACATTCTCTCTCTCTCTCTCAAACACACAAAAGCTAAAATGTTATGGGACCAACCTCAGGAAAATGGCAGGGCATGGCCTGACTGGAACACAGAGTCAGCCCATCCTCTGCTGTGTGGCTCAGATTGTGAAGCAGGCAGAGATTCACAGATGTGTTCAGCTCCTTGGCCACACAGTCCTGCAGTTCCTCTCTGCTGCAGGTAAACTAACAAACACATAAAAACTCTGTTGTTTAGGACAACATGCATTATTTCCCAAAGCTGCCATAACGTATATAATAAAGGAATTTTAACGAATAAATCTACCGGGCAGATTCTCTATATTTAGAAAAAATCCTCACCGCTTTTGGAAATGCATCAATATGTAAAACTGAGCTCATGACTGAATCAAACACCATAGCTGACTCAAGAGGTTTACTGTCAGGAAGACATATCAAAATCGTGTTAATACACATGAGAATGCTTCAAGTTTTGATTTTAGTAACCTTAAATTGATAGCATTGTAAGATCTTGTGGATATTTTGGTCTTCAGTTAACCAAGTTACTTTTTTTGCCAACTAATGTTTATAAGATGTTTTTAAACAGTTGTCTTCAGACTCCTTCTTAATGACACATTATTTGTTAATAATATCTAATATCTACCCTCCCCCCCCACACACACAAGAGAAAAAAACATGACACAGTAACAAAACCTGAAAACTTTGTGCTTGAGTTTTTTCTTCTTTTTTTTTTTTTTTCTTTCGCTTCTAAAATCTGACATGGTTGCATTCCCATCAAATAAACAGCTGTACTACTTTTAAACATGTTTAATTCCACACATGTGCAAACAAAAACATAACAGGGTTTATAGAAATTTGCTAAACATGGAATATGCATAACATTTAAAAATAGACACATTTCTACAACCCCATCTGTCACAGCTACAGATTATGATTGAATGCAGCTTTGCCTCTAATTATGGTACCCCCACCCCCCACCCCATCCTCTACACACACACACACACTCCAGGCAAAATGGTCATATCTTAAAGCCTGGATGAGACATTTATACTTTCAAATGTCTCAAAAACTGCGACATCTGTGAGAAAATGTATGACAGATTAATGGAGAAACAGATGAACAAGAAATTCTAAGTGCCTTTAGTCACCAATGTCGTAGGACATCTGGAAGCAACATGTTCACACAAAAACAACGGCTTCATGATTCAAAAGCCAATAATTGAAAACCTCAAGCGCCTACCATGTTAGCAAAAGAAGCGATGAAGAGGAGAAGGATGGTGAAGACGCCCACCAGTGTGCTGATTGTTTGAGACTGGACTATTTTCTTGGTAAGCGTCTGCAAGGCAGCTGGAAAAAGCTTTAAAAGAAGCGGCACAGAACAAAATAAACAGATAAGAGAGTTAATAGCACAACTGATGCTGAAGAGATATAAAAATACCCTTATCAATAGATAAGAATGGTTTTGTTTCATACTTTAATGCAGGAATAGGTGGCACAGATGAAGAGGATGTTAGCAAGGATGATGAAGATGCTGATGTAAAGACCAAGCATAAGCGTTGTTCTGTGGAAGAGAAGAAAGCAAGCTCATTAGGGTGTGCAGCTCTCATTTACTTTTCATAAGCTAATCAAGGCCACATTTCCTGTATGTAATTTAGCAGAACTCAGAAAGGCTACTTGTGGAAGAGATGACTTACTTTGGGAAAATAATCATCTGAATAAAGCAGATGAAGCAGAAGACAAGTAGTGTGCTGGCCACATATCCACCAAAACGATCATCAATCTTTTTTGAGTACTGAGAACGAAGAATGCACAAGAAGCTATTTTCAACACAGATCCATTTTGGGGTGCAGAGAACTTAGTAAGTTTCATATGATCTCTTAATACAAACCTTTTTTTCCAGGTCTGCTCTCTGAAATGTGAGTAGAAACTTCTTGACGTGATCCTTCCTCAGTTGGTCAATGCTGCGTGCATCAATGGCCCGTCCAAGAAACTCGTCCACCTCGTCCTCGGGGTTCATGGATTCCTGAACGCAGCGACTGAGGTACAGGGAAGAAAAGGTCACTCTATGGACTCTGTGCGAATGTGTATGTGAGAGAAAAGGCCTGTGCTGTGACAGACAGGAAGACTCAGAGCTAATGTGGTATTATTGCTGCGTTTGATCTCTCGAAATTAAACCAACAGTCGGCTCTCAAGTGAAAGTACTACAGTAACAGTCTGCCAGTCAACTTGTAATAATAAAAGCTGCCCTAATAACAAAGCAGAGCAAAAACACTCACGTTTCTTTGCTGGATGCAGCATCAATGCCCTGTGAAACACAAAAAATAAAGCTGAAATGAGAGCAACAACTGTAGAGAGAACAGAAAAAAGGGACAAGTTATAGTGTAGTTACAGTACCAGTGAAATATAGACAGAGACAGACATCTGCACAGTTAATCCCTGTGAGCCAGACTGATGTTTTAATTAATGCTCGGAGGCTTCAAATTACACCCTCTTTGCCCCTAGGGTTCAAACCCTTTGAGAGCGAGGGGACAGAGGAGGAGAAAAAGGAGAAGAATGTAGGAAAGAGAAGGAAATTAGACTTTAAGCACATAGAGGGGGGAAGTGGAAAAAATAGCTGCAGCTGCTCTCCCATCAGGTTGACTTTGATTGTATATGATGAACTAAGAGTTCATGGGGGTCTTATTTTATGGTGGGATGGGTCCTTCATGAGATCACCAACTGAAAGATGTCAGACTCACCTGTTTGAGGACACATTTGCTAAAAAAAAAGTGGCGCAAGGAAATGAGAGAGGTGACAGAATTTTCTTATTTTTGAGCCTTTGAGCTATCGGGACACTGCCAGAAAACATCTTGGAAGAGAATTTAGCATAATATAGAATAGAATAGAATAGAATAGAATAGAATAGAATAGAATAGAATAGAATAGAATAGAATAGAATAGAATAG
>JBAMHV010000014.1:12604672-12622620 GCA_037177535.1 Pseudomugil gertrudae
TATATATATAAAAGGTGGGACACGTTTATTCAGCTGACGATTATTGCACAGGTATCTGAGATTATTACTGAACTACACTGGACTGGACTGAATTTAATTGCATCTTCAAACATGCATGGCTTTGTTGTAAACTGGCATCATGTGAATAAAGGTTAAACTGAAAAAAGGGAGCATGATAACAATGTTAGTAGCCTGTCTTTTATGGCCAACTCCAGCTCCCTGTACAACTCCTTTCAGTAATGTGCTCAGTTTGCATTCACACAATTTAGCTTCATGCTAGCACACTCCTAGACATTCCTAATGTGTGGTGCAACTCTGGTATTTTCAGGAAAAACACAATAGTGCGATAAGATGGATCTACAGTTTTGGGGAAAAAGTACAGCCTCTTTCAATTCTAAACTATGAAGTATAAAAGAAAAAAATCTGGTATTTACCAGGTCATCTGTGTTACCCCAGACTAATGTGTGACATTGTGTTTGTATTTATAAAAAAAAACTCCCAAAATGAAGAAATATTGTGTGAAGAAAATATGTACACCCCATGATTCAGGAGCTTATAGCTCCACCTTTAGCAGTAAAAATCATTTTCTGTATCTGGTAATTGATCACATATATTGCTGTAGATGTATTTTCACCCGTATTTCTTTGTTACTGCAGTTCACTGAGATCTGCAGGCATCCAGGTTTCAGGTCTTGCACAGCAATTCAGTCAGGCTGAGGTTTGGACTTTGACTGGACCATTGCAACATGTTCATTCTTTTCTTTTCCAGACTTTCTGTTGTAGATATGGTGGTTTGTTTGGGATCATTGCCTTGCTGCATGACCTAATTTCAGCCAAGCTTAGCTGCTGGACAGCTGGCCTTACACAGAGGAGTTCATGTTAGACTTAGTGACAGCAAGGTGTCCAGATCCTGTGGCTTCAAAACAAACCCAAATCTTCACCCTTCATGCATAATAACTGTTGTGAGGCCTTTCTGCTGATATGCCGTGTTTGATTTTCACCAGAAAAAGTTTTCTACATTATGATCAAACATTTCTACTTTGGTCTCATCTGTCCAAAGGACATAGCTGCAAAAGTAGTTTGTTCAGATGCACCTTTAATGACAGCTGTGCTGCTGCCATGTTCTTGTTAGAAAGAAGCTCTCTCCAAGTCAAACCATCCTAATAATTGTAACCTAAGCTTTATAAAGCTTCAGACTTGAAGATTAGCTAATCAAGTGCAGATACAGATTTGACATAGTTCATGATAAAGAAAAAATAAACTGTCTTGTCATGTCTTGTCTCTGAGGTTTAAATTACCCAACTTTAAATCCTGGAGAGGACCTGATGATGTGTGTGTTAATGTGTGTGTTTCATATAAATAAGATTTGCCTTGAAGGGGAAGAACTGTCTTTTTTACATGGCAGGATATTTACAGTATGTACAAAGCAAATGCTATTTATTCCAAAAATTGAAACTTGGAAAGCAACAACAGACTGAGACGTTTGATTGTTTTAGTTTGAACGTTGTTGCAACAGCAACTACTGGATGAAAATGCTCAAATTCTGCATGCATTCTGCATCTTGATGAAAGAGAAATTAAAAGAAAACATGCACAGGATGCAGTGTTTCCTGGCATTTCATTTTTTGTATATTTTAGCTCTTTCTGTCACTTTTTAGGGAAGATTCACCATAGAAAATTTGTGCTAATTTGTGCTCTCCACCTTCTTTTTATTTTAAAGAAAAGCATTCCACCCTTCTAGCATTGCTGCAGACATCTTATACAATCCATACCAAAGAGCAAGGAAGCTGTTTTGGAAGCAGATATCAAAACAAAAGCATTTGCCACCTCATGTCTTTTTTCCTTAATTTTTTTCTTATCATTATAAAAAAGTGAAACTGAAGTGTGTGAGTCATGATGAAAAAAGCTTGTGTTAATGCCAAGTTATATGCTTAGTCACCACACAGTCTAGAGATTAGAGGCAGGGGCATTCATAGAGGATTTTAAATAAATCTCGTGCGTGAGCTATTCATGTTCATGTACGAGAGTCTTTTTGGACTGGAAGCTCCTGAAGCAGATCGTGAAGCTTGTGTCTGTTGCACCATTTACCTCATCCAGGACCAGGTCAGTACATCCAATACAGACAAATGCCTAACACTCTCAACACGTCTCTCAACAGCTTCTCGTAATGAGCTCTTTTATGCTCTCTCTTTAACCCCTTAGTCTGGACTTCAGGTGTCTCCCACTGATGTCTGCTGGCCAGTCATTCTCAACATTTACTTTCAAAGAAACCTCTTGGCGGGAATGAGTCCAAACATTGGCTTATAAGGTGCGGATCATGGCACAGTGGAGGATTGAATGTTAAAGAAGAAATAGAGGACAGGGTTGGAAAAGATTTCTCCTTGGCAAACGGACAACAAATCCAGTCCGTTTTTAATAATATCCCACCGGACGATCCCCTTAAGCACAAGCATGCTGGAATGTACACGTGCACAGATTGAGCGCTGGCCATTAATTCAGGGATAAAAAGCATTGCCATTATTAATATGTTGATAAATAAAAGCTTTTTTAATTTAATTTTACCTCAGCCCTTCTCAGCTGTGATCACTATCTTGTAGATTACATAAAGACATCTCAGTCTGTGAGCAGAGCCGAGGAGGTCACATGTTAATAATTATGTGTCTAATATCCTACAACAAAACAAGGAAGAGATGTAAAAACCAACAATGGAACATCAGAAGATGTCATTTACTGCATTTACTACATGTAAATAATAAATGTGGATTTATTCTGGGCTGTGTGGAGAGACGTGCAATGAGCGATAAATTCAGATATTTCACTAACCCCGGGCTCCACCAAGCTGGAGTTTAAACTTTAAAAGGCCAGAGTGCTACATCCCATAAGTCAACACACAGGCTCTTGGGACACTGACTGCTGTTGACATGGGGGCTGCTCTCCAGCAAATGACCTTTGATAGGCATCTGGAGCTTTTAAAATGTCCAACAGAAATGACCGTCAAAGCCCACACTGCAAACACGATAGATCACAGCCTGAACAGATAACATGGGGAACTGGAATGGTATAAATAGACAATACTTTGAGACTTTGTTGCAGTAGCTGTGATCTAATTGGAGGTTACTATGATGTGTAATTACCGACACAAAAAAGAAGCTTTTCCTTATAAAGACACATTTTGCAAAAGGGGAAAGGGGGTGTGGGTGCCTGTCCTTACCATCTTGGGCTCATGCCATCTGGCATCGAAGTTCTGTTTTTGTCATTACTTGGGCCAAACCAAAATTGCTCTCAGGCGACCAGAGAGCGCTCAAAGTAGTCTTTGAGAAAAGCTGAAGCATGGCTAAAAACAAAGCCCATGTCAAAAACCCAGATCCTTAATTAATAAATCAATAAAGAAAATTAGAATAAAGAAAATAAAATAAAGTATACAAAAACAGTCTCTAACCAACTGTTTAATATTCCCACTCAATCTTTCAAAATGAACACATAGCTCTCCTCAAGTCAAAGACTAAAGGCTCACTTCCTGCTTTAAAGTCTCAACCTCAATTTACTAACTTTAAATTAATCTAATGTTCATTACCATATCAGTATCAAAGTTATTAAACAGCTTGCTTAAAAACAACAGTTGACCAAAATGCTTCACAATGATGCCAACAACCGTGGAAATTTGTAGCAATCATTGAAAATAGATGCGTTTTAATAGCCGAGGTGGTGAGGTATTCCACCGTGTCTGCTACAGCGAACGCTCCATCACCTCAGAGCTCAACAGAAACTGACTGGAGTGCTCTCATGGGTGTGAGAATTTTGAGGAGATCACGTAATAGGATGGGATTAGCGCATTAAAAACTTTAAACATGAGCGACAAAATTTAAATGTGAAGACAGCAGGAAGCCAGTGAGGAAATTCCGAGACGAAGGTCATGTGTCCATGCTTCTTTTTGCCAATTAAAAGATGAGCTGCAGCGTTCTCAACTATCTGTAAACACTGCAGTGATGATTCATCCAGTCCAGCAAATAGAGTTACAACAGTCCAGACAAGAGGTGATAAGAGTATAAAAAACCTTGGTGAGATCCTAAAAAGACATAAAACAGATAAGGTTTTGTTTTAGCAAATAGGCGTGTTTGGAAAAAGCTTAACTTAATAACAGCACTTATCTATTTGTCCAACCTAAGAGATTTATCCAGTAAGATTTCTCACTGCAGAGTGACTGAAAGTTCTGCAAAGAACATCAGCTACACAGATTAGATTAGATTAGATTAAATTAGATTTCCCACATTTGATGACTTCAGTCTTGTTTTTGTTATGTTCAGAAAAGTGAACTCCGTCCAGACTTTAATTTCAGCCAGACGCTGTCAGCACTTCCCAGCTGCTTAGCTTACCTGGACACTGCAATCATTTAGCAGTGATTTTACGACGTCTTTAACCGCTTTATCTATGACATGACAGAGCAGAGGTCTACTGAAACAGCCAAGTGAAGTGAATAACTTAAAGCCAACACTGACTGACTTTCTACTTCTTGTATTGGTATTTGTTGTGTATACAGTTTCCTAAAACAAAACAGCAGGGTTACATTGATTTTCCTCATTAAGTTTGTGTGGCTGGTTTCACTGGGCCAAAAAATATCCAGCAGTAACTCCAGTTTAGGTCTGTTGTATAGGGGTATTAATCATTTGACTTGCTGTTCCCTCTCCCAGGATTCCTCTTTAGAACAAGATGAAATGAAAGTGCACCTTCAGGTTTTGAGGCCATGTATGCACATTCGTTTACCTGATGCTTCTGCTTTAACCATACATTCAGTTTATACATAAACTGTTTTTATTTACTACTGAATTGTTCAAAGTGGTGAACAGTTTCTATCATTCAGAACTTGTAAATACACAATTTGATGGCGCAAATCCAAAATTCAAAATATTTTATATATCCATCAATCCATCCATTCTCTACCACTTTTTCCCTGAACGAGGTTGCAGATATTTTATATAGTTACCTAAATATTAACATTTAAGTGAAAATGGTTGTTTCAGCTTTGGGTGCATTTTCCTTTCTTCATTATTATTTATCCTTAATGGATTAAGCTGGTTTTATAATTGCACAGCATTAGCGTGTGTTAGAGCTAATACACTTGTTCTCGCACTTGAGCGTATGCTATGGCATGTTACACTGTGCCAGTATTACAGTTACTCTTCCATGGTTTAAAGCACTGTAAACAGATGCATGGTGAAAATTCACAAACCCGCCAAACACAAGGGAGTACTTCTGCTTAACCACACTGCAAGTAGGGGTGCATGGGGTCTGGAAGAGATTCGTGTCAAGCCTCCGTGGACCTACTCATACAGCGGTGACACCATAACAGACGTTACACAGACACCCATGCAAGTATGAAATCAGCTTCAGGCTTCTACAGCTTGTTATCATTACACAGTCACCACTTTTTTACTTTACATACACACTGAGATATTATACATATAGAAATAAAGAATATCAACACTTATTATTAACTAAAACGCACAGGCCTTACACGCTCACAGAACACTACTTGTTGTTCATCAGTGGTCTTGGCTGCTCAACGGTTGGAGGTCAGTGTTTGGCTGGACAGGCAAAGGGTGGGAGGAAGAAAGGGAGGGAGGAAGGGAGCGGGCAAGGCTGGACACAGTACTCTCCTCCCAGCTGTGTCCTCACTAACCCTCCACTTCCTGCCCACTGACACCCTCACAGGCACAGCTGCAATTTTAGCAGAGCGGCTGAAGAACACAAAATCTGCTAAATTAGCCTAACCAACTAGGCGGCCAGTAACATTAAGTCTTTGTTGGCTCCTCTAGCTCATTTGTGCTGTGTGAGAGAGAGTAGGCCTTGAACTGTGAAAGTGTGAGCTAAACATCCAGGAATTCTCAGTTCAGCTTCTATTTCATCTCCTTTTAAGCACAATTTACAACCTCGACCTAAGGCCAGCATTTCACTTTATGGTAGAGACCACTGTAAATTGAACACTAAGCGCTTGCTCTTTAACATAAAAACAGCTGCTAGGCTTTTTTAGAACTGCACCATGTTTGTGTAACACCTGCACTGACCCTGGATTTGTCTCAATGGGACATTTCAGAGTAGTGAGCATTAAACTTCATTAGATCACTGAGTTACTAAAGTATCTGTTTACAGTGCTTTAACCATTGTCCTTCCCTGTTCCGTCTCCCCAACCGAGCACAATATTGGCTTTTACTACAAGGCTTACAGATCAATACTCTAACAGGAACAGCTTATAGATTAAACAGCAGAAAATACTCATGGTCTTTAAGCCGTTCAGTCAAGGATGAGCTGACCATGAACCCGGGTATGATGCACAGTATTTACATCTTGGACCAGCTTCAAGAGAAGTCATGTGACATGTTTATGAGGCCTGATTTAGGGTTTTGTGGGAATAAAGGTGTAGAGTTTCAGCACGAGATTAAACAAAGCATGAAATTCCTCTCTATATGTTTAAGTGTTCAGATGTTTTTTTCTTTTATATTAATTTCCTAATTATGTGAAAGGCTTTTATAAAAACACGTTATCTGCCAGCGAAACCGTTGCTATCCTATAACATATCAAGACCCCAAACAACACAATCACAGTTCTTTTTTTGCACATTTGATGTTAAGATCCTGTGAATTCTTTTGGATTTACTCTGTGTGTGTTTAATCATATTCATGGGACCTGGTTCTTGTTACTCTGTTTGACAACATTAACTAAAAATGTCAAAAAGTCATGCTGGAGGACATTCCTGCTGTAAACTTAGCAGCTAAAGAACAAAAACACCTACACAAACTGAGCAAAATTATTAGAATGAACTTTTTTCACATCTAATAAGGCAACCCTTTAAAAACTGAGGAGGCTGAAAATGTTTAAGGTCTACTATATCAATATACACATGAGTTTGGGAGTGTTGTGAGAGGGGGTGCCTATAGTTCTCTGATAGTGAATGTGTCATTACAATTGTGTTCCTATTGCATGTTCACATGCCAGCCTGACATGTGCTGTCGCTGTTTAACAGGGAGAATGTTAAAAACAAGACAGTTAGCAAGAGCGATTTTGACCTTTGACAGTCATTCGCCGTCTTGTCTCTGGGTTTAGTATAGACGTCACACTCAATAAAATTCTGAGTAAAATTATCTTAAAATACAAAAAGAATGCATGCCACACACACACACACACACACACACACACACACAAACATACTTTAGCAGAGTCACACCATGTCAGTAAACCATGAACCGTTATTAGTAGCTTGTGCTTCTTCATCTCTTGAATCACTGAGTTATTATTAGTCTGGCTATTATTTCCCCTTATCATAGGCTGTATTTTAAGACCAAGGTTTTACTTATCTATAATCCTAATTTCTCCCACTCATTGTTATCCAGGTTTGTATTATTGCCTGTAGTTGTAACACAATAAGCGGATGAGTCACCATCTTTCTCTTTCTTGTCTAGAGGGGGGTGGGAGGTCTATTATTTAAGGCACTGTGTTGTTTAGGAGTCAGAGAACAAGAGTTAGATTCTTGCCATTTGATAGCAGTAAAGTAAGCCACTCTGATCCTTGCAGCTCATGCACACACATGTATCAAACACTCTTCTGATTACTTCTCAGTTCTTGCCCTGTGTAAAAATATCCAGAGAACAAAAAGAAAAGGCTGGGATGCACTGAGGGCTGGAGAATGGTGAGGTCTAAGAAGAGTGAGTGATGCCAGGGCTCCCAGAGTTTGTGTCAGCTTTAACTTGTGATGTACACTGAATAAAGTCACTTTGTCATGATTTAGGCTTCTTATGTTGTGTTTTTTGGTTTTAGTCATTTTTGTGTTTTCTTTCGGCTTTATTTCCAGGCAATTAGTTCACCTGGTTTCATTTAGATTATTCCGTCCACCTTGTTTTCTCTGTGTATTTACACCTCCTGGTTTTCTGCTCACATTTGCTGGATCATTTTTTGTTATTTCTTCGCTCTTGTGTTCATGCTCCATCCTCAGTTCCAATTAAAATGACATATTACTGCTGCCTCCTGCCTCTAAAGCCTGCGTTTGGGTCCACATCATTCCCAGTTCTAACACACACAATATTCATACAGCTGTGAGTTACTTAAAGCAGGTCTGATTAACATCTGCTCAGATTAATAACTTATTATCTTTACTAAAACACCAGTATCACAAAAATGAAGCAAACCTCATGTCTTTAATCTCAACACAAACAGTGCAAAGTCTCAGTCCTATCATTAATTGTTCACACAGCTATCCTGTGGTGAAAGCTTAGACTCAAAGACAGCTCATCATCAGAAGACCAATTCAATAAGCTAACACACACAGCAGAAGAGCAATATGACTTTGCCACCCAGTCTAGTCGAGTGCATTTGACACGTCAGCTTGCTGTGCTGGTATATTGCAATGTTGTCTATTGCTAGTGGCTGCATATTCATTTGGTTGTTCAATAGTGACAGAAAAAACAATGCCTCTTCTTCCTACCTATGCATGCAGAATACAGCACATACTGTGTGTAAACTGTAAAAAAAAAAAAAATTCTATGCATGCCAGATAAATGAGGGACATCTGTAACAGTAATGTTGTAAAATAGTGTCTTGTTCACTCATTCTTGAAGTAAATATTTACTGATTCAATTTAATTTATAACCTTTTGTCATTTGAATATTATCATTTTGTTGTATTGCTTCTAAATCAGAGGTCCAAAAAATCCACCATAAAACCACCATATGAAAAAGAATAATTTTGCCATGAAAGAGGCATCAACTGCTTTTATCTGCAAAATAAAGTTCCAACAATAAGCCAACGTGTCCTCTTCTACAGTAAAATTAAACTGAAAAATTATGCACCCCTAAAATAAAACAAAATCATGGCTTCAGTTTAATATTATTGGTCTTCTTTTCAGGGAAAACACCATAAATCACTGTTGGAGGGAACAGTAGCCTGTGCTGCTGCTTTCGGGCTGTTTTCAGGCCTAGCAAGTCTTCTGACATTTCATTGATTGGTATCTTTCTCACCAGTGTTGAGCTGAAGAATTGGTATGTTTCCAGTAGTCGCACATTCGTTGACCCCATGACAATCTGCCAAGGGAACAGGTTTTTCCTCTAGTGCTGGATCAGCACACAATAACCAAAGCAAAGCCTAGATGTCCCTTTGAGATTTTACTCTGTTTTTGACATGCTTGTCAAAAGCTCCTTCTTGGTGGATTTCATTTTGGATTTAGAAATCCAAATTTATCCCACACCACACTAAAGAACAATTTATGCATAGCTCCTTGATAATCCACGTATGACATCATGATGCAATCTCGCTGGCTCTAAATTCTCAGAATTAAACAATGCTATGGTAAATCGAGTAATCCCCCTTAAGATATATAGGCATTTGGATGCACAGCTGCTAAACTTCCAAGTAAGGAAATGCCTGTACATAGCAAAACATCTTGGACTCGGTGCTGTAAAAGCTAATTTATTAACCCACAAGAGACAGGAATACAACACAAACAGTAAGAACAGGTGGATTTTAACAAGGAAACGCGCTGAGGTCCAAATGTGTCCATTATGGATGTTTGTATCTGACTTTCAGCCACAGCACAAGGACTCGACGCCATGAGCTAATATCATACCTCAGGTGGCTGGTCCAAAGTAGAACAGCAAAAGTGGGTGTTACCTAGTGAGGATTACTGGAGGAAGTCTTATTTCCGAGCCAACACAATGGTAAAATAGAAGTTATAATGGGCCAATTAATGCTGACTAACAGCTTCCACAACAAACCTTTAGTTCTGTTAGTGTATATCTGATTTTAGGATGTTTAGTGTACATTAAACAGGATGGAATCCATGAAAATAACAGATTTTGAACTTTTGCTCTAATCAATTAAAGTCTTGAGCCAAATGTTAAAAGCAGGGAATAAAATAGTTTACACTACATCAGCATTCAGAAGTGCCTGTTCATATAAAAATAAATTAAAAGCATAAAAAGAGGATGACTGGGGCCAAAATTAAGATGCCAGAACTATATTTTCCAGAGGAATATGTAAAAACTAATAAACAATATGTGATGTAACTGAAAACTGTACTGGAAAAAATAAAGAAGATGTAAGAAAATAAAAATACAGGATTACACTTGTTATTTGTTTGGAAACTATATTCACATACACATGTTTTGTATGCAGAACAATGTTCCTTCCAGTTTCAGACGAGGGACGAGCACAAAGAGCAAGTCAGTGATAACTGAAAATACTATATATTATGATATATCCAGAAAAAAACCTTTTGAGCCTCCACCTAAATAATCAGTTTAAAACATGTGTCTGCTTATGCACATGTAGAATGTCCAAACAAGGAATGAGATATTGAAACTGGAGCTATCTTGCTTTTGTTTATTTGTTGTCAAAATAGCATGAATTAATCTCATTCATCAGCACATTGAACGAGTCATGGTCAGGGTATCTGTTTCTTGCATTTCCCTTACCCAGATAACCAGGAGGGAAAGGTTCAATTCTGCAGCTGTTTCATCTGATACAGCACAAAACTCTCTTAAATCTTTACAGCACGAACCATCTGTCGGCTGAGGATGTTGTAAAGGTTTGCCTGTAGGGTTGAGGAGGCACTTCAAGTGAACAAAGTAGTGTCTCATCTCTGTTTCTGAGAGCAGTTACACCTTCATCTCTTTGTATTTCATCTAAGGAAACCATTTATAGCAGAGAGGATCGCTGCAACAGTTGGCTCTATGGAAGCAATCCCCACGAGTAGCATGAGCTCAATCTCAGCCTGTTGTGAAATAAAAGGCCAGTCTACTTGAGAGGGATTTTGTGAGACTAGAATTATGACTCAGAGAAAAAAAAGAGTGGAGGTAGAAAAAAAGGGAGAAGTGACTGGCAGGTCTTTTACAGCAGGGTGAGTCAGCCTGGCATTATTTCATGCTCTCCATCAGTGGTTGTCACCACTGTAAAACCCCACAAACACTCATATCCATCGCGGAGGTCCCTCACAAAGACTGCTTTTGTCCTTGTTGTCATCAGTTTTAGTTAGTCTCAGCTCTCATCCTGCATGAAAATATCCACAGAGAACAAAAAATACAAGAAAAGATTGAGATGCACTGAGAGCTGGAGAATGATGAGGTCTCAGAAGAGTGACGCCAGGGCTCTCAGACTTTGTGCCAGCTTTTACTTGTGATACACACGGAATAAAGCCACTCAGTATTCATACAACTGTGAGTAACTTGAAGCAGATATAATAAACATCTGATGAGATTAATAACTTGCTATCTTTACAAAAAACTAGAATCACCAATATGAAGCAAACCTCCTGTCTTTACATACGTAGATCTCGACCAAACAGCATCAATGTAACCAGCTATGGTTGTAATTGTTCACACAGCTATCCTGTGCTGTGGTGAAAGCTGACACTCAAAGACAGCTCATCATCAGAAGACCAATTCAATAAGCTAACACACACAGCAGAACAGCAATATGACTTTGCCACCCAGTCATGTACATTTGACACGTCAGCTCGCTGTACTGGTGGTTATGTCAATATTGCCTTTTTGCTAGTGGCTGCATATTCAGCTGGTTGTTTAACTGTGACAGAAAAAACAATACATCAAGATAGTCAGTTTCAGTTATCTTGTCCAGGCCTTCTCTCTATATTTGTTTCTTCCATGAGGGAAAAATATATTTCTAAGGATTGAAAACCTTTGGAAAAGGTATATATGGCACACAAAAGCATGGGGGCAATACCTAGAGAAAGATACACAAATGGAATTGTTATGATAATGAACTATGTCCATGCTAAATGCTTAATGAAAAACTTTACCATTAAGCCTACCATTAGCACCAAATGCAAGGCAGAAACATGGAGATATATAAAATATGTACGCAGAACTAATAAGCTAATTGTTCAATATGAAAAGTGGAGGTGAAGCTGAAGGTGTTAACAGATACGATAAATATGACCATGCCTGCCTAAATCTAAATCTAAAACTAAGCCATTTTAAATTAGAACCAAAACACAGACTAAAACATTGAACAGACTGTGACCTAAGATAATTATTTCACGCCAGATCAATTTCTCTGTGTGTGTGTGTTGTTTTTTTTTTACATCAATGTAAAATGTAACAGATGAATGTTTTGGCCTGTAAATGCACAAAAAAACACATTTGGTCTGTATTTCATCCCTTTCCTGACATAAACTCTCTACATGTTGAATTAATGACTGAAAGAAAAGATAAATAGTTGATTACAACTATTATTACGAGACAATTGTTAACACACACATACACACACTCATTTGTGTATATATGTACTTAAACACTTTGACACACGCTTATATATATATATATATATATATATATATATATATATATATATTTGTGTGAACTGTACATCAAACTAGTGGCAGGATATGCAAAGCACAAAAGCAATGAAGAAATATTTACAATGTGCTACAAGCTAATGAAATTACAAACTGTTTCCAGTATGTAGAAGTAATCATTCTGTTTTCCATAAAATTCATTGCACAATCGGAGTATCCCACCCCACCCTGTTTCGTTTAACTACAATAGCCTCCTTGTTTTAGAGGATTGCGGCCTGAATGGCACCATGCTACGTTATCATGATATTTCTCTACAATGCAGCTAAACAGGCTCATTCAACCCAGATGACCTTCTACAAACCCCCAAAGAGTTGCCAGTGGCTGCCCTACAGCACAAAACATAGGCTCATTAAAAATCTCATTTGAAAAGCTGCCGAGATCTACGGCACCATCTACTTTTAGTACGGCACCTCTGACATGGAAAAGTGGTTAAGGAGTTGGTACAATGTTCGTCCTATATTGATGGGAGCAGAAACTAGGCCATTTTCACTGGTGAATACAGCGAGAACATTGTACTCGATTGTATGGTGACAAGCATGTATGGGATATTTTTCATTGTATTCTTTGTTATAAAGTGTTTGCTTTAACTTTAACAGATGGTTGAAAAATTGTGATAAATATTCTGCGAAACACACCATGAATGCTGTTTAAGAGTAACACATTTTCAACTAATAAGCTTTATGTTAAAATATGGTATGTTTGAGTGTTACTGTTTCAGAAAAACATACTTGCTGAAAACTGAACTCTAAACAGACTTGTGTTTTTATCTAGTGCTGGTGAAGACCTTCGCTTTGGGTTACAATTAGATTAACGTCTCTGCTCTCAGCAATTCAAATCCCACATTAGAAACAGTTACAGCCCATTTTGAAGCTATACAGGTAAAAGGATTATCAAAGTAAAAAGAGGTCAGAGATTTTGCAACTGTTTGAAGTCATATAATATTTTGATAAAAATCTCCGGTGATGTAGTCATTTAGCAAATAAATAAGCATGAGTGACTTATTGCTGTATTAGATTTTCTGTACTGAAACACCTTGACTTGGTAGGTAAAGTGCAAAATCATCTCTACATGTTTCAGTTTTATCGTTGCAGAACATCCTACATCACACTTAAAGCAAATTTTCAGAGTTAAAACATGATACATTATTTTGTATAAACAACCATCTGAAACCCAGATCTTTTATCGAATGATATGAGATGCACTGAAAGCTGGCAAAGTGTGCTTCAAATCATCAACTGACAAAGTTGTGCTAGAATAATTTCCTATAATTAATAGCTAAATTATTTCCACTCTGATTACTAATGTGGAAACAAGATAGCAAACTGCAATAAAAGGCATTTATATTTAATTGTACATAAAATCTTTCATTTTTTAAAGGCCTGCAATAGTTTGTTTCTGGCTTACCTGTTTGAAAATGAACTTGTCCTCTTGGTTGAGTTGCCAGGCAGTGACAATGTGTATGGTGGACAGCACAGTCCCACTGAGGACTGCAACTCTCATTCTGACTGGTAGAAGAGTGTAAATAATGTAGATGAAGAAGACCGTCCACCATATGCCCTCTGAGGCACTGCGGGGGGACACCATAAGTACCCCGAAAACTTGCACTACAATCAATACCCCGATCACCAAGTAGCTCACAATCCACATGTAGTCCTGATGGAAGCAATTACAGTTGCACACCGCCATCATGATCAGAAAGAGAACCATGGCCACCGAGAGTACAGAGATGTAGGCCACATTAAGGTTTGTGTGGATGCAGTGGAAAGTAAGCATGACACCACACACCACCACCAGCACTCCCATCAACATGGTCAGAGAACTCTGGTTGAGTCTGAAGAAGTAGCGCTGGTAAAGACGTTCCAGCTTGGCAGACTGAAATTTTTTGGACTGGAAAACCCACAAAATTAGCATCCAGCATTCTGTGATAGTCATCACCTTGCAGCTGTTCTCTGATAATTCCCCCAATTCGTCCTCTTTTCTGCCTTTCAGCTCACCATCTTCAAAGCCCAGATCCACTGCCTTTAGACCCACTTCGCTGCCATCGACCATCC
Organism: Pseudomugil gertrudae; assembly: GCA_037177535.1. Classification (NCBI taxonomy): domain Eukaryota; kingdom Metazoa; phylum Chordata; class Actinopteri; order Atheriniformes; family Pseudomugilidae; genus Pseudomugil; species Pseudomugil gertrudae. Next base: position 12,619,080 of record JBAMHV010000014.1, read on the forward strand.
TTTTCCCATAGTGGTCCTCCTGCCAGCCACAGCGCAGGCCAAAGCTGCCCCCACTGGTACCTGCACCACACTGGTAATGCTGAGGGGCCACATTAGGGGTCTCTGAGTCCTCTGAGTCTCTCAGGCAGCTCATGTAACGTGGGTTGCATAGTGACGAACTTTCGTTCCTCTTTTTGCCATTGCGCTCTCCCCATGCTGTTTTTCGCTCGTCCTCTCGGCCTGCGAAGAGGCTTCTGGCCCACGACATCCTAACAGATGACATAAATAAAATTAATTACGCTCAAACACGCTACCTGTATGCAAAGATTTGAGGATCCTCTCACCTGTGTGGGCTTTACTGTGTATAGAAACTCTTCGCTCTTTGGCCAGGCCACTAGTTTATCCCAGCGAACACAAACCATGAGCACAGACTGGTCAGAGGCATCAGAGATGTATCTGTGTTAGAGCCACTTTTCGTTTCGTGTCAGCCTTCATGCCACATTGTGTCAATACTCCCCTTTTTTTCCTAAAGAATAAATATATATAAATATATAAATACACAAACAAATATGCATGTAATGTAAACAAAGCCTGAGGATAAATCTTCTGGGGATCAGAAGCATGATAGACACACTAACACCCAGGAAAACACTTTTTTATATTGCATATGTTACGGCTGTGATGCATGCGTGTACGTACATGTGCCCCTCTGTGTGTGACTCTGCTGGAAAGTTTGAGAATCAATGACTGAGCTAATGAATAACGCCCGCTAAAAGGTTTGTCCATTTCACTGTCCCTCATCACACACTGTCACAGGATTTAGGAGCATTTTCAAGGTCTCCGTGATGCTCTGCTCTGCCAGCAAAACATGAATTGTTGAATCCGAAACTCCTTAAAAAACATTGTCTTGTGCAGCAGGTGCCAGATTGTGTTGTCATTAAACTGTAATGTTGAACGCACTCCACTCCACTGATTGCTGAGTTTTTCTTTTTTTCATTCATCACTGAATTATTCCAACACCAAGAACAAGATTTCTTAGTGAATATATGCTATGCGTTACCATTGCAATCTGCTCCTAACATCTTGAGTGGCAGGGGTTTGCTGTGCTCCATTTGGCAACAAAGGGCCAGTGAGTGGGCACCATCAGAGATCAAGAGCCCTCCTGTCCAGATTAAATTGTCCATGCTTCCTCCATTAGCTTTGATGACTCACTATGGCTGGCTTCTGACTGCACATGTCAAGGACACTGCTAACCTCTAAACTTAATAAGCAAATCTCTGCCAGACTGAATGACCTGAGAGTAATAGTGGGATGAGCACACATGAACAACACTGATGGATAGGGTTAGAATCACCAGCGGGTTGTAATTTGAGTTAATCAATCATCACAGCACAAATCCGATTGAAAGTGTAGCTTTAAACACAGAGCAAGGTTTGAGCTTGTGATTCAAAGTCATTTTTGTACTAATTCTTCTCAACGAATTGCAATAAAGCAGGGTTATTCCTCATTTAAAATAGCTGCTTGCAACAATAGCAAAAACTGCTATAATTAGTATGTTATTTACATGTTAAGAACATATGTTAAATGTGTGGCCTATGCTGGCATGATGTGTTCACCCTTTTTAATGCATAAATAACCTTATAGTTCTCAGCTCACCTTTGATACATTTAGGACAGGTAGCCAGCTCTTATGTAATGCAATCTGTGCATGCAGGCATCTACCATATATCATGAATTGAATCTGTATCACATGAGCTGATTTGAGTCATGCACAAATTAAAATGTTCACGCTGGCATTTAAGAGCGCACAAAGAACAGGCGTTCTTGGTGCGTGTTTTTCCCCCCGTTGTTTCTTTTTTTCTTTTTGTGATTGACACAAACAGTTCTGCTGCCATCCATGTTAAGCATGTTTGGCAAATACACGTGTAGGCCCTGTCTGTCTAGTTGCGGGCAGTCGGCCGAAGCGCATTACATAACAGGACGCACCAAGAAATAGCCCACAAGGAAAGTCGACAGCTCTCTGTGTTCACATGTAGCTTCTTAAAGCACAATTCACATGGAGACAGCGGGGAACCGGACAGCCTGAGGTCAGCCTGGAGCGCAGCTTGACACACATCACCAACTTATCAGGAGTGAAACAATCCAGCGGTCAACTTCAGTCCTGGCACCGAATCCTTCAAAATCACAGGGATGTCCCGTCCAGCTTATAGTGGTGATAACACGCTCTTATCTGTGTGGGCAGTTTAGGTTACAAGGACCTTTCTCTTCAGTGTGATGTGTCAGATTTAGGCTACAAACAGGACACTGCAATACTACACAGAGTGAAACGCGGACTGGGATACATTCAAGGTGGGTGATTGGCTAAAACAACGTGACATAAATAAATAAAAATAAATAAATAAATGACTTGTCCATTCGCAGGCATGTAGAACATTGTTCTGTTCTGCAGAACTGTTCTGCCCCGCCGCAATCACAACAGTACAACACTGTACTACAAGTCAGCTGGTGGCCTTTTGTATTGTCTGACCGCATTTCAGTTCAGCAAATGAACAATGTGCAGAGCAGTTTCCCAGAGAAGCACTGTACTTACCATATGATATCCATATATGCCTGAAATATCCAATAGGAGTTACTCTGCACACCGCAGTGGTGCTCTAGTTTAGCCCGGTCTTCGGTCCTCGCGCAGCCGCCTTGACACGCTTCATATGAGGGTCTGTCCGACAGCAGAGAGCTTTAGGAAAGCAGAGAAAACTACGAAATTAGAAGGACAACCTCCGCTTTTTGCAGCCAGGGTTCGGCATTACAGCCCAAACGGCTCTTCCCCTCCCTCTCTCTCTCTCTCTCTCTCTCTCTCTCTCTCTCTCTCTTACGCGCATACACACGCTTATCTGCATTCCCATTTGTGAGCACCGGTATCCCCCTAGAGGTGGCACGGAAATATCACTGCCTACACGTGTGGGATTTATGCGTTTATGTTGTCATTTTCTCTTTTACTTTAATGCAATTTCAGCATCATCCTGCAGAGTCACTCTGGTTACATCCCATCATGCAGACCAGAAGCAGACAACTGGCAGAGAACTGTATGAAGTTTACATTTGGTCAGAGCACAACCTAGTGGCCAGGATATGTAAAGTCAACTAAAAGGTTTTTAAAATAATTCATTAGAAGCTATTGCATATTGTAATTAAAATAATGAAGGAATTGAGTTTGATGGCTGTGCAAGCAGCTATTCTGTAAGTAGAAGCCATGTTATCAAATTTAACCTGTAAATCTTATATGCCAGCTCTGCTGTCGACAAAGAGCGTTGACTTTTTATTGTTTAAAACAACAACATGCCCTCAGATCCCACCAGGAACATTAAACATGTGGGCACAGTAACGTATAATACTAAAAACCATGTGTTGATGTTAGGTTATTAGCTGACTTCATCCATCCATCCATTTTCTACCACTTTTCCCTGAACGGGGTCGCGGGGAGTTCATCGGTCGAGAGGCGGGGTACACCCTGGACAGGTCGCCAGTCCATCACAGGGCCAACACACACAGACAAACAACCATGCACAC
>JBAMHV010000014.1:12639023-12651033 GCA_037177535.1 Pseudomugil gertrudae
AACAGGAATTCTGGGGTTGAAGAATCCGTCATCCACCTACATTTGCCTTAGGTCAAAATATTTAAAGCCTTTTGAGGATCCTGATGTTTGTTTCCTTCAGTGTGTTTAACACAATTCAGCCTGTTTTGCTGTATTAGAGTCTGCAGAACATCCTGCTGGATTCTTGCCCAATTGTCAGGATTGCTGACGGCATATACAAGAAGTTTAGTCTGAGAAGCTTGTCAGATGGAGGAGCACCACAGGGGACTGTCCTCTCTCCATTTCTCTTTGCACTACACCTCAGAATTTCAGTGCAACTCTGAATCCTTTCATCTGCAGAAATACCCAGGTCCACTGGTGGACTGTGTCAGTGATGGACAAAAAACCAGAGCACAGGGAGGTACAGGGAACTGTACTGTTACTGTGTGACAGGGTTTCCAACTCACGAGCCACAGTCCTGCAAATGTTATAAGTTTCTGTGATGCAACACACCTGACTCACATCAGAGTCATCATACTCTATTTTTTGGTAATGATTAATGATTTACAACTCACTTTGTTAACTGATCATCATGTAATCATTGCTAACTCTAAGCTCTGCAAGGTTATTCCAATGTACTCATACCAAAAGTATGCGTACAATTAGCAAAAAAAGTTGAATCTTAATAAACCACGTTTTCATGTTACTCTGTAATGTTTAACTGTTCATTAGATCGTGTCCCTTTACTTTCTTTGATAACTAAACATTAGTTCCTCAATAAGTCTGGGCTATGTGTTCATCAATAATCCTAGTCAACTATCCACTTATACCACAATAACAAAGCAGAATTGTTTGTAAAGTGTTGCTAAATTATCCGTGACATTTTCTGGTCAGATTGTTTTGCTAGTTGGTCTTGTTATAAATGCATTGTGTGGTTTACATGGTCGGTTTACTTTGTGTCTTTTAAAAAAATCTTTTTTGGGGGGGTGTTTTAGGGGAAAGTTATACTCAGTGGGACAGTAAATACACCAGCAGCAGGATTATACATCATAGGTTCTCTTTAAACAGAAACTAACTTGAGAGAAATGTGTTGGAAAAGTCTTAACAAACGAATGTGAGATCTGTGGCATGGTAGAGCAACCAGAAGACAGTATAGAAGAGAAGGAAATCAAAAGAAGAAGGCTAGTTTCCTTATAAAGGGCTTCCCAGAAGCAAAAGAAATTCGCCATACACCACCAACGTGTAGGCTAATACACAACAGTGCTGCAGTCAGGGCATCAATTTTGTATAGGAAATTGGTGTTGAGGCAGCGCAGCAATGGTTGTGAAGCACTTAGGCAGAGAGCACATCCCTCTCTCTCCTCACTGTAACTACGGGCTGATGGGAGGAGGGTTCCACGGTTTCTGTACCATGGGGGGAGGAGAGCGCTGGCAGCTGAATCATGTCTGCCTCCGACTCGAGTGCTACAGGACTCATCTGTAACAAGGTATGCTGTTAACGCTGCCTCTTTTTTTTAATCGTGCTGCATGCAATGTCAGTCTCATCATCCATGTGGCCCCTATATGTCTGTCCCCAAACATCTTCATCCTGCACACACACGCACCCCCCCCTCATTGTTTCAGCAGAAGTCTATTGTGGTTTAGTCACTTTGGCACCATTTCCCTACTTGTCATCAATCTCCTTTCCCCTATTTTCTCCTCTTTTTATTCGGATGTACTATGCTGTACATGCTATTAGTTTATTTATGTGAACTTTTTCCAGGTTATATTAAAGCTCTGTATTAAACGAGGAGCTCATGGTAGTAACCCATCTGTTGCAGAGGTGTTCAATATTGGCCTTTTTTTTTTTACCAATATCTCGTATACTGATTTTGTCCAAGTCTCAATGTATGATACTGATATCAACCCTTTTCAATATTTTTTGATACCCTCCCAGAAGTAATAAAAAAATCATTTTGTCTTCTGCTGTGTAGCAAATTGGATGTCTACAGACACTTTGAAATAATTGCAAAACATGTGACAAGACCACTTCCAAGTTCCTTATGCTGCAAGTGATGAAGCGGTTTGATGATGTCACAGGATTTATTGAGAGTTGTGACAAATAAACATATTTTGAAAACTATGCATGACATCTCATATATTTGATAATTTTGAGTTAGAAAGGACTTTGCAGAAGAGTTTGATATATGAAATGAACATGTTGTGTAAAAGCTGTTATTTAAAAAAAAGTAAAAACCGATACTGATATTTTACAATATTGCATTTTATTGTAGATATTAGATGATAATATTGGATGTATCTAGTTACCAATAATTCATTTGGTCTATTAATCTTTTTGAAAAGCTTTGTCTTTGTTTTTATTTTTTTGTTTGTTTGTTTGTGAATTTTTATTTATTTTTTGGCATATACCCTGAAATAAAGTCTGAGGTGTGTTGAATGTGTCAAAATATCCCATTGAGGAATAAAACATCCAGGTGGAAAGAGACTCACACAACAACAAAATTGCTGTCACAGTTTCTGGGTATTTCTGTTTCTACCTGTGCTACCTGCGGGGCTTTTATATCTTTTTATTTTTTTATTTTTTGGGCAACTCATCTTAATTTGCTTTTTTTTTGGGCAGTGTGATCTCATATTGCATAGTCTAATCTAACCTGGTTTACTAGTCTCAATTAGGCCTCTCCATGTTTCACAGGCATAATTATGTGAACCTTTGTATTTGATTTTTATTTTCAATATTTCAGTTTTTATTAACTTAGGCCATTGTATCATCTCTGATGGCAATTTTGCATCATTTATGGCTGCTGTTCTTTTGTAATAATTTTATATTCCTTTATGTATTTTTATCAGACTTTTGTTTTGGGGTAGGTCCATGTCATATTTGTAATCAGGTCCCTTTGATTCCTTGGGCTCTGACTGCTATTTTCTTCTACACTTGTCTCTATAAAACCATTCATACTTTTTAATATTGTAGACAAACCCATTGTTTTTCATGACCTTAGTATAAATGTGCATGTCTGCTTTAGGATGAAAAAAATCAAAGTGTATTTAAAAGGGGGAAAAGCAGACCTAAGCCACTAAATCAAGTGTAAATTTAATTTAATTTTCATACTCATCTTGTTTGTGATGAGGATGTGCTCCCCTCTTCTGGTGGTAATCTGCAACTGCTGCTGTGGCGTCACGTTTCAGTCTGTATTGGGATTTCTAGCACGTGACAGATTTCTCGTTACCATCTCATTTCTTATCTCATCTATCCATCCATCCATCCATCCATTTTCTACTGCTTTGTCCCTGAACGGGTTGCGGGGGGGCTGGAGCCTCATTTCTTATCCCATTGAAGATATTTGCATTGTGAATGTGTCTGATGTTGTAAAAGTTGAGAAAACAGGGTGAGCTGTAAGTGTGCCAGACACATTAATGCTGTTCCAGCACCCAACCCTTGTTTCTGTAATTATATTAGATTCTTTTATTGATCCCTGTATGGTGTGGTGCATAGGGGTGTTTATTTTTAGAGCAAGCCTGTACTGAGCACTCTGTGGTGAAATTTATTACTGAATCTGAATGTGTGAATGCTTTTTCTTCTTTTCTTCTTTTTCTTCTATGAAATATTTTTACCTTGCAGATATTTGATAAGCATATCTTTTTTTTATGTATGGCCAATTTGCAATTGAAACATTTAACACATTTCAAACCTTCTTCATTCTTGCACAATGAAGAGAAACTCAAAACATATAAACCCAGAGTCTGATACTTCTGGCTGGGTTTGGCTTTAAAACACACCGCAGGTATGTGTCAGACTTGCCATTCAGGTGTGTGAATGTAACAAAGTCTTGTGATACAGCTGAAAGGTACTAAAGCAGCAGAAAAAAAGGTTGATAAAGATACACATAAAGAACTACAAAGATCTGTCCTGAGATTCCTACACAATTTATTTTTAGACTGAGATACATTGTAATGAAACCTTGGAACACCTCACTGCAACTGACAATGTACTCCACTTTACAACTTGAACCATTAATCATCTTACACTGCAGTGCTTCTCTGATGTTATTTTGTGAGCCCTCGATGGTACTTTATTACTGTTCTTCATGTTATTACTCTTGCAAGTGTTTTTTTTTTTTTTTGTTGATTACTTTGGACACTTACTAGAAATCCATGACATGTAAAGTAAAGAGGTGTGATGTGTTTCACTAGCAACTTTAACCCTTTAGGACCTAACATATCATGTTTAATAGATAAAGTCTCTAAGACATTTTAGATAGGATGTTTCTGCTCAGTTCTTCCGTCAGGTTTTAAAGGGTTAGAAAATGGCCAAGGCAAACAGATTGTTGCTGCACAATGTCCTTCAGCAAGTCAAAGCAAGAAAAAATTGTAGTAAAAGAATGCAGTGAGTATGAATTATGACAATATATAGATAAAATCTGCTAATGAGACTCCTTGTCAACCATCTGCGTAACATGTTGTGCTTTAATTAGGTTTTGTTTGCTCCGCAGGCAGACTGTACCACCTCTAGCAGGCTTTGATATTCAAATGATGCCTACAAACTCTGTCCTGAATTTAGCTATAACTGTTTTCTGTGGATACAGGAATAACCAAGACAGGATAGAGATGGTGGGAAGGAGTGGACAGATGGAATAAAAAAAAGTGCGTGTTGGGGGGGTATAGCATTCTTATGGGGCTATATTTGGCTTCCTTATGCTCCTGATGTGGTTGCTCCTGTCTGGTATATGAGGAGTTCTTCAGCTTTCATCCTACTGAGTTTGCAACCATCAGGAAGAAATGGAGGGAGAGAACAGTGTGATATCTGTGAGATGAGTTTTGTGAGCTTTATTAGGTCAAAAGTATATGTGAATTCTCAAAATGAGGTTTCATTGGCTGATGTCTATTTTGAAACAGATTGATCCAGTACAAAGTTATAAAACAAAAACAAATGAAGCTTGATATTTGGTATTCTGTTATTCTCAGAGCGCTCATTTTTGAGTGTGTAGTTACTGACTGGACCTGTGACATCTGTCTAGCAGGTAAAATGTCAAACAAGGTTGTGCTGTTGTGGATGTTGCAGTATTCATGCACATGAAAGGTATTTCTTAAAAACACACATTCAAACAGAGCTCAAATAAAAAGTATCGTCTTTTCCATGTAAGAGTGTACAATGAGCTGCAAATCCTCATTTCAGCAGTAACACTACAGAAAGATAGAGGACAGGCAGATGCAAAAGGAAAGATGTGTTTGAAGCCTAAGTTTTGCTACCTGAATTCAGTTATAGTTAAGTTTAAACATTTTCAACAAGGTCATGTGGCGGATTTATCTCCTCTCTGAGCTGCTAGTCATCTCATCCTCTCTCTCTTCTTTCTGCCAGGGTTCAGCCGATTCCTACACTAGTCGACCCTCTGATTCCGACCTGTCCCTGGAGGAGGACCAGGAGGCGTCTCGGCGTGAAGCCGAGCGCCAGGCTCAGCTGCAGCTGGAAAGAGCCAAGGTGAGAGCACCAAGGTCAAAGGTTAAAGCCTGCCACCTATAGTCTCTGAGATATATTAAACCTGCCTTCCAATGAACCAGTTGAAGTTCTTGTAAGTTTGTAGGTCTATTGAAGCAAAATTGTTAAGTAAATTCCCAAATATCTCATTTATATTTCTGATTTTAACAATCTACCAACAGTCTAAACCAGTAGCTTTTGCAGTGAAGACCAATGTGAGTTATTGTGGGGCCCTTGATGAGGATTGCCCAGTCCAAGGAGCCAATGTTAACTTTGAAACCAAAGACTTTCTCCACATAAAAGAGGTGAGAATCTCTCAAAGACAAACAAGCAAAGACACATTAAAAACTATTAATAACCATGTGCATCTAATGATGAATGTGAAGCCATTTTGAAGCTTTTATTCTTTGTGGCTATGTGTCACTTGCAGAAATACAACAATGACTGGTGGATCGGTCGGCTGGTGAAGGAAGGGGCAGACATCACTTTCATCCCAAGCCCAGTAAAACTGGAGGCTATGCGAATAAAACAAGAGCAGAAAGCAGCAGCAAGGTCAAGAATGAAGGATGTTTTTGTTATTGCCCCGCTACCTGTCTCTGAATTTCTGTCTTTCCTTGCAATTCCACCAGTCTTCTCCAGCAAACTTTGGAAATTTCTCCTAGATAAAAGTAGTTTTTACTCACTTTTTGGTTTGTTTTGGAAGTCAATACTTCAAAATTGCCTCCTGAGGGGATTCACGCATAATGAAACTTTGCATTACGTTGCTCCACAGGAAAGGAGGGAACGCGTCATCAGGAGGCTGGAGGTCCACCCCTCCATCTGCAGGTAAGTGGTGCTGAAGGAGTCCTGCTGCTTTGTCTGTGCTGGGACAGCATGATCTCACACGTAGAGATTTGCATGTAGTGTAGGAGCTATTACTGAGTTTAAGTGCTCCACTTAGAGGTGTTCTGTGTACCATTAAAGTCTGACTTTAAAAGAAGGCTCCCATTTTAACCAAACTCCAAATGAGACTTCCTCTGCTCAGCAAGGTTCTTGAACATTTAATGGTTTCTTTTTGTATTTGATTTTTTTTGTTTACTTGTTTTACAGAAATAGTCATCCTGTTTAATACATATTCTGTTTATTTTAAAAGCCAAACAGAAGCAGAAACAGGTATGTTATAGTTTGCTGGTGGTGTCCCACCACTTATGACTACATCCAAGTATTCTGCCAGAGTAAATACTGCATTTAGTACTTTTTGCGTTTTGTTCGAGACCACTTGTATTTTTGCAGAATTAGGTCATAGTATGTGTCATCTCTGATTGTATGCAGACTGAACATGTTCCTCCATATGACGTGGTTCCCTCCATGCGACCGGTGGTGCTGGTTGGCCCGTCACTTAAAGGTTATGAAGTGAGTAATGAGAACTGTTCGGCAGTCAGTCATGTGGTTCTGTTGTTTTATGTCTTGCCTTGAATTAAGAAAACACAACCTGGATGCAGTCAGATGTGGAATGAGTGCTAAAATAATTTCAGCTTTTGCTGTTTTCTTATTGTTATTCCAGAATTTGGTATTTAGAATTTAGCCACTAAGCTGGAAAAACTACAAGGGAATCTATTTTATATTTTAGCTTTAACTACACAAATGGTCTTTGTCACAAACAAATTTTGAATCAAACTTCACCGCTTTGTGCAGCTGAGAAGAGTTTAAAAAGGAATCATGGTGGTTGCTCTTTTAAACTGTGAAGACTGGTAGATCGTCACCGATGTTGTTAATTAAGTTAAATTATTTTCAATCTCATTAGTGAATATGTTATCACTTAAAGTAGCACAAAGGGATTCTACAAGTTCAGGTGACTTTTGGGTACATACTGTACATTGTATTGACACGTTTATCAAAGGGTTCCTAAATCCATGCAGAATACAAAATGGTGGCCAAGATATTACCAAGAAACTCAATGTTAGTTTTTACTTTAATGTACTGGTCATCGGATTAAAAAAAAAAGGGCTTGAAATCTGATGATTTTTGTTTCAGATGATGCTAAAAAGTGTGTGTCATTGATAAATTGATATTGTGATTGAGGAAAAGAAATAGGTCATCAACTAACATGCTATCGGATATGTGTGTAAGTATAGAATAGAAGCACTGTATGAGTGTGCATATAAATGGATGAATAAGGCTTATATACTATAAAAAGCTTGAGTGGTCAATATGACAAAGAATTATTATGTAGAAATTTTTAGATTGTCACTGCTGTTTGTTCTGAACATAATTAGCTATTTTTCTATAATGCTGTACAACTATAAATAGTATTATACCGTTATTTCAGTCACTAATCAATCAGTAATACAACTGTAGCTAATGTAGCTATAAATTTAAGACATTTTGTCTTTTGGTTTGATTCAGTCCTTTGGATTTTGTTCTGTAGGCTGTTTTGTTTGCTTCTGTTTAATCTGGAACGTACTTCCTGGTTCAGCTGGACTTCTGCGGTTTGTTTCCATATTCCCGTTAACACTCATACTAAGCATTGAAGTTGAATTCCTCTGAAAGGGTTGCACAAACAACTCGATCTTAGATCCATTTGAGTAAAACAGAAAAGCAACTATGTCAGTTCATATCAGTTAATTTGTGTGATATTCTCCCATTTGTCATGCATGTTTGATGAGTTAGATGAGAACACACTGCAGTCACTGCAGAATATGTCAACTGAATGAGTCTGCTGTTGAATATGTACAAATGTGAAGCATATATTTGCACATCATGTGCTCATGCTGCAGCTTTTCTCTCTGCTCTGCTATGACTGCAAAGGCAGTTTGTCAAGCTGTTTTTTTTTTATGTGTGTATTTGTGTGAAATATTTATGTATCACAATGGTAATGTGCTTTGGGAAAGCTCCACTGGAGAATATTGCCCTTGTTTTTTTTTTCTTTTTGCTTCTGTTATACATATGATATACATCCTCTCCCTGATACTTCTCAACAAGGCCTGTTCCTTTTTCTGCAACTACCTTCACAGTTACGCTTCTATGTAATACTGGGAAAAAGCAGTGTGATAGGCTTCATCCTCTATTCAGAGGAGCATTCATTTTTTACAATGTTTGAAAATAGAGAGCACAAGCACACATTATCTCTGCCAATGTTTCCTTTAAATTAAATCAAATTTCTCATTATGAGCGGTATGGAGTGAGAGCTTAAACTTAGAGAATATTTTTAAACACTTTTTTTTTTCTTCTTTTATTGTTTCTTTCCGTATTAGACCACGAACCATAGACTGTATAAATGAACACATGGAAGGATACTGCTTTCTCTTTTAGACAAAATGTCCTTTTAGCACATCAGGAATATCACTTGCTTTTACTTTATGAACCCAGCTCACAGCTTCCAAAGACTTGTTTCCCCATATCTATATATTCTGCTGCCACTTGGGGGCAGTATTAGAAAATGTGAAACAATCTGATCAGTGGGCTGGATTATGGCGTTTAAAAATATGGTTGGTCCCTGATGCTTGATCTAACTTTCATCCAGTCAGCATAGCTAGTTGACTGGTTGTCCATCCTTCTAAAAAATGTCTGTCAGCAGGGACAGATAGCACTATAGACAGGTACCTTTATTGAGGTGTAAAGAGCATTTTACAACACGCTGTAATGTATCAACTTTAAGAAACTGTGGAAAAGATTATGTTTCATTGCTTTTTTTATTTGTTGAATGTAAGATTATTATTTGGTACTTGTATGGCTAATATGTGATCTGCATTTCTTGTGGTAGTAGTAACACTGCTGCACTAACGGTGCTTTTCATCTTCCAACTAGTTAACATAATATTATATTAGATATCCAATTTCCTTCACAGGATATATAGTGTTAAAGATCAGGAAAAGCATTATGAGCTCAGGTATATTTTATGTTAAGTGAAATACATAAATATTGATTAGATTTAATGGTTAGTGCAACAACAAAGGAGTTTCAAATTTCTGCTTTAATGACACTGTGAATGCAGCCTCATTTGAAACTGAAGTGGGCTGAATGGTGTAACTTTACCCCTCTTGGGGGCTGTGGCACATGTAGTAGAGTGGGTCAATTCCTAACCAGCAAGTTAGTTCGGTAGTTCAAATCCTGCCTCTGGCGATCCACATGTCAAAGTGTCCTTGACCAAGCAAAGACTGAACCAGTTCAGCCTGCCTGAGCTGCTGCAGAAACATTTCCTTTGATTAGATGTGACATCTTTTTAGGTGGACAGCTCATTTGGTTCTGATAAGTAGTTTTATATGTTAGCCAAAGTGAATGGAATCATTCAGAGGCAGCCTTTTGACAGTAATCCAAAGTTTCCTAGCTGGGTCACTGTATTCCATTGTATTAGTTAGTGTAGGATGTATCACTCGTCTCCAGATGGTACAACTGCCACTGCTGCTCACATAAACATGAACACATTTCTCATGTTTTATTGGCTCCTTGTTTGTCTTAGAAATATATTTAGGATGGTTTATTTGTTTTTAAAATCCCTGTGGTCTTGCATCGTCACATCTCTCTGAGCTACTTCACCGACAAACAGACATTCGGTAAGGTCTGTTGCTCAGCAGCTTTTCAGTGTCCTGGGAGCAAAGTGGAAGCTCAGAGGGAACCGCACCTTTCCTAAACCGTTGAACAACTCGAGTCTGCACATCAGAAAGGCATCCTTATTGTCGCTTTTTCATTCTGCATTTTGGTCCACTTACAAAAAAATGTTCTATATAAATAAACTTGCCTTGCTTTGTAAATAAAGTTGGATTCATTTGAATATGATTTGTTTTCTATTTTCCTGTATCTTTTATTATTCCTGTATCTTGAAATATCATACAATAATTCTTGTATCAAGATTTTTTCTCCTTTACCACGATTCGTCTTCATGCACACATGGGTGTAAATTTCTTAACACCAGCTTTTCTAACTTTCTTAGGTAACTGACATGATGCAGAAAGCCTTGTTTGACTTCCTAAAACACAGATTTGATGGCAGGTGAGTATGACTGTTATGACTGAGTCTATCAGATTTCACGGTCAATAGAAAGAATGATAAAGAGGATTTTTTTTTAGCTGTGAGAGGGCAAAGCCTCATCCCAGCTTTTGAAATAGAAGAGTGGTGGATAGGAAGTGATAAGACTCTTCCTCCACAGGATCTCTATTACACGAGTGACTGCTGATCTGTCACTGGCAAAGCGTTCAGTGCTGAACAAGAAGGCCATTATGGAGAGATCCAATACTCGCTCCAGTTTGGGTGAGAGTGATGAGGAAAATAACTTTGATCTTTCCTTGCTAAAAATAGATGAATATGTTCTAAAGATAGATGTCTCTCTGTTTTTCATGTTTACTCAAGTAGACATAAGAAAGTGATGCTATTCAAAGTGATTCATCCAAAGATTCACTGTCTTTGTCTGGTCTCTTCTCAGCTGAAGTTCAAAGTGAGATAGAGAGAATCTTTGAGCTGGCCAAGTCTCTTCAGCTGGTTGTCCTGGATGCAGACACCATCAACCACCCAGCACAGCTCCTAAAAACATCACTGGCTCCCATTGTCGTCTACGTCAAAGTGTCATCACCCAAAGTAAAGAGACACCTGCATAAACTTTACACAGAAATCTGAGTGTCACAGCTGTCTAAGAGTTTTTGCTCCTGTTGTAAACTGGAGAAGAGGAGTGATCTCTGCTTGTTGACAGAAAGAAGTCAGGCAGCTGTTCAGATTAGTGACTTTTGATTTTATTATTTTATTTAATTAATTAAATAGCGAGTAGTTGCTGACTCTCTGGATTTAATAAACCAAATTTTTTTTTATCTTTTAAACAGCATTTGAACAGGAACTGTTTGAAATTGTGAGCGCTTTCCTTTTCTATTTATGGATAAATAAACCAGAAAGAAAACATTTTTGTTCATATTTCTGCATTACAGAAATAATTTTTTAAGCATTTTTAGGCTAGTAGGTTCATGTATTCATGAAAACATTGGATTGGATTAATTAACTGTTGAAGTAACATTTTATTATTAACGTATTATTTTCATCACACTAGCTGTTTTTTTGCTAGTTTCTTTAACATATCTATCCCTTACAACTCTCACAGGTTCTTCAAAGGCTGATTAAATCGCGAGGAAAGTCACAAAGCAAACATCTCAATGTCCAGATGATGGCAGGAGACAAGCTGGCACAGTGCCCACCTGTATGTCCCTCTTTGTAAAATGAGGTGAAATAAATGTGTATTTATTTATTTTAAAAAGGGCATTGTGAAACCCTCACTTCCCCATTTTTTGACTCTTCAGGAAATGTTTGATGTAATCCTGGATGAGAATCAGTTGGAAGATGCATGCGATCACCTTGCAGAGTACCTTGAAATTTACTGGCGTGCCACACATCTCCCTTGTTCTGCCCCAGTTAACCCCTTACTTGACCAAAGTGTGGTCACCCCACCTTCAGCAAACTCCAGCCAACAGGTGAGACAAACAAACAACTCGGCTTTAATTCATTAACACCAGGACTTCATCTTTGTCCTCTGTTTTGTTCTCTGTCCTCCATCTAGACTAGTTTTCTGAGACTCAAGAACTGATAGAATGATCACTACCCAAGATAAAGGTAGGCATCTCTC
>JBAMHV010000014.1:12669469-12679766 GCA_037177535.1 Pseudomugil gertrudae
CCGCTCTTTTGTAGGTGGAGACGTATACACACACACACACACACACACACACACACATATATATATATATATATATATATATATATATATATATATATCTTTGGTGTCATGCTGACTTCTCTGACTTCTTTTGTAGCAATCACAAAGAATGAAACTAAGTCAATGAATCTCCCTCAAATAATAAAATTCACTGTACAAAAGCCCCAAATTTATTCTATTGTCAGTATCAGATTTATTATTTCTTTAATTTAACTGAATATATTTCCATCACATATCTGATGACATCCACATTATATACAGCTTCACTTTGATGGTAGCAAATGTTTTCATGCAAATCTAGAAAACTGAGTTCATATGGTATAAATATAAAGCCTCATTAACTTTACTGTGGCAACATTATTATTGTGTACATGTTTATTCTGCTAATGTCATTTACATTACTTTAACATGACTGAAAAAAAGGTTTGGCATCAAGTCATAACAAACATCCTTAATTTAAGCACAACAATTGTTCACCTGAAGGCAGTCACAAAAATGTATCAGAAGAAGACTGTGGGTCCTCCTCAGTCACCCCCTTAATGTGTCTCACCCCCAACCCTAAAACCCCATCTGCAAGTTGATATATGCCTCCCCTAGAGCTCTCTCATGACTGTGTGCTTAACTTGCAGCAAAAATGAGCCCAGTCAGATGTGAGGAGCTGCTTAATGTTCCCTGAGACCACAATGGGAACACAAAGATCTGATTCTGAAACTAAACAGTTTGAGTGTTTATTAGGTATTTTAAGTGATTAAACTATGTGTAGGACATATTGATTAACTAGAAGCAAGGAAACCACTGATAAAAAAATGTATTTACTCCTTATACACTATGTGTCTATAAGATGTAAAATATGCAACATATTTTCCCACAGTTACAAAACTTTTTATCTGAAAAATGACAAAGACAAAAACATGCTCTATGCCCTCTTTCATATCACTGGGGCAACCACCCACAATGGCTAAGGCATGCTCTGCTGAAGTGTGACACTGTGCACAAGCGAGTGAGAATCATTGAGCTGTATCCTAAACATACAAACACACAACCAGGGACACACACTGTGAATTTGGCTACAGGCCACATCCTGCATGTGTCTGCACAAGCCAAAATAACATGTAGAAATAGAAATCCTATGCAGCACCATCCCTTCAGCTGCACCAGTGGAGAAATAAGCAGGGTCCAATGCTTTGTCCTTCATGCTGATTTAAATGCTAGATCAGGTCGGCTGGAGCAGATTGAGTGCACTGTGGTAATAATTACTCCCTAATTAAACCATATTATGTCTTCTGTTCACTGATGTACTCTCACTTTTATTCAATGATCCTGAACATAAACATGTGTTTGATCACCTAAATCTAGAAGTGAGACATCTAATGTGACTTAGAGACCACATGCACAGCCAATGAAAGGGCCAGTGCTTTCCTTCAAAGACAGCATCAGTGATCCGTGTGCATGCATGTGTGCAAGTGTTATCCTTAAGGTCCCTGCAGCTATCAGAGAAGTATTTGTTCGGGTGAAGGATGGGAGGCAGACAAAAGGATAGCCTAGCCTACTGGAGACAGCACTCTGTTCATTTTCTATCTGCTACTCCTCTTTGAGGAGCCATGGCTACAGGATAGAAAATGTGCTTTTTCAGGTCTAAAATAATGTGGGGTGTGTGTGCAGCTTAGACCAGGATGCATGTGGAAATGCACTCACTACTTACTCTTTTATGTTTACTGGAGGAGGGCGGGGGGTGAGAAGATGCAATGTGAGTCCATCAGGGTGGATGCAGAGATGTGGATATCCTCACTGGCTTAGTGTCCCTAAATTTCATGAGATTGTTACTTCTACATTATACCTTAAAGAGAAAACATATGTACATGTCCTGCTGCTACAAATGTGGACACTGGAGTGTTAAAGAATTTTTGGTGGATGTGAGATAAACAGTAATGACATCAATCCTTAGTAACAAGTGAGCAGAAAAATCACCACAAATACACACTAGAGGGGTGCTCTTCCATGCATATACTCAAAGGTTCAAATATTGTGATGGTGTCCAGATATTATATTTGGAGTCACACTATTAATTTTGATAGCTATTTCATTTCAGCTAGGTGTTTTCACACGCATTCAAATGATCCTAAAAGGTCATTTCCAATAATAATAATAATCATTATTGAATTATTCATTAATATAAACAAAGATATTTGATAATAAAACAAACTGGATTTGTGGTGTTAAAGACAATAGGTCAGACTGAATTCACTGCTTTTAAAGAGGAAGAGTGGTAGAATATTTCAGGAGGATAAAAGCAGTGGATGTTAGATTCCTTTTGATCTTCCAATCTCGACATCCTGGCTCTGTTTTCTGCAGCCTTATTGCTACGATCTCCCCTCATTATGCAATCATTTCAGACCTAACGTCGATTATTATAAGCCAGGTTCTCTGTTTGACTGCAAATAATTGCCAGTAAGAACATTAAAGAGAAGTTTTAAATCAATGCAATGTCTGGATAGTGGAATGCAGTCTGTTACTATGCAACACATCAGCTCAAATGATGCTGCAGAGGATTTTCATCTGCCATCTGTCTGTGTCCTCTATCTGAAAGCTGTCTTCTTTTCCTCTTTCGCTCACATATTCCTGTTTTTTATTCATGTCTGCTTAAGGGGGCTTCTTTGGATGGTTAAACCATATTCCCTCTTAAGATTTCTTCAGTGATGCCGCTCTCCCTTTAATTTAATGTTGTTCTTAACAAATAGGAAAAACACTGTTATGGAATATGAATGAAATGTTATAACAGTAACTCACACGGCATAGTTTCTCATTTGACAGTCACAAGACTTGCTATAATTGTGGAACATGATTAAGCTTTCTGTTTGCACTTATGATTCATGTCTACACTGCTGACTAGGCTGTTTATTACTGTAATGTGCAGCTGTTCCATTTGCTAATTATAAAAAAACCCTGCTGAGCTCTTTGAGACAAATGATGTCCCCACATCTACAAACCACAGGTGCAGTCTTTTTTCCCGGTGTTGATACCTTCGAAAACCACGTTTTACTGTCTCATCTGTATCATATTTTGATTATGTCAGGCCTTTGTTAGATGGATGCACCACTAGAACTATTGTAAAAAAAAAGTTACATCACTTATTGTCAAATAATATGTTTGTGTGGCCCACAGCCGCTGCCTCTGAATGGACCTATCTGCAGCAGCCCACACATTGGCACAGTTATTTGCAATACCCAGTTGTGCAAATACAAAGCTTTCCATGAACTAGTCTATATTTATATTTGCAGAGCATCCATTTGATTTGTAAATCCTGAACAGCTTGTACGTAGGACCGTGCCTGAGGCCACATCTTTCCTATAACCGTGATGCTGCAATCTGGCAGTTCCACTGAATACAACAGGTTAGTATCGATTCTTTCTACTACAACCCACAAATAAAATGAAGTCCATACACACGTCATTTTCACTTCAAATTTTAGATTCGTGACCTTAACTGCACATTTTATTGATTTGAACGACATCTATGTGAATGACCGAGACACATTTTCAACCAAAGGTTTATTCACATTCATCATGAATGTCACTGACAAAACTGATTGTGTGCACAAGTTTACTTTTGTTTTGGGTTTTCTAACATAAACTCAAAGTAAAATAAAGATTATATCTACTGTCAAGGAAGAACATCTCTAAATGCAAATGCTTATTTATTCAAATGTGCTGCTAGATCCAAAATGTCTTCAAATTTGTTAGAGTCTGATCACAATCATGACTGCAGCTGTCTTTCTGATTAATGTCTCCTGCATTAACCAGAGTTACAGCAGGAAAGTGAAAGGGCCTTTATAAAGAGAAATGGGGCGGTGCTGTATTTTTACATGTCAGGAAAGTCTCTTGGATGATTATAAATTAACACAAGCTTATGTTAGAGATGAGATGAGAGGACCAACTGTCACTAACTGAGAAGAAACTGAGTACCCAACAGGGTACAGATCAACCCTGAAAAAAACTTTATAGGATACCTGCACTTTTGTTTCATATCACCATGGCGTGAAGGTACCTGCTTCCAACTGATTTTGGTATGAGCGATCAAATATCTCATCAGAATTCTGACAGTTTACACCTGCCCTAACAATGAGAGCTGTTATACTCCTAAGTATTACATGGCTAGTACTAAATTAGAAGATTTTTAATAGTAATTAACAAATATGATGCGCTAAGCATCTTTGAGAAGATGCATTTCAGCCGGCCTCGGGCAGGTTTTGTCATCTGCACAATCTGTTCTTATACTAATGTGTTCCACACAGCTGCTGTTCAAAGGAACAAAAAACTGACTTTGGTAAAGATTATTGTTTGTATAATGGCAGAAAGGTCATGTTAGTTGTCATGGTAACCCCTGCTAATTGAGAGTTGGTTGAAAAGGCTGATTGTCAGACCGGGGAGATGAGTTAGTTCAGCATCCTTTATTCCATCATAATATATACTTTAGCCTGCATGGCATTAACTTGTTTAACACAGGTTTGTGTGCAAGGTTGGGTAATATGTGTGTCACAAACAGAAGGACTATGAATGTCCCTGATAAAATGATGAGAAAAATTACAAAACATTGTTGAAATGGCTCTCACAGAGGACAGATGATTAAAGCTGCTTTTCTCATATTGTGGAGAATCTCAGCTGTTGCTGGAACAGCTTGAGCACAGCCTTCAATCTGCGATGCTGATAACCCAGCCAAAGATCCTAATACATGCCAGTTCTGCTGCTGTGTCCCGTCAGTGAAGTAAGTCAGTAAATCTGTCAGCATTGCTAAGAAAAGCAGAGGGTCTGTACTGCTAAATCAGGCTGACAATAAGCCATGTAACTCCAGCTATCAATCAGCGAACAGAATGTGAGAAACAGCCACTGCTGCCAAACACACACACACAACACTCACTTCTGTATATTCGTACAAATTGTACACACAGATGCAAGCAAAGGCAAATAGACAAAAGCTACAGGAACATAAGCCCCCACACACCCACCTTCACTTTGCTGTTTATAAGCAAACAGCCTCAGGCACAGTGAACGAGCATGTCAGCGGTGTGGGCTAACATGTCCTACAAAGAGTGTGTATGGAAGCAGATGCCTCCTCACCATCCTAAACTTTTCATCCAATATACAAGCACAGTCGTATATGACATCATTAGTCCTTTACAAGTCAGAAATAGGAGTTTTAAAACCATTGAAACTGTGTTTTTGGAAACCGTGGCATTAAAAAGAAATTGAGTGAAGAAAGAAAAGCGCCTTCAAAGGTATATGTAAAAGTAGGTTATATCTGGAAGAGTTGATCCTTGTTACAGTGACAAGGAAAGGAGAGAGGCGTAGCATACACAGGTAGTATATATGTGGCTGGGTGGCTTTAACGCCAGAGGATGAGTGGATGAGTAGGCAGGCAGGCAGCGTGCCACAGTTCTCCCCACAGCCAGAGACACTAATTAAGCAGCACAGTGGGGAGAGAGGGCAAGAACAGCAGCCTTGCATTGTCACATAATGATTTTCTTATCATCTCTTGTACAGGAAACCTTGCACATCTCTTGTCTGATGGGTATTCACATCTGTGTTTTTTAGAAGCCTCTCTGAACAACCGTCTAGTCACACCCAAAAACATGGAATCAATTGTCTTAAAGCTATTTTCAGAGCCATGCAGCTGCAGAATACTCAACCCGTCCTGCTACAACAGCATGCAGCAAGGTTTGATTGAAATGAACGGAAGTAGAAATAGATGTTTTCCCTTTTAGCACAGACACTGGGAGCTTGTTTTCCTGCTGTAATTTATGGATATTATAAGAAAAAAGGCATTCCTGTACATTAGATCAACCCATAATATCAGGCTGCATTATAGTATATGTATTTATAGCTTTGGTTGCATTTCTATATTTATTCTGCCAGTTTCCAGATGGACCAGATGGACTCACAGGGAAGGGAAATACCTGCCGGGAGCAGCAAAAATTCCTTCATTTTCAATATAATATCCATACAGGAAACATTCCCAGATTTGACAGCAAAGAATAGTGTGTGTCACTCTGAGATTAATCCAGAAGGTGATTTGCATTTGAGCAATAATGCCTGAGGAAATAAGTGTCAAGAAAATGTCCTCTTTAGGAGGCAGTCCAGAAATATTCAGATGAAGGTTTCCATGTTCAAATGTAGGTTGTATCCACTAAGCTGAAAACTCATTTTGTAGTAGATGTTTAATTACTACTTCATATTTCCATTCTGAGGTTATGATTTGTTTAATGCACATTTTTTCTTTCATCAGTCTTTTTGTCTGTCTGCCAAAACACCATCATTCTCTCAGCTTCTATAAAGCAATACATCAAAGAAAATATGTATTTCATGTCAGAAATTAAGCTACATTAACAAGTGATATTGTATTTGCTCACACAACAAATAAAGTTATAACTCATTATAAAAAATAAAACAGCTCAAAAAAATACTGATTATATATAGATATTGGGAAGAGGGTGGATTTCACTAATGGGCTATGGCAGAAATGGGTAAAAAAAAAAAAGGGATGCAAAGAGAAGTTTGAGCAGATGGTTTCTGGTCGGCTTCATGAAAAAAGCAAATGCCTTAAGATCCTACAGGCCGCGGAAAAATACCACAGACGCAAACACCAAGCGGCCGAGTTTAGCAACTTCACATTAACAAATGTACACGTCTCTGAAAGAAATCTAGGTTGGAGGCATTTCCTAATCCAGTAACACTGAATATTTATTCCAGAGTAGAAATACACACTCGGTTGCAACTTGGTTCCACTGGAAAAGAAAAACAGGTCTGATAAGATATTGCCCTTTCAATGTTTTTAAGCTTTATTTTTGCTTGTAATGAACATACATTTGCATCAACATTCCTTGAATTATCGTGTCTGTCTAATATCACTTCCACCACTCAGTTTTAACAGTATTCGCATTGTTGTCACAGATTCATTGCATAATCTGTTCAATGTGGTCAAACACAGGGTGAAATTCTGTTTCTCTGACATAGATTTGGCTGGAAGCGGTGACCCTAACACCATAGAAACACATGACTCATCGTGTAAAGCAGATGTTTCATTCTCTTTCGTGCATTGAAAGTAGGGAGGTGCTTTGAGTGATGATGATGCGCTGCATACCAAGAGGAAGGTTTATATGAGGATAGCATTGCCCTCTAGTGGACTACACATATAAAGTTACATTTTTGGACAAAGAAGTTTGACCTATTTGTGCACTAATTCCTCCCCCCCTTTCCTTGTCCTTTAATTTTGAGTATGTTATGAAGCACTGGATCACAAAGGCAACATTAAGGTACAAATCTCCTATTTTGTTGTTGCTAATTAACTATTATATTGATTTTTCAGTTATTATATTTCTTCTTCTTCTTCTTCAAAGTAAATATTTTATAAATTGCCTTTTTGTGTACTTTAAATGAACATAACATTTTTGTGTGCACGTTCTAGCTCAAAACTGCAGTATAGCTGTGTTGGCTACACATTGTACAGCATTTGGATGTGCAGACATGACCTAGCAGGATTACTTCATTGTTGACTTTTATTGTGATATGTTTTTATAATAAATAAATACAAAATATCAACAAACCCTCATCATACACACTTTTCTGCAAACCTTTATCCATTCTCTTACAGCAGAGGTGCTCAAGTTCGGTCCTCGACATCTACCATCCTGCAACTTTTAGATGCAACTCTTTCTAACACACCTGAATCAAATAGTTTAATTTCTTCTGCTGCATGTCATCCAGCACCACAAAGACCTGCTAACGAGCCATTTATTGGTATCAGCTGTGTTGGACAATAGATGCATCAACTGAATCCAATAAATGGCTCGTTAGCAGGCCTCTGTGGCGCTGAATGACATGCAGCAAACTATTTGATTCAGGTTTGTTAGAAAGGGTTGCATCTAAAAGTTGCAGGATGGTAGATCTCGAGAACCAAACTAGAGCATTCCTGTTTTACAGCATGTGTATCAACTAAACCCTGAAACAAACTGATGAAAACAGGTTGATGCTCGTGTGCAACAATGTATGCCACAGTAACAAAAGTATTTCAGTTGTTATTTTGGTTAGGGTAATAATTGTGTTTAAAGGATGATCTTTATATCATCAGAGTTTCTGGTTTACAGTTGAAAAAGAATCTTGAATTTCTCCATGAATTCAGGTAACTGGGAAGGAAAGAATAAAGAAAGACTTGCATTGCAAACATCAGTCATTAACATCCTGCGTGAGGACAGCAAAAAGTGCAAACTTGCAATAAGAAAGTTGGTCTGAATATATCATTTTAAATGATGAATGTCATCCCATCAGTCATCATCTGTCACTCCTTTGAGGCGAAGCTCTTCTTGAACTCTTAACAAGTATTCTGGATCTGGATACCCAAAACTGTATTGAAAAGGAGGAGAATTATTATAAAAACATGTCCTGCCAGAAGTAATTCTCTTCAACTGTAAAAGCAGCCAGGTTGACTAACATTTACACATTTCTCTTAACACCCCCCCACCCCAGCTTTATAAATAGCTACTGCAGTTTAGGGAATTAAAATACACTAATTTGGTCTACACACACACACAAATGGTCTGTATATACATTAAACACAATCTATAATAATAACTGGCACGTGTCAGTATGCAGCAGTCGCGCATAGCTGCAAATCTACTAGTAGATTATCTGAACCTATTACCGTAGTTCTTGTTACAGCAAAAACATCCCCGTTTGTATCAAACTTAAAAACATTAAAATGCAAAGCTGAAAAGCTGAATTGACATTGAGTCCTATTCTAGATTTAAATTGCAAGAGTAAAAGTCTCATTACGATGCCATAATGACTCCTCAAAACATAATTTTGCCTCATGGATCTTCAGTAGATGCAACATATTTTTTGCCACTAAATATAAGTAGTTTCTTTTCTTTTAGAGAATGACAGCTGCTTTCTTAAAATCTTGTTAGTTGTTTGACAACAACTGAAATAAGTAGTGCATACCACTGTGGACCCCCTCCCATATTGGTCTTGTGGTGAATGTCATTCCAGGTGATGACATTGTTGAGGCCTGTGGTAGCAGATCGACCAATAGTAAATGTGAGTCTCCTGTCAAAAGCTTTCCTCAGCATCCTCAGGACTTTCTCTCCTTCTTCATTGGCTGGCAGGAAGGCAGTACGAGAAGTGCTGCTGTACCTCACACCAGGGTTTGGGTGCTCGGGCTGTATAGTGGGAAAAAAAAAACAAAACAGAGTACTCTATAAAGCATTTGTGGAAAAAATTTATGGAATGCAATGTTAACTATAAATAAAAACAGGATACGCTGACATATAGCCAAACTTAAGTATGAATGTAACATACAGATAATTTTCTGAAATATATCTGATAAATTGAAGTTACAAACATGTTTTTAAAAAAGTTGGTACAGGGGCATGTCTAAGTTGCCATCCCTTACTATCACTGATATGCATTAATGACACAACAGATGGACCCATTTTCCAGGTCTTAAGGACACGGTGTGATTTCCAGGGAGAAATTTATATTCTATTCTCCAGACTCCATTAACAGTTTCTGACCTTTTCACAAACTCTGGCAAAGGCACATTTCTATATTTTATTTGTTTTTACATTTACATTTTTTATTCTGATCATTTTCATATCATATAACTCTCATCTTATTAACCTTTTACAAATCGTAGCAGCAATTTTATTATGGCAAATCCAGGTGCTTTGACGCTGCGGAATTGTCATTAAGGCTTACAACAGCGCCCTCTGGTGGACACACGTGAGTGTAATAGTATCAGAAGCGTGTTCATGGTAATGTGTGTTGAGACTGTCATCCTCACCCCTTGTATCCCTGCTGAAAAATTATATTGAATGATAATGGACCCATCGTGCTCGAAGCCTGGCAGATGCTGCCAGCTGCGAGACACCGTCATGGTGCCCTTTGGCTGGGTCCCGGTGTACACTCCGTGGAAAGTGTTGCATATCGGACAGGCTGGCTTCAGCTTGAAAAGTGAGTCAATACATTCAGAGCAGAAAGAATGAAGGCACTTTAGTGTTTTCTTCTTCTGAATTTTGTCCAAGCAGATGACACAGTCTCCCGTGTCTTCTGTATGCAAGTAGCTACTCGGAGGTTTTGCCATGATTTTCCGGTATGTAAAGACAATGCTCGCTGCTCTTCCGTGTTTGGACCGTGTTTAGCGGAACGTAACACCGGTGACGTCAGAGAAGGGAATCGCGTTCAGCTTGGTGATGAACGTCATCATATAT
>JBAMHV010000014.1:12688173-12718679 GCA_037177535.1 Pseudomugil gertrudae
TTGTTTATCATGTACTTTGTACGGTGTCCTTGAGTGCCCAGAAAGGCGCCTCCAAATAAAATGCATTATTATTATTAACTTTAAGATGTGCCATTATTTACCTTTAAAAGAAGTGAGCTGCTTTTCATTACAGCATTAAATCATTTGCTTAAGTTATTCCACTAACCGCATGCATTTGAACTCACTGTCTGCAATCCAGGAGGGAAGCTGTAGATGATGCAAATACACCCATATCCCTCATGGCCAGGAAGTTCCAGATCAGGATCTCTTTCTACAATCATGGAACCATTTGCAGGTTGATTCCCAATCAGCTGGCCATATACTAGCCGACACACAGGACACGCTTTCTTCACTTTAAAGGCTTGGTCAAGACAGGAGCGACAGAACGAGTGGCCACATTTCTCCAGGGTGTTTTTTTCCACTATGTCCCCCATGCAGATTGAGCAAGTATTGCTGTCCTCTGCTTCACTGTGGGAGGCCATGCTGGAGTCAATGTCCTTCTTCTGGGCCGCCTCATGGAGCATGGCGCATGCCTCCTCATCAGCAGGTTTCCTGTACCTCTGCTGCTGTCTCTGGGAGCGCCGGGGTTGAGGAAAAGGAGGCTGAAGCAGGCTACCCTCCCCATTCTGTTCCAAGGCTCCCACACAAGGCAGTAGAGCCCTCTTCCTCTTGGGTCCCCCTTCCTGTTTGCTCATTTCTTTGCGGGCACAGCGGCATAAGTCAATGAAGGCTTTTCGTGTCTCGCTGGAGATGGGTCCATCTATCACTCCAGCTCCAGCATTCCTCAAGCCTTCCATCGGCTGCAGCCGGACAGCACAGCAGCCTCCTCTTTCACCTCGCCTAATGATACCAGCGCTCATCCCCTGCTTGTGCTGGAAGTCAATGAGCCAGGGGCGCCCAGCTGCAGCCAGGTAATCCCACACTGCCTGAGAAACCAGCACCTCATCACTGCCCTGGCCAGCACGCACACTCATCTCATCAGAGGAAACTGCACAGAGAAGCACATAGAAGTTATCACAATTTGAACAAAGGTCTTATAACAATCATTTGCACTTGAATTACTTTGTTTGCATGGATGCAGATCTACTTTAATAAATTGATAACCATGAGGATGCATAAGCCTATTTTCATGTTTTTAATTGCATTATGTGGTGGTGGTGGTGGTGGTGGGGGGGGGGGGGGGTGTGCTAGCTTTTATATAGACATGGCTAAAACACCTCTTTGTCCCTTTTGTGCTGGATTAGGTTTCTTATGTGATTTAAACTGAATTCAAAGCAGAGCAGTATCTGTGGAGGCGCATTGTTGTGTCGAGGAAATACACAACAAGCTGTCGACAAATCAGCTGTTGAGATAATCAGACTGTAAACAAAGTGAATAGAGCAAAAACTGACACTGACAGCTGCACAAAAACACAAATGCGACACTTATTTCAACCAAAATGTTACCTTGTGAGCCCATAAATTCCTTCAATTGCGAATAAAGCGTCCTGTTGAAGAGAAAAGGAAACTATTGTGAAACGCTATCACAGCTACTTGCTAATATCCACATACAGCAAGTCTCCTCCGCAGCAGCAAAGAGGAAATTCAGCGATTTTGCTTCATTAGCTCGACCCCTTTGTTAGCATTTAGCGTGAATGTATTTGTTTCCCTGATTACTTCGTAACCTTACCTTTCTCTGTAGCTCGTCGCTGCCTAACAGGGAGGTCCAGCTGGATTAAAGAGCGCTGAGCTCCATCTGGTGAGGCCTTTATTTCTGACGCTGCAGTCTATCAGCGGAGCTTTTTATTAACGTCTTTTTTTGGTGGTCAGGGCATGATATCCAGGCTCTCTCGGTTCACGTTGTATGTCTTCAGCAATCCTTCCCTGGCTCTGTTTAATTCCATTAAAGCCCACCAGCACTCCTCTCCTCCGCCTCTTTGGTTTCGTCTGTGTGTGTTTGCCTTCGTCCTTGGGCTGTAAGCGGAACACAGAAAGCCTTTTCCCCTCTTCCTCTCTTATCTGAGTCCACCACGCGAGCTGGATGGCTGCTTTGTACAACTCAGATAATTTACTCTCCCTTTGTATTTGTGCTCTTTGTCCCAACCTTTTCTGTCATCTCTAGGAGGGTAAACACACCTTTATGAGAGACTTGACCTAGAAGAGAAGATGTGCCCAGGAAGTTCGTCACAGAGCTGTCATGATAGGCTGACAAATGGTGCTATTTTGTGGAGTTTTCATAATCAGTTCTGAATCATACTTTTTTTATTATCAGCTTAAATGGTACTCAGAGTACACTCCAGAGTCCAGCCTACACACTACCCAGGGAATACCCACTCCACTGATGGAGCCTGGATCAGGATTTTATGTAGGCACGTTGTTTTTGCCTTCATTATCATTTAATCCTACAGTTAAAAGGTGTTGATAGGATAAGAAATGGGTTTATAATAGAAGCATCAGTCATGACAAGCTATTTAAGTTATTTTAAAAACGTAGACTATAACTCCATCAGACTTTAACGACACCAACAAAAATAAAAAGCCACATTTTGGGTTCAATAAAAAAAGTTAATTAAAAAAAAACAACAATAATAATAATATTACAGATTATTTTGTGAACTGGGCCGCATGGTTAAAGTGGTTCAGGAGATTGTTCCTTCCTGCTGCAATAAGACTCCATAACTCATCTACCTCTGCCAGAGACATTATCACACAACTGGACTAAGTCAACCACTGTACTTACTGCAACCTACAACTGTCACTTTGATATTATATATCATATAATTATACAATATTTGTATCTTTTGCACATCATACAATGTTATGTATCATCTTTGCACATCCTAAAAACACCTTACTATATTGTATATTTTACTTCTATTTTATTGCCACTCATGCCTCTGGACTACTGTAACGCAATTTCCCTTCGAGGATAAATAAAGTTGTCTGTCTGTCTGTCTGTTAGGAGTGTGAGAAGGACACTGGTTTGAGTGGAATAAAGTTTGCATGTATGTGTGGGTTTTCTCCGAGTACTCGACCCACTGTCATGCAGTTATGGTAATTGGTCACTAGATTCTCGCTAGGAGTGTGAACGTGAGTAATTGTTTCTCTGTGTTAGCCCTGTAATGAACTGGCAACCTGTCCAGGATGTACCCTTCCTCTTGCCTGCTGATTGATAGGCTCCAGCTCCACAAGACCCTGAATTGGATTAAGCATATGGAAAAGGAATTAATATTGAGAACAGCAGTTAGTGTAGCATTAATTAATTAAATGACTGATCTATATTCTGATACTCAGTTTTTTGTTTGCAAAAGAAAATGGCAAGAAGGCAAGCTGCGATCCAGATGTGTAAGAACTGAAGGAGCTCTTGCTTGTTTCAAAACTGAGCAAAGCAATGTTGATTATGCATGTGATAAATTTAAGAAAATTAGCTTATTGAATAAGAACTCCCCTGCCTGAGCCATCACCTTATTGAGGTGGAGAGGTTTGTGTGTCTTAGCAGCTATGCTGATGGGGGGTTTTATGTACTCATGACAAACAGGTGTTTAGGGGAGAAACCAGACCAAGTGTGGCACAGAGACCCCTAGATAAAAAGTTCCCTTGCTCAGACGTGGGTAACCGAGACCCCTCTCTGGAGCCAGGCATGGGGTTGGGGCACGAAGACAAGCGTCTGGTGGCTGGGTCTTTGCCCTGGGTTCAGTCAAGCTCAGCCCGAAAGGCCACATGGATCTCCACCTCCTGTGATTTCACCACCCGCGGGACAGGCCTTAGGGGTCTTGGTGCAATGTGAGCCAGGCAGCAGCCGAGGGTGAGAGCTCTTGTGATCCTCAGCTGCAGAAACTACCTTTAGAAAAGTGGAACGTATGTCTCTGGCAGGAAAGGAGATGGAGATGGAGTGTGAGGTTGAGCGGCTCCGGCTAGATAGTTGGACTCACCTCAACACATGACCTGGGCTCTGGAACCAGTATCCTGGAGAAGGGCTGGACCTTCTTCCACTTTGGAATTGCTCCTAGTGAAAGGTGCTGAGCAGCTGTGGTCATATACAATGCCCCCCGACTTGGTGTCTGTACATTTGGGTTCACTCCAGGACACGGGAAGGACCTGATGTTTGTGTTTATGCACTGAGCGACAGTTTAGTACCCAGTCGTTCTGGAGTCCTTAGAGGGAGTCTTACAGAGTGCTTCACCCTTGCCACAGACTGTCTATAACAAACACCATATTTGAACATTAGAGTGTCCATTTGTGCACTTGTCACTAGGACAGACTAGGCTGCAGTTCAATAATCAATTTTGGAGTTGTACGATGATCTGACAGGCTCAAACATGTCTAGCAACATTCTCTGTCAGAGAGAGACTCAACTCCCACCTCCAGTGGAGCTTGAACTATGTTCCAAGTGAGGCGGAGGATACTGATACTTGTCTTTATTGTTGAGGCGGCCTACCCCAGCTGTGGCCATCAGGTTGTTGGTGTCTGTTGTGGTGATAATCTCAGAAATGGCTGTTATAGGCCTACAGGCCCCTTCCAGGGACTCAGAGCAGACCCACTGCTTCGCCATATTGAGACGAGCAAGATGAGGTGACTCAGGAATCTGATTAGATTGCCTCCTGTACATCTCCCTAGTGAGGTATTCCTGGCATGTCCCTGCAGAGAGTACATTCTGTATTTTCATGGTTTTCACAATACTTTAATTACTTTTCAATAACCCCTCTGCCAGGAAGCTGAAAATGGGCCGTGGTTGAGTCTTCCAACATGACAACGATCCAAAGCACACAGCAAAGGCAACAAGAAGAACCATATTAAGTTAAACATAAAGTATAATCTGACAGCCATTGTGAATTTAGGTCAAACAAGTTCACATCACAAGCACCAATAGAATCAATGGAGGAAATCATAAAAGTTAGAATGTAGTTATGACGTAATAATCACTAAGCTATTAAATCAGGGGTGTGGTGAGAAATAAATTTGTGAGATAATAATAATAATAATCTATTCAATAAGCACTTGAAAAAACATGTTCTTGCAAGTGACAACTGTAAAACAAAACTGAAAACTTTATATCAGAATCAAGTTTATTTCCAAGTAATTTACATCACGAGGAATTTGTCCTGCTTTGTCGGTGCCTACACAAGTCACATAAGAAAAAGTGAAACATGTGAAATATAAAAACAAACAGGAGCTGAGATGACATAAAATTGAAGAAACAAAGAGGGAGAAAGAATGACACATGTATGTACACAAAATAAAGTACAGCAGTGCACAGCAATGCATCTGTTGAACAGCAAAAAGAAATTAGATTACTGATAAATTATTGGCAGATAGAATCAATGCTCTGGTCCAATAACAGAATATTAGAGAAACTAATACAGAAAGAGGAACCAGAAGTCAACAGTCAGACAACAGTCAACACATAAATTATACCATACTAAAAGTTAAACTTTAAAGTGTTTAAAAAGAATTTCAGGATGCAAAATGAGAAAATACAGTTCTAGCTATGATGTTGTAGCTTTGGATAAAAGCATCTGCTAAATGACAATAGAATAGAATAGAATAGAATAGAATAGAATAGAATAGAATAGAATAGAATAGAATAGATGTTTATATGTTACAGTATTTTTATGAATACAACTAAAAATAGTTGACTATGAAAAAGCTCAAATAAGAGACTAGTCTCTGTTATCTTGGCTAGAAGTGATTTTTCTCTCTCCCTAAAGTTAATGAAGGGGCCAGGAGACAAGGTCCATGAAGGCCACAATGAGGTGAGTTGGGTCAAATGTCAAATAGTCACAACAGTAAGAAATATTTGTTTTCACAAATTAATGTTTATTAAAACTAATTAGGAAGCTATAGGACACAGATAGATGACACAATACAAACCCAAAACAATGCTTTGAAAATAAATATATACATACTGTAAATAAGTACAAACATGTATGTGACATTAACAAAATAACATAACATACTAATAATAAAGTTATAATACAGTAATGCAAGTTGTACAACTTCATATCTATTCCAATTATAAAGACACACAACCCAACAATAGGTACTTTGGTCAACTTTTCGACTTCTTTCTACACTTAGTTTAAATTTGACATTGACTTTACCATAAAAACAAGAAACACAGATGTAATGGAAAATTACATTAATTACAAGTTAAAAGCTAAATTAAATTAAAATAAATTGGTCCTACCCAGAAAACTAAAATAAAAAGACTCAACGTAATCAATTGACAGTTACTTGGATTCAAAGAAAACGGTTACTATCAACTTGCAGCATCTTTCGGTGCTTAATTTTCCCAGCTGTATTAATGAGATAGTGGTTTTATCAGCAGATATGATTCTGGTATGAGCCTGGGGGTGGTGCAGTTGTCCTGCTCTGACTCTCTTTCTAGAATGATCTCGCGCCATACCCACGCTCGAAGACGCAACGTCACGAGAGAGCATGGAAAACACGCGATGTTTGGAGACGCACCAGCGCCTCTCTTGTAAACCTCAGAGTTAACTGTTTCGGTCTCAGTGACCATTTTTGCCGGCTTCAATACTATATAACACTAATAATAATCTCGACATTAGACGAGGAAGTCTTATTATCCAAAACGGTGAAAATGTAAGTGTCGATTTTACTGTGTAGCTGCTATCGTAGGTAACCAACCACAATTGTTTTGGGTGGTATAATGCGGATCAACTAGCTAATATTAGCCAACCCAGCTAGCACACGAGTTGGCCTCAGCTGTGTGGTTGTACTCAGCATAACTAGGCTAAAATCCATCTCATTTTGTGTAATCCTTCTAAAACTGAGTCTCTGACATTTTAACATACCACAGCACTACAGGTCATAAGCTCAACTGGTTGACCTGCTTTGTGTGTGCGCTTTACACCAGGTAATTTGTCGTTAGCTATAAGGCTAATGTCAAGTAACGTGACTAGGGTAAAGTTAGCTGCTCTGAAAAGTCACGGTGTCATGTCTGTAAAATTTCATACTGTGTTAACGAAAGGAAACCTTGCCCTTAAGACATTTGTAGTGTTTATAATACCAACCGTTCGTGGCATTGTTTCTTTAGTGTAATTTACAGAAATAAGCATTGCAGCTTTGCAACATTTGCTCAGTGTGAGAATGTCGTTTTTTTTCTAATGTCTGCTTTGATGGCAGGTGCACGAGGCTGATTTAAAACTTAATCCGAGCATTTTCTTGAATCGCAGTATAAGTTTCTATTTGGAGTAAAAAGCTTTAAGTGCTATGATAATCAGTGTTACTAATCTTAACTCTTCCTCATGATGACTCTGGTGGACTGCACCTTATACATGCAGACAATTAGAACAGAAAGACTTGTCCAATAATGTGATGTACTCTTCACTATTACATACATGACTTATTGTAATTTGTTTTAATTAAGTGTAATTGATTTTTTTTCTGTCAACCTTTTTTCATTAGGCAGCCTGCAACAGCTAAATGGTATGACAGACGAGACTCTGTTTTTGTAGAGTTCTGCGTGGAGGACAGCAAAGATGTGAAGGTTAATTTTGACAAGTCGAAATTTGATTTTAGGTGAGTTGCATTGTTAATAATGAACTACAACTAAAGTCCCATTTCTCAGATTCACTGCAGAAATGCAGAGCTTTAAGCTGGAGCTTGTTTTTGTTTTGTTGTTTCAAGGGTGTCCTTAATCAGACATATATAGTTTTTGTTCATTGTTGTACATACAGTTTGCGCACAACTAAAGGACATAAAATAGTGCTAGATCAGGTAAAAAAATTACAAGAGATGTCTGATATTATCTGCCGATAACAGTTTGGTCATTTTCCTGCAAATTTATACATTTAATAATAAGCAGTCTCCACATGCATTTCTAGCCTCTTTTGCAGTACATTTACATTTTGGTGCAGGCATTTTTAAAATTTGTCTGCACCAAGTGTAAAGCAGAAATGTTATTGGGTCATTGCAATGAAGTTGACAATAAGCTGTTGGACTTGAATTATAATTGTGCTTTGGAGCAGGGGTGTATCTAAAACCTGCAGGATTGTGGCCCCCAGACTGTTTGACAATCCTGTTATAAAGCACCCATATCAGAAAACCCTTGAATTTAGCATTACTGCTGCTGATATGCCCACATAACAAGAGGAGTAGTAATGCAATCAATATTTTTTAAAAAGATATACATCGCTTTGGATAAAAGCATCTGCTAAATGCCTGTAGAATAGAATAGAAAGATTAATAAATAAAGCAATAAGCATTCTCCATGAGTCTGGGTCAAAACCGACGGGAAAGACATTTTATGATGTTTCACAATTGGATCAAACAAAAATCTGCAAAGAATGTTGTTAAAGAAATGAATTAGCTCCCAGATGCACCCCCAGTCAGAAGTGTTTGTAAGCAACAAAATGAAAAATTCTTTCATTCCCATTAATCATCATTAATCTCTTATCTCTTTATACAGCTGTGCCAGTGGAACAGAAAAAATGAAACACCATAATGCAGTGGAGCTGTTTGGGGAGATTGACCCCAAAGTAAGCTAGCTATTAGCAGACATGGTTGCAGTATAAGGGTGTTTGTTATTCCATCAAAGCCAACAAACTTTTTCTGTAATGCAGGATTCCAAGCACAGACGCACTGACAGGTCTGTGTTGTGCTGTTTACGAAAAGCAGAGCCTGGAAAGTCATGGCCACGGCTTACCAAAGACGAGACAAAGGTAACAAGCACATCAGATCGGATGGATTTATTGCCCCAGATGCAATAAATACATAAAAATGAAATACTGCAACTTTGAAATCTCATCTGCTCTTTAACTCTTAAGTCAAATTTAGAGCATCAAAATGTTTGTTTTAGATAGTATAACAGTATAAGGTCTTAAAACTGTCATTTCTAGACCATGGATGTCATTTTTATTATTATTATTATTATTAATAACTGCTGTTCAATAATTTGCATGTCAAATATTGATTTGTTTAAGCACTTAAATAAATTCTCTCTTAGTGCAACTGGTTAAGTGTCGATTTCAATAACTGGAAAGACTGGGAAGACGATTCAGATGAAGACTTGTCAAGTTTTGACAAATTCTCAGAGGTAAACGTGTCAAGAAATAAGTTAAAAATGTGAAAATGTTTAGATCTGCAGAAGTGTTGAATATTACCTTTTCATTTTTTTTCTCCAGATGATGAACAGTATGGGTGGGGATGATCTACCTGATTTAGATGGTGCAGAGGATGAGGTATTTCAAAGATGCATGCATGCTTTCTCTTCTTTCACACAGCTGATGTGATTTACCACATTGAACTTTTCAGGGAAGCTGAAGATTTCTGATGGTGTTTGCTTTGTTTTGCAGCATGAGTCAGCGGACAGTGATGATGAAAGTAAGTATTAAAAGAGCTGTTTTTTAATTAATTCCCACAAGGCATGTGTACAGCAAAAAAAAATTCACTGCAGTTGCAGATTAATGTGAAAAAGAACTAACAATAATACTAATGATCTTAGTAAGTATATTGATATTAAATCAGATGTCACTAGTTGTCACTGAATCCTTCACACTGCCCTTCAAGAAAAATGACAGCTAATATTTGCCTACAGAAATGTTCCTCTTTAGGTATAAGCTTAAATTCTACATCACCAAAAAAACCTTATTTGCTATTAATTATTGTTTTGTTTTTTTTTAACTAATTCTTTTTGTTTTGTTTTTTTACAGACAGATGATCAGATGAACAGATGATCTAATCATACACATAAACATGTTGTGTTTTGAACTTTCTTCCAGAAATGCCAGACCTTGAGTAAGCAGACATGGTTGCCACCTCGGTAGTTCTCAAAGCGAGTTTTTAGTCTGTTGACGGGAGAGAGACAACATGAGATGACAGCCACATTTGGGATGAATCTCTCCACGCAGTTTCCAAATCTAAACTCCTCAAGGGAGTGACAGGGAGTGACTGTTGGACACAGACATGCACAGACATCCATAGCAACATACAGTGCTGTGCTTTGCTGTTTTGTTCTGCATGGACAATTCTGTTCAAATACAAATGTTATTGTTCCTTGACTTAAATGACTGTAATGGGATGTGCTGATGTCTTACACCTTCTCTCTCTCTGTAATTTTGCGATGTCAAATGATGTATTAAATGTTGTAATTTCTAATAGAAAAACCTCTCAATGCCTATTTTCCAAAAAGAAAACCCAGTAGATTTTTTTAATGACAGACCCCTCCTCCTACTTTTAATGTTTGTCTTGTAAATTGCACTTATATTCTTTAATTTAAAAGGCAAAGGGTTCTGCTTTCAGTGGGTTTTCCAATGTGTCCAAACATCTGCAACTACTTAACAATTTCATTTTTTAAATACATTTCCACATTTAAAATAAACACAAATGCTTGTGCATCTTGAAATTTGTGTTGGGATTTTGTGGTGAAGTGGTACATTATATTCATGTAGACATATTTTGGAAAAGGGGAGTTTTTTGTTCCTTGTAGGTGTCACCGTACAGAACACCATTGTAGCAGGTGTATGAAAAAATCTTCCATATGCCCACTAAAGTAAGAACAGAAATGTTTTATAGTCTACTAGAAGTTATCTGAAAAAGTTATACATGTTTATCACATGCACCTGAAATATGCTTTGGAAGCTTGTGTTTGATTCAACGTATGCCAAACACTTCTGTTTGTCATATGCCGTAAGACTTTGACTAAATGTTTCTAATAAACCTGTAACAAAAGAAATACTGGTTACTCTTTTCATACAGGCTGCAAACACACTTTTCTATCACTCAGTTATAAGGAGTAGAAACCAGAATCATCTGCTTATATGCTGCATACATGTTCCCACAATTCCTCTTGTTTTAATGTGATACCTTTGTTAGCCATATTAGTTAAATGCCAAGGTAAAGCTTGAGTTATTAAGAAATAAAACTTTGTAGCTTTTGCTTTGCATAGTATATTTAATTTGCAATATCAGGCTAAAACTTGGTGTTGAGCTGATAGTTTTATCTCAGCTTTAACTGTTCAGTTGCTTTTTACATGGAGTGATTACACAAGAAAAGGAATTATCTAAAGGGAGGAAAGTTCAACAGGCTTTTTATATGTAAATATTAGTGTTAGTTTGGAAAAGACATAAAAATAGAAACTATCATATATATTTAGTTATTTAGCTCTTTTTTTGTCTTTGTTTCAAAGTGCTTTAAAATATAAACCACATCCATGCAGTTACCTGCACATACATTTCTTTACACATTCTGAACATATGAATTGGATTATCTAAACTAAATAGAATTTACATAAATGATACCACTAAGAAAACATGCCTTACATAAATGCTTGACTTGAAACTATTATCTTGCACTGCAGGCGCCTGCTGCAGTTGTGGCTCTGTGGCAGTTTGTGTTTTCATCACTGGTTGGTGTAGGAAAGAGCATCTAATCCAGTGTGAGATGTTTCATGTTATGTTTGTGTCAGCAGTCTGAACTTGGGGAGCAGGAAACACAATGCAAGCATCTTTTCAACACATCCCACTGTAAAGCTAAACTGTGGGTTTATTCCCACAATAGGTGGCTTAGGAAGTCACGAGGAGGACATAATACTCATCACAATGGAGATGTCCCAACTAGCAAACTGTTATTTTCAGATCAGTGGTAGTGCTAAACTTGTGTTTCAAGATGATCTTTTTTCACCATCACTGCAACTGTTCATTGATCATATAAAAAGTTAACTACTTTTTCAGACATTAAACTATTTTATTGGCTCTATTGGTTCCTTTTTGGTTATTTGACTCCAAATCTGAAACATTTACAGAATAGAGGTTTAAATGACATTATTTTTTAGCCACACTTGTAAATAAAAAAGGGAATTTGCACATTCAACAGTGACAGCAGCACAAACAGATCATAGAAACCAGCAGAAACTGTTACTGCCAGCGTTTTGATTCCATGCATGAAAGAACAAAAGCGGTGAGCTCAGCATAAACCTTTCAGAGTGCTGCAGCCATTCCTGTAGCTGCCCTGGTCAGCACGATGCTCCAGTGCAGATGCTCAATGCCAGGCCTGCTCTTCTCTCTTCCCCTGTCACCATGGATTTTCCACCGCTTTATCCAACCTGTGCCACCAAACCAATCCCCTACACACAATGTAAAACTCTGTCTAATCAGTTCTGTTGCCACAAACCTAAATTGTAACAGTGGGGAAATTCAGAGAAAGCTCATGATATGAGTGCTTTTCTTTCCGCTCACAGGTTCTGCTGAACAAACACCCATATGAACATTTTCAGTGTTTAGAAGAAAAACATTCACAAGAGGGAGCTGATGGTGTTTCCCTACCAGTGTCTTTGGTTATTGCTTGAATCAGACATATGAAGTCTCTAACCTGCACCCATCCACTGTCTACAGAAAAAAAATAATATTATTGAACACATAAAAGTTGGATAATGTCAGATTCTTCAAATCATATACTTATTTTTGGGCTTATTATTGACTTTAATTTTGTTTAGATTCCTGCTTACGCTAAGTATAACCACAGTCCATCGTTCTCACTGTAAATGTAGTGTATTATTTCACATTCATTGATTCTTATTCGCCCCTTTAAAAACGTACAAACTGCAAATCTGGATTCAGAAGAAAGTCAAGGCATGTGAAGGGTTAAATGATTTTGTTTTGATTTGTCGTATTGTGTGCTGACCCCACCCCTGGACCCTGTGGTACCATGATGGCTCTGTGGAGTTATAAAAAGGCCTCTGAGCTCCACCTGCTCTGATAAAGAGGCTGAATGTCTGCAGGACATGCTTAACATTTGTCCATCCATGTTCCTTTTCTAACAACCAGCACGGTTGGCACATAGATGCACAGAGACTGGCAAACTGCTCCACCCAGGAGCTCTCTATGACAGAAATCGGTATTAAGAAGGAACAGCAGCAGACTTTAAGCAGTTTATGTACTGTTGCATTTAGCTTTAAAGAGATAGTTCCTGTTTGAGAGCAATTTTTGTTTTGTTTTGTTTTGTTTTTTTTTGCTTTGTAATTTTGATTGAGGTGTGGGGAAGCTTCTTTTCCCTTTAGCTGATAATTTTCTGTTTTTTATCCCTCCACTGTTTAGAAGTTTACTTTTTGACCTTGTGACACCATGTGGGAGTTCAGGTCAATGTCTTTCTGGCGGGCAGTGTTTGCCGAGTTCTATGGCACCATGTTCTTTGTATTCTTTGGAATGGGGGCAGCTCTCCGCTGGACCACTGGGCCACATAATGTTCTTCATGTTGCCTTTTGCTTTGGCTTGGCGGCTGCTACTTTCATCCAGTCCATTGGTCACATCAGTGGAGGACACATCAATCCAGCCGTCACCTTTGCCTACCTGATCGGATCTCAGATGTCTCTGTTTCGTGCCTTCTTCTACATTGTGGCCCAGTGTCTTGGAGCACTTGCTGGTGCTGCTGTGCTGTACGGAGTCACACCGAACAACATGAGAGGAAACCTGGCGCTGAACACTGTAAGATTACCTGAAAGTTACTAAAATATTCCACATGCATTATGAAAAAATGGCTCTTATTTTTAAATAATTGAATGTAGCATTATGTTTTTATAAAGTTTGATACTAAGATAAATAGCAATGATGAAGTTATGATGTAAATATGTTGCAAATATAACTGTAATAACTAAAAACGGGAAAAAATAAGGTCAATTACAAAAACTGTAGTTTTTTTCACTTTTGATTAGTAGTCAAATTTCCATCCATGTGTTTGGACTTTGAATTAAGAGATGACATTTTTCACTTGGTGCTTCCTTTGTGTCACAGCTGCAGCCAGGCGTCAGCTTGGGAATGGCCACAACAATGGAGGTCTTCCTCACCCTGCAGCTTGTTGTCTGCATCTTTGCTGTGACAGATGAGAGGCGTAATGGACGCCTGGGCTCTGCTGCCTTGGCCATTGGCTTTTCTGTGCTCATGGGGCATCTTCTTGGGGTAAGAGCCACTCCCATGTGTAAAAACTGTGAAACTGCTTCCATGATTCATACAAGAATGTGAGCTCTTTATCATAAGTTTGGTATTATTCCTGAACTTTTCTCTGTTGGTATTTAGATGTACTATACTGGAGCAGGCATGAACCCAGCAAGGTCCTTTGCCCCAGCTGTCCTGGTCAGGAATTTTGTTAACCACTGGGTAAGATCTGTGAATATTTTTGAACTCCAAGTTTGTGCAACCCATTAAAGTGTGACTTCCTCAGTCTCAACTAAATCTGACTCGTCTCTGTTTTTTCTAGGTGTACTGGGTGGGACCCATGATTGGTGGTGCTATGGGTGCTCTGCTGTATGACTTCATGCTATTCCCACGTATGCGCGGCCTTTCTGAGAGGCTCGCCACACTGAAGGGCACCGGGCCACCAGAGGCCGAGGGCCAGCAGGAAACCAGGGGAGAGCCCATCGAGCTCAAAACACAGGCACTATAAGCCTTGAGAAGAAGATTGGCTTTCTGACCCCCATTCTGCACCTGTCATGCCTCAGTCTGCACCCTTGGTTCCTGGTCCATCCTCAGCCCACATACTGTGTTTGCACACATACCTCCTCCCCCACCTTCTCATATTCTAACAGCAATCTCAAACCCCTTTGTCATCCTTGTTTCTCATCCAGAACTGGACCTACTGAATTATAGTGAAGGAGCACTCACAACCCTAACCATCTTTCCTGATTTCTACCCATCCTTCATTCTCCTCTTCCCTCCTGGAATGCAGGATAAAGATGGAGGATTAAAGGAAAGCTTGCCACTGAAGGCAGCACCCTGTGGCCTGTGGTGTGAGGAATCAGTTACTCTTGGCTGACCAGGTGGCTATAACTGCTCAGGACAGGGGCCGTTATTTCTATCTTTCTACCTTTCTCTTTCTGTTTTTCTTCCTATTTTGTAGTCTGGTAGGAGTGAAACTACATTAGAGCAGTGGACTTCTGCAT
This sequence comes from Pseudomugil gertrudae, assembly GCA_037177535.1. Classification (NCBI taxonomy): domain Eukaryota; kingdom Metazoa; phylum Chordata; class Actinopteri; order Atheriniformes; family Pseudomugilidae; genus Pseudomugil; species Pseudomugil gertrudae. Next base: position 12,703,044 of record JBAMHV010000014.1, read on the forward strand.
GCTTTTCCATTTTGATCCAGTGTGATCTCTCACCCTTTGTTTGTTTTGTTTCATGAACTTTGGGTAAATTACACGTCAGTAATGTATTTTACCAGTATTTATTTGGGTAATATTCTTTTCTTTAGTTGTATGCGTGCATGTGTGTGTGTGATAAAGAGTGAGAGCGAAGCACAGCGGTATAGTGTACCTGCATGTATGTGCGCATGTGTAAGCTTGTGAGCTTGTTGAAAGGAATCATTTTTATTTTCCACTTTTCATTTCCACAATCCTTTCTCTGTATACATTTTTTAGTTATCATGCAAGCTTATTTTAGGGAAACATGCAGCCTTTTTCTTGCCCTTAATGATTCTGCTAAAGTTTAATACATAAGTTCAACCAAGTTCATGTTTAGTGATTTAGAATTTTAATTTTTTCAGAGGAAAATAATTTTACATTGAAGTAAAGGCTGAAAGCCAGTTTCAATGGAAGGAAGCCCAAACATAGTATATAAAAATTGAGACACACACACACACACACACACATATATATATATATATATGGTATTTTCTTAAAATTAGTTAAAGTTTTATTATTGCATCCAAATGTTTCATCTACATTATTGGTAACTCATACAGTATTTGCATTTACAGTTTGAATAATTTTCTAATATGATTTTGTCCTCAAAGCTTGAGAGCAGCACTTATAATTTATGTACAGGTGTGTAATAGCTGGTTTGCTTTCATTTCTGCATGCACGCCATGAAAAAAACAAAGAGCAAACCTGACAAGCTGTCATTAAGAACAAGCATTTTCTAGTTGATTTATGTTGCTTGACACAACTGAGGAGTCTGAAAGTGTGCACAACATGTGGTGGCTTCTTGCTGGTGTTGGCCAACACACCTTTTCTGTTCTGCTCCAAACCCAGTGGCTCTTTGGGAGTAAAACGAAGCCCACTTTGATATTCGAGACAAGAGAGGACATCGCGAGGCGGCTGAATCTTTAGTGTGTTTGTACAGAGTGCTACATGTACACCTTTATTTTCAGTCTACACAGGAGAGAATAAACTTTGAAGCTGATTTGGCCTCATGTAACACCCCCCCACCCCCTTCCCCCCAAGATGGGACGGGCTCTGAGATATGTTATCATTTCATGCCAGAGCAGTTACTGAACCAGACATGTAGGCTGATTCTCTTGCTGCTTTCTGAACTTGACCCCTTTTTTCAGTGTGATTTCTCTGGCTGTGGTTGAGTAGAACTGACATTTTAGTGACATGTGGGAATTAGAACTTGTTTTCTTAAGGAAAAGATTTGTGATGTACAGTGTAATATTTTCTTTTCTTTTTTTTAATGTTGATTGTTGAACTTGGATGAAAACTGGAATGATAGGAAATATAAGATGCTAGCTATGCAATGTCTCTTCTTTGGCTGATGGGATTTGGGAGTGATGCCAATCATGCCAATCACTTTTTATTCAATGCACAGCCAATATGGTAACAGGCATACTTTTCCACTCAAACTGCCCATGACTCATACATTTTATATGTCAGAAAAAAAGAAAAAAAAAGTCAAAAATTCTTCAGTTTGCAATTTCTTCTTTGTCTGTCTTATTTTAGACTCACGTGCCTCTGAGCGTGTGACATAGTTACATAACACCTGCAGGCAAACTTGCAAATCATCTGTCTGCTGATGATAAAGAATGAGCAGTGTTGTTTAATTTGACACAAAGGGCTGTAATATAAGAAGCAAATGTTTAATATGTAGCAAACAAATTCACACAAACATTATGTACTGTATTTTATTTGTTATTTCTGTAAAAGATTACATAGATTGTAGTACTGCTGTAACTTTGGAAAGATTTATCCAAAAGTCAGTCTGTAAGGTAAAGGCTATGAAGTATGCAACATCCAACACAGTCTACACCTAACATGCAAAACAGTAAAAGCGAAGGCAGGTGGTAAAAGAAATGTATTGAAAAACATTTAGTTTATGAGTATAAACCAGATTTTCAGAAGCATTTAGTTCCAAATAAAAGTAGAAAAACTGGAACTAAATTTTCAGCAATCATGTGGACTACCACTGATCATTACTGTAATGTTTCAGTTTAACTGTAGGGCAAATGCTTTCCCCTCCTCAGTTTTTTATCTCACATTATAATCAGATCCTGTTGAAATCTTTGTACGCAAATCACTCCTCTCACATGTTGTAAACAAACACGTCATGTCAGACCTAAATCAGAACTAAACTAATGTACTGACAAAATACATTTTAAGTTTGAGAGTTTTTGTTTCAGAATAAGGTTTAAAGATTTACTTTGTTAAACAATCCCAATTTTATCATAGACATACCAAATTTTATAAACATCTTGTAACATGTAACATTTATGGGGTTACTTGTAAACTGGACGAAAGGAGTCAAGACTGCAAGCTGACGATCAAGTAGAACTGGTTATATACATATAGATTAGTTGAGAATATGAACATGCCAACCCAAAATTCACCTTTTATGATATCTGCTGCAGTATGACTGTGGTATTTCACAGTCACAGTAATAAACAAAAACAGCTTATTGTTCCCTGTATGTTGCCTGGCTGACTATTTACCATGACTATATGTATCACTGCTAAATCTACAACATACTATGACCGAGGCTGAGCAAAAACCTCTCAGAAACAAAAAAAGGTTTATATACAAGGGGAAACACTGTTCAAATAAACTTGCCTCAACAAAGCTGAAACAAACGGTGGGCATAGAGGACAACACAGAACAACAAAAAACAAACAAAAAAATCCATCAAATGCTTCTTTAAGAACTGACCCACAGCTCTTCAGTTTTGTCCTTAATGGAATCCCCTGCTTTCACGTATCAGCAGATCAGTGTGGTGAGTCCAAGAGATATCAAATCTGTTTCTTAACTTTTTTCAAAAGCAGATGAAATCAGAGATTTTGAAAGTGAAAGGAAAAAACTAACAAAACCTTGAATTATATATATTCTTTGTGCTTCAGCAACAGCATTTGGGATATTTCATGTCTGAGTATTCAGCACATCTAGAAATAAATCCATTTCCATGCTGTTTTCTGTGTTGTTATCTATAGGACTGCAAGAGAAACACATGGAAGTGATCATTCAGTATCACACTTCTTATGAAGGTAATTTTCATACAGAGACAATTGGACAACAAGACTTACTTGGGTTCAGAGTAGATCGCTGAATTTTCCATGTCAGTGGACATGTCTGTGGGTCCTGAGACGAACTGCTGTGGGTACTGAGAGCTGAAAGAAACAGGCACTGTTACAATAAATTCAGCTGGACTCAAGATCATCATTAAGATTGATTACAACTGTGCATGTGTTGAGAGGCTTCATTAGATAATTAAGTATCACATTTTTATGATGGTGGATTTCATACAGAGACTGCAAGAGAAAAACTTACTTGGGTTCAGAGTAGGTCGCTGAATTTTCCATCACAGAGGACATGTCTGTGGGTCCTGAGACGAACTGCTGTGGGTACTGAGAACTGAAAGAAACAGCCGCTGTTACAATACATTCAGCTGGACTCATGATCATCATTAAGATTGATTACAACTGTGCATTTGTTGAGAGGCTTCATTTTAAGCAAACATGGCTGCATACCAGCTTATCAAAGTATTCAAAACAGTCATTTTAGGTCAAAATAAATTTCCTGATTATTTCATTTTAGTATAAAGAAACTGTTTTAACATATTTCTTACAGTCAGTATCAAATACAAGCACAAATATGTTTGACTAGAAAATAATCTATAGTTTAGGGTGGGTTTGAGAACATACATGTTAAAACTAGCGATGCTGTCAGCAAGCGGTACCCTAATAGGATTCAGGGATACAACATCTCTGCAACGTTTTGAAAACATTACTTTAAGAAAGTGATTATAGTCCATCAATACTTATTCCAAAACATTCAGTAACAGTAAGAGTGTTGTAAGGATGAAAAAAGTGATTAGATTTGTTATACTTTAATGCTTACTCACAAAATCATAAGTGAAATAAGAAAATTACACTCAACTACTGCACTATTAACATTACAGATGATCAATAAAAGACTTAATTGTTCTATTGGAACAAGGGCATTATTTTTTAATCATCTTTTAGGGGAACCTTTTTTTTATTATCTGCTTTGAATAAGAAAATAAATGCTGCTGTAGATTTTCTATTGACCAGTTAACAGTAACCTTAAGAGCCTGAATAAAGGTAGCTAGACTTTCGTTCCTGGTTTCAGAGAAGAGCTGAAAGATTCTCCTGAATTAGAAACAAGTTCGTCAACCTACATTCATGCTCTCAGGATTCCTGTTTGTCATTTCTATGCAAACCCAACACACCCACACTGTATGTGCACAAAAAAGGGGCCATTTCTTGTGGCTTTGAGGTAAACAACCAGTTTTCCTATTTTCATCTAGAAAATGGCTTGCAAAAGAACACGCAGCTTCTGTGGCATTAAAAGGAAAAATGACAACATTCACATTAAATTACCTTTACATTAAATGGGTTTTAAAATGATTTATGACATTAAACATTAAAAATATTTTTGGGCCATATACTGACCAACAGACAAACATTTAAAGACATTATTTCCTTTTCAGTGTAATGGCTAAACCTGTATAAAACATCTTGATTGGTCCCAATGCCTTCTCTGACAAGTAAGATCTCACACCATAAAAAAAGGTGCTTGATTTTATTGCTTCTGCACATACATGCATATACACCGAATTCTACTGCTGTCACTGTGTGGTTAGATGTTGTTTATAATGGAAAAAAGAATCGTGGAGGTGAATACTTTTGCAAGCTTCTTTAAACCCATTAAACACTGAAATGGGACTGGTTTATACAAACCTATCTTCTAAATAACAACAAAACATAATTACGAGTTTGATTGTATGCCCTTTAGCAAGTTGCACATTGATGCTTTTAAGTGGTCATTTCTTGCAAAACAGATTTTTTTATCTATAATGAGCAAAAGTGGAGAAATTTAATAAGATATCTTGGTGTCTTCACAATTAAATAATATCTGAGAAATAAAATGCATTTATTCAATTTATTTATAAAAGTAATGTAGCAAATTTCATAGAAGAAATGCAAAGAAAAACCTACAAATGGTTAGTGGCTGGATCTTCCCCAATACCAGAGGGAACGTCTCCGGAGTTGAACGGTGGCTGGAACGAAGAGCTGGAAGGACTGCTTTGCAGTTTAAAAAAGAATCAAATTGAGGTTTAGAGAATACTGAAGCCGATTTCTTAAAAAATAATATTGCTGTTAAGAAAAGAGCTAAGTTTTTTTCCCCTGTGTATATATTCTAAACTACCAAATTTCCATGGAAGATGCATTGTACAATAGCATGAACAGTGACAAAGAGGTGAAACATTTACACGTTGAAATTGGGATGGCTGTCAGCAGAAGGACCCACGGGATTCGGGGACGGCGCTTCTCTGCACACATGTAAAATTAAATCATAAAGTCAGAAAAGTGGAAGTAGAATAGACTGTTCAACTAATATGTTGTCAAAGAACTCCAATATTTACAAGAAGGCATTATTCTAAAACTGTCCTGCATTTGTTATATATTTGTACATCCATATAATTATCACATCAAACCTGCAGGTATAAACAGTATCTGGCGCTGTGGATGGAGCATAGTATCTTTACAGAACTGTGAGAATGTGGAAGAAACTTAAAATGACACTTACAGAGGCAAGATGATAGGATTGTCACGCATAGGTGCCATGGTGTTTATCGGAGCTGTGGTATTCCTGCGCATGTACACAAGTGCACATACATGACACATTCTCAGTGTTTTCAGTTTTAGCTTAAAATTACTACTTCAGGAGTTATTATATGTTTGCAATAAATAGTTCCTTACGGTCCAACTATAGTTTGGAGAGTAGTAGGGATGTAGCCGTGGGAAGATGTTTGTGACGGAGGTTCCACTTTAAATCAGACACAAAAAAACAACAAAACAAGCAAAAAACAAACAGTTACTTACCACGTAAAATGTGTAAAATAAATTGAATTTGAATCTGTGCATGTAGGGCAATATGAAAGGTATTACCTGTGAAGAAGTCCTTGAATGCATCAAATTTATGTGTATTGGGATACAAGTATGTTATCTCATTGATGTCACGGATGCGGTCACCAAGGCATCGGATCTCAAGATCTTTCTTTGTGAAAGGCTGAATATTCTGGACCCTCTTAGAAACCCCATCTGGGAAAAACATGTTTGGTTTGTCACAGCAAAGAAGTACTTTGTAGATATATAACATACATGGTGACAAACAATTAATATCTTGTTGCAGCTAGTAAAAAATGCTGTTACCAGGGAAGAGCCTCCAGTACAGAAAGACTGGAAAGAAATAACATAAATATATAAAATGGAGAAGTAACTTAACCTTTTCTTTGAACCTTTAAATGGAACTAGGCAATTTGGTTCCTTTCCATCTACTTGACCCAGTTAAGCCAAAAAGTGCATCTATACATTGACTGAAAGTCATACACAAAAAAAAGAAATGTAAAAAACAGAGGTGGGGGGTGGTTGAGGATATATGAAACCTTTACCTACCCGCCTGAATGACTTTATTTTAACTAGCTGACTTCAGTCATTCTAATATGTAACGATCATACCTTTTCTCCTATTTATTTCTTTTTTATTGTTTTTCTGATGCTCCTTTTTTATTTTTCTCTATGTATTGTCTGTAATATGTAGAAAAATCCAATAAAAAGTAAGTTTAAAAAAACTACTGCAGAGTTTTGTTTTGTTTTTCTTCTTATTTTCCCTTACATTTTGGGAAGGATCCAGAAGGGATTGTGGACACGGGAAGGATTCTTCACAGTACAGCTGGAGATGAGCTACTTGGTGGAGGTCTGTGCTCTCAGAGTGCTTTTCCAGTATCAGGTATTAGTATGTATATTTTACTGCCACTGTCCAGTCACCAGCACCAGGAAAACAGGCCTGACAATGCTAATTAATTTGATGAGAGCTTTTTTTTTTCAACCAATTTAATAAATTTATAGAAGTTGTTTTCATGTAAAATGTATGAAAACATGTACAAGACAATAACATATACAGTTACTACATATATTTATACTGAAAATACTACATTTATCTGACAAAGTAAAAAAGTCATATTGAGTGATTTACATTGAAAACCACAAATTTCCATGTTTACTCGAATCTTTGTGTCATTGCAGTCACACCTACCGGTATCCAACCCCACATAAGCAATGGTAATGCCTCCAATCTCAGAATCACTGAAACGAAGCAGGAATGTTCCATTGGCAGAGCTTTGGAGTATATAGCTTAGATGTTGCTTTCCAATGAACCCAAATATCAGCCTGTTGAACAAAACATCATAAACATGTAATGATTACTAGTTTTTAAAAGCTGTTAACATTTCTTGGTAATAAGAGCAATAATGTACATGAAACAGTGATTTTATAAAGTGGGAAGTAATCTGAAATAACAACTAATCAGAACCTCATTAAAGTTAGAGACTCAATAATTAACTTGATAAAATAAAAGACAGATGATGTGCATAAATGTTTTTAAACATACCACAAAAATGTATATCCTCAATCAAAGAATCACGTATTCCTAATGTTAGCTTACTTACATTTACCCAAAGTTACAGAGGATCAAACTTAGGCTCTGATGGAAGAAATCACATCAGTGGAAACAAGTTCAGCTATACTGGGGCTGAAGACAAAAAAGGCTCCAGGCACAGATGGATACATGTCAGAGTTTCTAAAGAACTTAAAAACCTGCTGATCCCTCTACTAAAAATTCCCTTTAGCTGGAACCTACAGTTATGGTTAATTGATCACTTATCTCATGTAAGTTGCTTTGGATAAAAGCATAAGCCAAATGACCGTGGAAAGTATGAGCTCTTTCTATAATAAACCCACAGCGGGGATCAAAACATGTGGAATTTGGCCTTGCCCTGTTTTAAGATTTATTAACAGGCTGCACAACTAAAGGTTCAGTGTAGTCTGTGTAATACAACCTATAGAACTAGATGGAAAGACATTGAGAGCCGCACATTAATCAATGTTCCAATACAGGCTATGATCCATGATAGAAAACATCCTAATGAGGAGAAGTTTCCATGGACGGGTTTGTCCCTCAATATTTGGGTTGAGATTTTATCAAATAATGATTTAACAGAACAGAATAGGGTTCTGTGGTGGATTGCACATGATTCTGTCATGGTTCTGCTGGATCTTAGTGCAGTAGATCACCAGATTTTATTAAACAGACAAGAAAGTCTGGTGGGCCTCTCCGGTACCCTTTTAAAATGGTTTTACACCTGTCTTACAGATCAAATTTTTTTGTAACTATGGATACATGCTCCTCAAGAATGCATAAAATGCAGTGTGGGGTTCCCCAAGGATCACTTTTAGGCCCAATACTTTTTAATCTATATATGTTGCCTTTTGGGGATGTCATCAGGAGACATGATCGCCGTGTCTCCTGATGACTTAGAGCCAGTTGATGTTCTTTTAAATAGCATTTTAGATATAAAGTCATGGATGGCAGAGAATTTCCTTCAGCTCAACCAGGACAAGACTGAAGTCTTAATTGTCAGTCCTGAAAACAAACTGCAAAGTTTAAACCCGTCTCAGTGTGAGAGAAACCTGGTTGTTTTCGACTCTGATCTGAATTTTATACCACACATTAAAAATGTGCCAAAAACAGGATTTAATCGCCAGAGTCTGCCCATTTTTCTCTCTTGCTAGTATGGAGGTGCTGATGCATGCTTTTATCTCTAGTAGATTAGATTATTGTAATGCCCTGCTCTCTTCCCAAAAAGTCTATTTCAAGCTTACATTTACTCCAGAACTCAGCTGCATGAGTCTTGATGAGGACCAGAGAGCGGGAACACATTACACCAGTTTTAAAATGGCTGCATTGGCTCCTCGTGCATTTCAGGATTGATTTTAAGGTTCTTTCAGTTGTTTATAAATGTCTTAATGGTCTTGTGCCTTCTTATTTATCTGTCCTCCTTATCAGCTATAAGCCCTTATGCAATCTGAGGTCCTCTGTCACCGACCTTTTAGTCATTCCCACAGTGAGAACCAAAACTTATGGTGAGGCCTTGTTACAACACTATAACACTATAACCCAGAGCCTCAGGGCTGCAGAGATTCAATTAAATTCAATTCAACTTTATATAGCACCACTTCACAGTGTCATCAGAGCGCTTCACAGACATCATATTGATGTACACAAAATAAAGTCAACCATTATGTATAATGTGGGAATCTTCTCATACACCTTACTCTATATGCATATACCTTGTGCATATTTAGAGAAAGATTTGGCGAGTGTACCTCGCCTCTTGCCTAATGACTGCTAAAATAGGCTCCAGCTTCTCACCACCCTTCTTTAGAATAAGTGGTACAGATAATGGAGGGATATAAAAAAACATCTTTTGGTGAAACAGTTGTGGGTAGTAGACATCCTCTTACTTATTGCTCCAGTATTTACTCAGATGTTTTTTGGTCAGCTCCATCGCTCCCTCAAACCACTGCCAGAAAGTGAATGTTCGTCCTGGAAGAAGCTCCTGTAAAGTTTTGGGCAGTGTAAGAGTTACAGGTCATGCTGTGTATGTTTGAGATAATACAGATGCGTACCTTATTAAACTGGGCCCAGGAAACCATCATTTTACTGAAATCACCAGGATAGCCTTGCTTGTCAAATATCTTCTGGGCCAAGAAGTGTTGGTTGAAATTGTCCAGATTGTAGTCTGTCTGGACCTCAGAGACAAATTTCTTGTTGAGAGTTTCGTACATAATCTGCCATGGGACACGGTCTGGAACTACGAAGGGGAGTCGATCCTGATGACAATGATAAATAGGGACAAAATAGACAAATATACGAATTATTGAGGAAAAATGACAGGCAATACAAACATGCAACCATGCCATTTACTGCAGTAGACATCTATGTAAGATGTAAGGTATAATCAAGATTGTCGGTCTCTGGACTGCTCAAAAGAAACTCCTTTTAATCCCTAAAATACACACGACCAAACCCCTTCCAGCACTGCCTGCAGGACTGTTTAAAACTTTACAACTACTTTCACCACATTTCCTCTGAAATACCAGTAATAGATGTTTTGCTGGTGTGTGTACATATTACACACATTACACCTGTAAGTAGCTTTACATGGGGAACATCTCCCTGTATATGCGTTCATATTATGTGTATATTATGTGTTCATACAGCATCAAATATCAATGTGCTGACTCACTGAAACTCACAAGACTGGTGGAAATAATGCATTATTGACGATGGAGAAGTGATGGTATATTACAGCAACAAGGGGTGTTGAAAAATAGGTAAGCAAAACAATATAATAATTTGACACTTACCTTTTCAGAGAATGCACAGTCCCAGATGATGGTGGCCATAGCGTTGTTGTCCTGACTACCATGAACAATGACAACAACCGGATGGGAGATGGTCTGTAATTAGTTACAGTTAGTCCATGTTTTCTCACAGACCTGTTTCCACCACAGATAATCATGAAAGTTTCATGATAATAATATTCATGTAAATCTACAGTGTGAAAACAGAGATTTAAATTTGGAAGCATTTATACAAAGCTGTAAGCTTAAACACCAGAGTCCAACGCAGTTGTGTTAAATGCATTGTAAAACAGGAAAAATCCAAAGGGCTAACACATCCTCAAGAACAGGACATATTGTACAAACAGAACAATGTAGAGGGTTATACCTGTATTTTGTAAGGAGTGTCACAGCCTGTGATTGTAATCTCTGCCCAAAACAGGAAAGCAAATTTCTCCTCTGTCACAGACTCAGATCCCTTTCTGTCTGATCTTCTTATTCTCTTGATGGACTGTTGAATCAAATCAAGCCCTTCGGTTTGTCAACAGAACTTCAAAAATAGGCATGTTGGATGGTAAATGGTTTGTAATTGATGCTTACCATGTTTCTGAAGGTGGCACATGTGCTTTTGGTGCTTGTGTTGTGCTCTAGGATGGCAGAAGCGTTGATCAATTCCCCAACATTGTCGCTGCAGGCAACAGTTTCATTGTTTAAACCCTCTTTAGGAAGTATGCAGACAGCATAATTTATTTATTTAATTATATGTTGTTAATGTTTAATGTTTCTATTTATTTATGTAACTATGTAAAAGAATCAGGATTAACTTTTGCAGGGTGATGAAATTGACCTAATATTTTCGTATTCAGTGGCCAGAGAGGTGAATGCAGCTCATACTCAGAAGCTGCCACAAAGACTCAGCCATGTCCCAGACACTTTCTTTTACTGGCTCCGTCCTCATCTGGGTGGCCAGATGTCCGCTTTGCGTGGGATAGCCGTGTATTTTCATTACTTTTCACTTGCCCCACAAATCGAGTCTCTTTGATTTTAACACAAAAGTGAAGCATATTAGTATCAATGCAGGATTGTTTGTGGGACAAGTGGAAAATAAGGCAACTTTATTTGTACGTTTTGTGTACAAGACAATTCAAAGTACCGTACTTTGCATAAAACATCAAAAGCATAACAGATCTTGTAAAAAAGAATAAAAACAGTAAAAATCACCATAAAATGATAAATTCAATGAAAACCATTAATAGAAAGATCAGTAATAATGGAAATGTGTGACAAAGCGGGACATCTGGCCACCCAGGATGGTGATTACATTACCCATCACACCTTCACACCCACACCTTCACAGTGTGATTAACTTTTCTCATTCTTTACCTAGAAATCCAACATATATTCAGCATCCTAGTCTGTTTGTAAATATTTTTCCTTGGCCTTGTTGGAAAGTGTTATGAAAGACGGTAAGGGAAAACTAAGAACTCAGGAAAGAAAAATGTACTAAAATGAGATTTTCATATTTAATCTAAGCTGTGACATCTGCCTGTTTATTTACACAAATTCCATCAAATAATCGAGCATCACTTTGGAAGTTGGGGCTGCAGAAAAATGTGGAACAAAATCCTTGAGATGATTAAGTGTTTTCTACACTATAGGAATGGTTGTTTTGTGTCCTAGCATTTCACAAGTTTCAACCAGCTCTTGTCATGATTGATAATTAGATATTTGCAGGTCATTTCACTAAGTTACGATACTTTTATAAACAATTTACACACTGACAGTTTCCTATATTATTTTTGAACTTGCTGAACAACAAAATCTAATTGTTTTAGGGTGTAAAAAAATCAATGTCTTTCATTAAAAGTCCTTTATCAATAAAATAAAATAAATCAATAAAGCTAATAAAAGAAAATGTATAATTCTACGCTGTGCGTAACTTACCCAAGTGCACTGCCTATGTTCCTTGCTTGTATCTCATTAACAATTTGTGCCTTTAGCATCACAGGCTTTCCATGTGCTACCTTCTCCCCCAGCAGATATTTCACATTTGTGGAGAACCTTGACTGAGTCTTAATGACCTGAGGGGGTTGCTTTTCCACTACCAGAGAGCTGAAATGGACATAAGTGATGGTAAATTTAAATAGTTAAATAGTGAAGAAGCAGAGGACAGTTTGAGTTATTTTTTTTCAAGATTTTTAGACGTAAAAAACATTAACAGGATGCTTTACAACTGAATTCTACTACCTTTCAATCAGAAGCTGCAGAAGTTTCCCCAGCCTTTCCTGGAGATCTAAGACTGGTTCACCAATCAGCATCAACTCCTGTCTCAGGTTCCCGTTCATTCCAAGCAGCTGTTCAGACCTAACAGAAATGACATTACAAAATAAGCAAACTAACAGCCAGGCAACCTACCTGTGATGTTTAGACCCAAATTGTTTGAATTCATCAAGATGGCTTTGACTGTTTAGAGGTTCTTCAAATTATAGTTAGGATACAAAAAAAAACATCACACAGTCTGAATAAATAGATAACATATAAATGTAGACATTTTTGGAATACAATTTCCATCCTATTACTCAAATTGATAATGTTTGAAAATAGATTTTATTTAAACTCCAGATGATTATTACAAAAGTAAAACCATAAGATCAGCCCTTACACATGAACTACAGTTAATTATGCAATAATATGTCACTATGTAGCAACTTAACACAAAGGCAGCCATTAACAGAGTTGAGTGAACGTCACCAGGTCTGCAGATTATTGAGGTTATCTTCAAAAGGAAATCCAATGACTGCTCTATGCTGAGCTGCCCTCCAAGACTTTAGACTAGAGATGAATTCTCCCTGACATTGGTCCAGACAGTCCACGCACTCCTTCAGCAGCTTGAAATGCTCCTGCATGAACCATAATATGCACACAAACAGAAAATTTACACACACCATTGCAGATAATAAAAAGAGAAAAAGAGTGTCCTTTCTAGATAGCGTCAGCTTAAGTATTGGCTTACCGTGGCCGTGTTGTTCATGTTTAACTCCAGCTGCTGGATTTTCCCTGGTATTTTTGACATTTCAGCTTTTATAGAATCAATGCCAGTCTCTTGGTATGTCACTATAAAAACAACAGTTATTATTTTACCAGCTTAACCCATTCATCAATTATCTACACTGGCTTAGTCCAATTCAGGGTCTAATATTTAAATAAACAATGTTTTTGGGAGTTTGTTCCAGAACTTGGGAGCATAGAAGCTCAATGCAGCTTCTCCATGTCTCATTCTGACTCTGGGAACTGGTAAAAGATGGAATTCAGTAGACCTGAAAGTTCTGGTAGGTTCGTTTTGGGTCAGGAGGTCTCTGATGTATTTTGGTCTTAAACCATTCAGAGCTTTATAGAACTTTAAAGTCTATCCTTTGACGGACAGGCAGCCAGTCTAAAGCCCTCAGAACTGAACTGATGTGGACCCACTTTCTTGGTCTAGAAGAGGACTCTAACAGTTCTGAATGAACTGCAGTTGTCTGATTGATTTGTCAGGAAGACCAAGAATAATTAAGCCCACTAAGGATGAAAGAATGGCCTAGTTTTTCCATGTCCTGCATGACATCAGATCTTTTACCATTAATATTTTCTTAAATTAATTCTCAGCTGATTTAGTGATTCCCTTCATGTGTGTTTTTTTAAAGGTCTGAGTTCAATCACTACACCCAGATTTCTGGCTGGTTGGTGGTTTCTATGTGTACTGGATGAAGTTCTGCAGTGACCTTTAATATTTCTCTTTGGCTCTAAAGACAACCACCTCAGTTTTGTTTTTCTTTAGCTGATGAAATTTTAGGTACATACAGTCATGAAACCCCTCAATGCATTTACCTAGATCCTGAACAGGGTCTTGGTCTCTGGATGAAATTGTCATATAAGTCTGTCTGTCATCCGCATATATATTTAATCTACAGACAGATTACAGTTAACTTTACCAGATAAAAAGATGCTGTTGATGCCAGTGGTACTGCTGCATTTGCTTTGTATTTATTTAGCTTTTTCTTACCAAGCTGTAGCCCAAACATTTATCCATAAATACTGAAAATATTATTCCAGCCGAGACCAGAGTCCATTCTGTCTAAGAAGGTAAAAATGGCAAAAACAATTCTGGCACCCACTTTTGACACCACTAATTATAAACTTTTATCTTTGCATGTAAAATGAGTTCATCTTACAGTCAGACATGAACGACACTGAAGCTGTTTCTGCTGCGTTCTATTAAAATTTAATGAGACTAATAAATAATCTTGTCAAAGAAGAACTTAAATAAATTTAAGCTGTAATTTTTTCACAGCTTACTATAAATTAGTACAATGGTCTGTTCCCAGGACTTTTAGACATGAAACACACAAAACATCCTGTTTACCTTGTAAAGTATCATAGTTTTGTCTCTCCCAGGTGAGTTCCTCCTGCAGCTGGTGCATTTTCTTTCGCATCTCCTGGACCTTAGACACCTTTTGTACCAGGTAATCTACATCCTCCTTGTTGGGTTCTCTTTGAAACTGTAGAAAGTTCTTTAAAGGACATAGAACTGCATCATGTACATTTACGTAAGTATAGGCACGAGAACAGTTTTACATATTACATCTGGCAAATTAAAGTTAATAAAAGGGGTTAACCGTTTTGAAAACCATTAACTTAATGTAATGTGTTACAGATCCAGTAATATAACAAGTAAAATTAGGAGAAACTATGCTTATTTATTAAAAATAAATCTGTTTTATTATGTTATATTCAAACACTACTTGTATGAACATGTCACATTTTTCATGTAAAGTCTGAATTGCAACCTAATCCATCAGTTTTGGTTAAACTAAATATTATTTTAAAAAAGAAGTCTCACCTGGCTAATCAGAATCCTCTCTTGCCTGAGAACATCCCTGATCATGACAGCAAACTGTAATGGCTGAAACATAACCTGCAAAGCAAGCACAAATCTAATCAAGTCTAAAATCAGTTAATTACACCACATAGTAGTTCCCAATCTGTACATAGTGGTTATTAGGACCTGAGTTACTAAGTGCACCAGGAGCATTAATCTATGCTCGCAGCTTTAATTTCCTATCAAGATAGATTGATACCTTCAGAGATGTTGGTTTGTCCGTGTGTCTGTTGTTAGCAACGTAACTAAAAGCTACGGACACATTTGATCAACTTTTCAAGAGCATCCTGGGATTTTTTAAAGGGGACATTGCATGCACTTTATTCCCAATCTAAAACAGTTCTCTGATATATAAATTAAACGTTAGTGCCCT
>JBAMHV010000014.1:12726750-12758820 GCA_037177535.1 Pseudomugil gertrudae
AAAACTGAGTGTGACAACGTTTTCAGTTAATTCATATAGATTCAGATTGTCGTGTTGTTCACCTTGCGGACCACCAGAGGGCGCTCACGGACCACTAGTGGTCCGGGGACCACACTTTGAGAAAGGCTGCTCTACACCCTTCATCATGACCCTAATTGTTTGACAGTGCCAACTTCTCTGCAGCAGTGTAAGCCTGAGAGGGAGGACTACCCCGTCTTTTTGGTAGCACTGTTTTCCTGTGGGCTGCAAACAGTATCAGAGGAATTCTGCTCCTTTCATTCAGATACATAAAGCCTTGTCACTAACCGCGTGAATTATGTTTTTTTTTTATATTTGTCCTTTTAGCTTCACTGGGGTTGCCTCTGAAATGGAGGTAAATAATAGTGATGATTCTTTTTCCCACATGGCATCAGTACAGAACCATTGAGTTATGAACAAGCATCCATGTATTCACAATGGGGAAATATATATTCCAACACGCAGAGCGCTCACATGGGAGCGGATCCTTTCAAGAACTGGGAAATATGACATAAATTAAGCAGTAATGTTTGTGCTGTAATACAGTGATCTGAGTGCTGTCGGTTTATATTGTCCCATTCATTAATATTGAATAATCTGACAAATTTATGTCAAATTTATGAGTCGGCAATTTCCAGCCAGCATTTCTTCCTGGCTTTTGCTGCAGCAATAGTGTTGCTTTTACCCTCAATTATATGTTTAAATTCTTCATAGTTTGAACAATAATAATCTGCTCCTCCATGGTCAAAGTCACTGCTCTGCAGGGTTTGTCCATGTTTGGAATGGATCATAACCTCTTTTATATGAACGCGCACTCATCGTAACGGGAAAACCCTGGGTTGAGTTACTAAGTTGATAACCAGATTTGTAGTAGTAACGTATCCAGATCCTGGATGTCTGAGTAAGTCAACCCCGGTAACGGAGAGGAATCTGGGATATGTAATAACGCGTCGTAGTACAGGCCTCAGCTCTCATATTACTGAAAACAAAAAGCCACTAAACATTTTCCAGCTGTCCAGGAGGTTGATGACTTTACTTTGTGTGGAAAGCACTCAACATAATTGATCATTTTCTCAAGGATGGATGTTACAGATGGTTCACAATTCTCAGAGAAACAGATGAAATCCCAAGAGCTACATCTCAGACTCAATAAAGCTCAATTAGCGTGTTACAGCCAAAGACTTTCATTCAACTTACCACCTTACACTTCCTCAATCTTCCTCACTTTTGTATTTCAATGATCTATTTCTTTTTTCTTCCATGTCATTGTATTTAACAGTTGTCTACAAAGCACTGCAAGGTAAAAGTTTCACACTTTAATTACTATAGTATTTTTATAATGAGCCTTATAGCCGCTCAGTTAATAGTTTTCTTGCTGGAGGAGTCACCATGGATCACCATGTTTGGAATTGGTCTATGCAGTTTTTTATAAGGTAAATATTAAATGTAGAAAGCCTTAATAGTTATATAAAGTGACATAAAGATTAAAGATAAGAAGCTAGAAAGTGGGTCATGAATAAGCACGAGGATCCAACACACCTGCAAAGTGAAAAGATTTTCAATAAGTGCCCAGACCTCAACCAAAAGAAATTACCGTAGATTGCAATTTTTATCCTGTTAATAAAGTTAGAATGTGCTGCATGGTGGCAGTAGTAGGTGTAACCCTACTGTTATTGTTTTTTAGATACTACTTTTTTCAGGACAAGATCATTGTTACAAGAATTTTTCACTGTGGTTTGTAGGCTGAGCTGCTAATGAGTTTTAATGGTGATAGAATAATAATTTACCAGCTAATTTGAGTGATTAAGACAGTGGTTCTCAAACTTTTTTACTGATCCTCCCTTTGATTTATAAGAAAATGTTTGTGACATCTCGCAGGTCAGAGACCCTGGAAATTAGCTTCCCACCTGATAGCCATCGGGAGTAAGCTGTTTCGTTGTCAGTGCATCATGCAGTGCGACACAGCACATTGAGGGAGATGCACTTCATTAGCGCTTACACACCTCCATTATACTACGGCAAGCCAAAGTGGTCAACATTTGCCATTTTATTGCCTGCACAGTATTCCGTCTGTATAGATCCACACACGGTTCTCCCAGTTTAAACAGTTCTTCTGCTGTGGTTCTGCCAGGAGCTTGATCGCAGAAAAATTAATCTGGCATTAGTTTTCAGCTTGTGACTGTCTGTAGCTTCATTCATCTGCAATAAAAAGTGGCTTTCATGCACTTTTCATTCACTTTATCATAAAGTTGCTCCTTTATATCCTTTGTCTTGCCAACTGTATTATTGAACAGAGGAATTCATGTTCATGTTAATGTTCATTGCATGATGAGGTATTATTTCCTCCACAATAATGTGCATTTTTTACACTCTGCCACCCAGGAAGTAACTTTGTAGGCCAGTTGAGCATTGGCTGACACGGACGCAGCTTGTTTTAAGAGACAGTGTTTAGTACGGCAGTTTAAGTGTTTGTGTCTACAAAAGTCTTTGTCTTTCTTCGTGCTCTGGAGGCAGTGCTTTCAAGTGCGCTTGTTAGTCTGTCACAAGCGAGCACTTTAAGACAGAGAACGCACTGTCTCGCCTCATTGCCAACTGATGTGCAGGTGAAGCCAAATGTAAGGTGTGTTTGGTCATATTTTCTATTTTTTGGTCTGATAGAAGTTGGTTTGCTTCATCTTCTGCTTTGTGTTTACTCAGGAACCCTGCAAAAACCATCTATTATGCTAACAGCATTCATTTCTTTCATTTATATACCAATATAAACATTTATAGAGCTGAAATTATTGATCTGTCCTTCTGTCATATACCAGACTTCCAGGACATACATGCATGTCCCTGGTGTACAAAAAGCTATTCCCTTGCCAAGAATATCCCCAATGAGAAACATTAGACCTTAATATGCTTCTCAAGTTTCTTCCTTCACTAATGATTGGCTCTACAAAATCAAAGACTAAATATCAAGTGAGATGTTTATCAAATTTCCTGCCACTTTGTAAGACTTTCCAATTTAGTTTGTCAGTGGTTGTAAATACGGAAGTCCATCTTTTCTATCAACATCAGACATGTTACAGTAAATAAAAACCTAAATTAAGGCCTCAATTTTAAGGTCACTAAGGTAACCTCCACACAGGTACGTGCACAAAAAAAATTGTTGTATAAGATGAAAATGGATATGATTGAGTAAATAGATAAACTTATAACCAGATTCAGGTGCAGAGAGGAATCTGCTTTAACTGGAAATCATCAGAAGAACCTGCTTTCTGGATAGTTTTATATTGGTTTAAATGTTACAAATATTAGAACATTTATGAAAAAGTGGCTAAATTTGACACCACAAAATTCACTAAAACAGAATTTTGGGGAAATATATCAAATTAGTGTATATTTAGATAAAAGACAGACCCAAGGAGGCACACTGTAGAGAAAAAAAATCTTACACTTGTTTATCTGCCATGCACATGTCTTTTCTTTAAGATGTGAATAAATGGAAAAAATCATAATATGTTTTACAAACAAAAAAGTCAGGTTTTCAAGTGGACTCAAGAAAAATTTTTAAATCACCTGAATAGTAAAAAAAATAAAATTAGGTAAAAAATGTTTTTTCAACTAATCAAAACATTTTCACTTTTTTTGTTTCTGATATAGCAAACTAAACCCCTTTTAATGTCACTGAAAAGCACAAAAAGAACTATTTCAGTTCAGTGGAAGATTTATACTTTGCAACTGAACATCACAATAAAAATCATTATCTGTTTACACAACAAACAAACAAAAGCAAATCTCTCAATCTCTCGAGTCAAAACTCGATATTTTGGCTGAATGTTTATATCTGATGAGGAGAAAAAAGTAAATAAATGTCAACCTGCAAGTTTTGCATTTCTAAAGAAAATGAAAATGTATTTAACATTCAGCTTAACGTGAAAACAGCATGTTGCTTTAAGCCTGTCTGTTTAGCTGGGATGTTTACGCTGTCACAAGTACAGATTATTTTTAGATAGGAAAGAATTCTTAGTGTAAACATGGCCCAAAAATGGTCTCAAATTTATCAGAGCCTGAACTGCAACTGTAACGAGACTGTGTATCAAAAGCATACTGAAGGAACTCTGAGGTCAGAACTTCTGAACATGTTGTAGTTATCCTGTAATTTTCTTGTATTTAATCAAAGACAACAACACAACTCGACGTGATTTATCTCAGAAAAAGAAAAACTCTCTTCCTCTTTCATGTAGTGTGGGAGGAGCAATTATAATAAAAACATAGTGGATCTTTTAGGCACTGGTATACATCTACAAACTCAATAAGTAATAAACATTGCAGAAGCTTTAGATGAAGCATTCCCTCCTCTGAATGTTTTTTTTATGTGTGTCCATCTGTCTCCCAGGTATGTCTCAGCATGTCCCCACATGTATATGCGCCCTGCATATTGTACACACACACAGGCACCGCCTCTGCTGGCCAGGCTGATATCTGTTGTCTTCAATTTGTTGACTGTGTGAGTAGTAGGCTGCTGTAGATGGTTTCATAACGCCAATACTATTAATTGTAACTTACTCATTTGCATTTGTTTAGCCAGCATTACAATAGTATTGGGTGTCAAAATAAACATATATTCAGTCTAGTGTTCGTGAATCATAATGCGCATTTCGCTGTAAAGTGTTTTTTTCTTTATAAAAGTCCACTAACATGGAGGAAGAAACCCTGAAGGGTGTGGATTTGGCCCATATGAATGCACACTGAATTACTGCCCTGCTCCTTTCATAACGGCGCAGTCTTATAAGGAATAATAATTAACGACTGTAATCTGTTCAAGCAGTAAAAAGTAAAGCATATAAACCGGATTTTAAGGTTGTGTTTGAGGCTAACATTTACAACAGTGTAACAGTGTGTTTTTCTTAACTTATTGATAGAAAGGCTATCTTCATGCCTTCTAACGCTTCACGCGCACAGGTCTTATCAGATATTGATCCCAGGTTCTAACAGGAAAAAGACCAATAAAAAGACAAATAATCTAGCATCTTACCTTTACATAAAAGGAGACTTTAAAACATTAGAAAAGGAAAGAAAACCCCCCGCTGTAGTCCGTCACCTCTTCCTACTCTTTGGTTTTCATAAATTCTCCATCAGGCCCGACATCCTACTGGACGTTTGCTGCCATCGTCTCTCACTTCGTCTCTGACGTTGTTCCTCCAAACTGGATAATTAACCTACTGAGTTTTGATCGTGGAAAAATTCACTCCGAGCGCTGACTTCTTCAGACGAGATGTAGACAACTTTTCCAACGCAGAAAGTAAGTAAGGCTCACTTCCCTGTTACGCACAATGTGTCATAAGCAAAGGGGCGCGCGCACCCTGCCTATTTCCTGCCTGCACGTTCAAGTCGACGCACGACCAAGACACTGCGTGTTAATCTTGTCATAATTCCACCTGATTTAATGGAATTGTGATGATTTATTTTTGAGGAATTTGCACTGTTATTTATTCCTTGGCACGCGTTCACAAGTTATAGTTTCTTTCGTGTTTCTCTTTTTTAGGGGGGTGTTCAATATAAAAGCCTCATAAGCGTTATATAGGCTTATATATAACCTATTTAAAAATAAACAGTAATTTAAGCGATATATGTATCAACAACAGCTCGACACTGAAACAGAAACCACACGTGCATGGAAGAGAGCTTGGTGAACTTCCACCTAACGACTCGTAAACAGCGTAATGATGCGTCATTTTACCACAAGCTCTGACTTCCAGTAAAACACATGACAGCATATCAGCAGAAGACATGCAGCCAGATGCCTTCCCAACGTGACGGAAGCCCATAGTGCCAATATTCAGGATTTTAACTGTATATTTTAGTTTTTTTCAGATGATTATACATTTAATTTAGTTTTTCCCAATCGGAATTCTAAGGCTTTAAATTTGTTGGTCTTTTGGTAAACATTTCAGTAACTTCATTGTTTATTTGTAACAATAATGTGATTCAACATAAATCTGTCATTCTGTTTCTAATGTAGTATATAACTTTTAAAAGAGATTCTTCAGAAAATTATAATCTGACAATTGAAGCCATTCACAAATGAAACAGTTGGACTAAACAAACTAAAGTAATCCTTAAAGAAACAAAGTGCAAAGAAACATACAGGTGTTATGTAAGGCTTTAGTTATAATCCCATCACTGAAACAACATATCGAAAAAGTAACTAATACTTGTTTGTAACAAGTAGAATAAATACAAATGACTGCAAAGCAGGTGGACACAACAAAGTGAATACACTAACAAAACACAGAAGAGACAATGATGTATGTTGAGGCACAGTCTTAGACAATGACAGTTGACGACACAAGGAAGTGCACTTCATCAGAAGCATCAAAAATAAGGATGCAATCAAGAGGAAATAAATATAAAGGATTATTTTGTTAAAAGCAATGCACAAGACAAGACACGTAATGCTTCAAGTTAATGCTGGACCTGAAAAAAACAGTCATGGAAAAAAACCACTGGAAATATGCTGTGATACAACTGCAGTCAGTGCAGTCATCCACAAAGCTTTTAATGGGTGCCCATTAAAATGGATGTTACAGTTTTTCCTTCTTCTCATTTTTAGGTAGAAGCCTTATCTGTGTGAAATAACATGCAGGAGAGAAGCCCAAAACGTTACAGAGCCTAAAACAAAATAAAAGAACACAATTCAACTAAAATAAAACAACTGAAAACAATATCAAAAGTTATTAATAACAAAAGAAATTTACATAAAATATATTACAGAGTGCGATAAAAGCAAGAAAACAGTTGTTTTCTCAGGTCACGTGTTAATAATCTTAAACTACTGGAAGCCACGGAGCGGTCAATAAAATTTCACAAGTGTCAACAGTGGTTAAAATGTTTTCTGCTCTTATCACTATTAATCTGGGGTTCCCAACAAAACCCTCCAGAAGGGGTATTCGCTGCTCTCGACTGTTAAGTAACATTAAAGTTCCTCTACTCAGTGACTCGTTGGATTATCTGACTGTTCATAATTTTCCTGCTTATATCCTGAAGTTGGGGTCTCGCCCATCGCTTCCCAGGATCTAACAGACAGAGAGTCCAACAAGACGTAATATTTTTTGGTTTTATTAAGGTGTCAATAACAGGAGCAGAGTACAGATCTCATTTTCCATTTTTCCATTACATTTTCAATACTTTCCCAAATGTCGCCACGGGGGGGCGCTCGGGTTAAACAAATAGTATGCGCATCCTGTGTTGATAAGGGGTTTTCGGGTTGTCATGTGAGTATTTTGTAGCGCTGTAAATCTCTTAAACATTTAAATTAGAATTAAAATGATTATCTTTTAGGTGTGCAGAGTGTCGTATCATACAAACATATTGTTTCTCACTAAGCTCTCCAATGCTATTTGCGAAAACGAAACGTAATCTTCTGATTAACACTGCGCACTGCCAGTCTACATAAATACATACCTGCATATTTAAAGTGACTGCTATAGATTAGTAAGCAAGCTTCCTACATGGACCTTCCAACTGAAGGTGTTGCCTATGTGACTGCATGGATACTTGTATAAACTACAGGTGTGTCACGACTGGACTATGATGTCCCACTAATCTGGGATCCAGAACAACGTCCTTAGTTTGATACGTAGAAAAGAAGGAACAACTTTAAATGATCTGTGCACTCAGAAAAAATCACATTCTAGCTGAATATGTAAAACTTTGAATAAAGTTAACTTTGTAACAACAAAAAACTCTTAATATATTACAGATGAATATTATGTGCTGTGTATTTTTGCATTCTTGTTAATTGTAGGTCCACCATTTCTCAGACAGGCCAGATGAGGGAAGTACAGACCAAAATGAAGCTTGTCTATGTTCAACATGTTCAGGGGTCTGTTTGAAATTAGATGTCATCGTAGCAACACCACACATGATAATTTACAGACTGCCCAACATGACCCTAATGTAACTGAAGAATTTCTTGCACACTTTGATCCACATCAGTCAACATCTGTCTCTGCTGCTGCTCTCACTGACACTTTTGTTTTAATCCCTCTTTGATACCTTTTTTGTTTATTCTCCTGTATATCTATTTACTATTTATTTATTTTGTGATCACATTTAAGTCATGTGAGAGGGGGCAGGCCAAAGCATTCAGCAAGGACATTCCACCTGTCAGATCCGATTTCCTGAGCGTTTTGATGGACTAACGCAGAAACAATGCAGCTGCAAAGGTTTGATCATTTCCTCGCAAGTAGTCCAAGCAGTTTTCCTTGTTGTTGCTTCCTTCCTTCAGATAAGCTTATGCTTCTGGTATGAAGTTGCAAACAATGTAATGACTTTAATTCCCTTTACTCATGAGCTCATTTAAGATTTCCAACATTTCCAGTGAACTGCTAATTGCAGGCCTCAGGTCATACTGGTTGGACGGCACATAATCAGGTTTTTAATTTGGGAGGAAAAGGCAACATTTAAAATAAAACGTCATTCATGTGCTAAGGAAAATCTTGTGTGAAGATCTTTTTTATTGCAACTGTTAGCTTTTCCTGTGTTGTGGACATACACTTGAGAGGCATTTGTAAAACCTTTTACATGTTTGGATAAAGAGAGACATGCCAGCTGCAGAGGTGGTGTTGAGCTAGATCCTCAACTCAACTCTAGCCATATTATTTTCTCTATTTTATGTCTATATAGCTCTATTTTGGGGGTGCTTGTAGGTAAAGGACCCTACCAAACATCTGGAATCAATACAGATGTGCTGGCTATCTGTGGGACTAGGGATGGGGGGGCTTGGAGGTTGTAGGCTGAGTTACGGGAGGGTGAGGGGCTGGGCTAGCTGCTACTTTGGCCCTGGGGGTCTGTGTGTCCCTGACTTCAAAATAGACTTGATTGCTAACAGCTGGCAGTCCTAACTCACACAGTGTCAGAGCTCTCCTCTGATGTCAACCTTGTCAGTATCAAGGCCCACACAATGGAAGGCCAAAGGTAGAGAGGACTGTGCTGGTGTGAAATGAGATTCAGAGAGTGACCTTTTTTATGAAGGTTGTTTCCATAAATAATGTCTAAGGTTTTTGTCAAGGTACTTCTGAATGAAGCACACAGTGTTGATGTGCACGCTGAAGATCAGATATTCAAGTTGCGGTTATGCTGAGAGGGTTTATCTATCATGTGCTCCTTAACCTGAGCACTCTCCCATCGAGCACAAATGACAATCAGGTTTGATAAAAACAAGACCAGTTAATCCTTCGTGTATATTCTCTTTGAACCTAACAGAAAAATGTGGTTATAATAATTAAGTACATATTATTTAATTATTAAAGCCAAAGTCAATTCTCAGAAACCACATCTACAATGTGCCTGAGTCGTTTGAGGCTATTCACATCCACAGTATGAGTAAATAGGACAGTGACTCATTAGCATCTTTTATTATCCAATTATGAACTCTGCTCGCCTAATTACCTCCAATCAGCAGGGAGAAGAAAATGATTGACTTCCTGGAGGACACACTGCAGGACAAAAAGAACAAAATGGTTTCCTGTCACTTACTGGCTGGAAAGTGACTCACAGAAGTGAGAATACTGAGGTTAGCTGCTTATGTCACGGTGAAGTTAGCATCAGAACTTCTTCTAAAGCAAAGAGGTTACATCTCTGGAAATATTATGTATTTTAATAACAAAGACATCCTGTTACGATGTGAAGTTTGAGATGTTCACCCCCGAAGGCCTAACATATCATACAGTATTTGATTCATACTGTTTCTGAGACATTCTGCATCACTTTGTGGTAGAAACTTTACTCAAAACCTTGTTGTTCACCATATGATGCTGGTGAATACCAGAAAGCAGAAAATTATACTATACGTATCTTGTTCTATTATATGATAATAAGTAAAATACAGAAACATTAAATTGGGTTTTTTTAGATTGTATTAAAGGGCCAAATAATGTTGTCAGATTTGAAAAATTGGATGTTTTTGTCAAGTTATTTTAATTCAGGCATTACGAGATTAAATGATTGACCGCATTTCTTCCTAGTTTATTTTGTTTGTGTTTTGTTGTTGAGTTGATGACAGCAAAAGATCATTTTGAAATAATTCTGAAAAAGCTGCAGAAATGATTATCCTTCACCAGAGGATGAAGGGTAGTTGCTGCAGAAGGTTGTGCTCACAATGGAGCAATGCATCATTATTGGACAATTAATTAATTTTGACATTTAGACCAGCAGCACTGCTGTTCTGTTGGGATTCAGCCACAGATGTTTCAAACCACGATCTCTACAACTGGGGAGTGATGGATCTTGTTTAGCACTTGAACTAAACTTTTAAATTCTTCATACAACTCTCAGTTAGTTTTGAGTCTTTGAAAGATGTCAGGAGAGGCCTGAAATAGCACCGTGCAGGCCGCTGGGACGAGCTGTTGTTTACAGACAGTGACAGGGATGAAGGACCTCTGCGCTCTGGTGCTGGACTTGCAGCCTCAGGGGTGTGCTAGCATGGCTTCTATGGCTGGTCTTCACACTGTGTAACACACATATACGCATACACATGCAGGCCAACAAAATTATTAGCACACAGATGCACAAAACTCAACAGCATTTTGTTTTGTTTTTCATCTTCAGTATACACAACTTCAGCTTCAGTCTGCACAACCTTAACAAGTGCAAACAGTTGCAAGTATAACAGGGGCACACCTGACATTAATGTATGCACATGCTACTTTTTTCAGAATTACTTCAGTGAGTGAGAAATTCAATAAAGTTGATCTTAGATTTAAACCAAAACCTAATAATATAATCTGATGAGATTGCACAGGATGAGATGTAACATTACTATAAATTTAACATGCATGATCTATGCACTCTGGTTTACTGACAGCAGACCTCTGAGGTGAGATGTGGGGCATTAATAAAATAGTCGCAATGCAATATTGACAAATTCTGTTTAATATTGTGTGATACTCTTCTCATAAAATACAGTCTTTTCTGAGGTAGACTATTACAGTTCAAGAACATTATTATCATTTTTAAAACAGACATCAAAAAGACATGAAATAAATACTTTCATGTACAATATGCCGCAAAAATGAGGTAGAAATGGTTACAGAAAATGCACAACAACCAAGAATACAGTTGCTGTGGTAACAGATTGAAACATACAAAACAAAGTCTTGTTTTGTTGGACAAACTGAAAGTGAAGGAGAAATTATAAGGAATAAAAACAATTCTGCTCCTAGTCTTCATTTCTATAAGTTAATGTGAATAATCACTTTCCAGATTGAGTCATGGGCTGCTCTGTGATCAAAATACGTTTCCAGTTCGGAGACATCGACACGAATGCACTGTGGGGGGGTCACTCTGATTGGCCTGGCTGTATGGCAAGTCTGAAGCCACCAGCTGGCGAGGGAAGGCTGTGCTGTGATATAGGATTGCCGGACATCAATCAGCCTATTTCCACTCCAGAGGAATCGCTATAAGAAAATGGGATGGCGGGGGCTGCGGTGGGGTGAGGGAGAAGATACAACGCCACATGGTTACTGAGGCTTGTGGCCAGGGGGCAAACCAATCTAATGAGATTACATTGGGGAGAGAGGAAAAAGAGAAAAAGAATGATGAGGGTGGGAGGAAGAAGACAGCGGGAGGATAGGATGGTAGGAAATATTGCATCATCTTGTGTGTAGCTCCTTACAGCCATGGTAACAGCACAACATACGACCTCTTCGCCAGCAGAGCAGTGATTGGGTTTTTCCACCTTGTTAAATCACAGCTGACGTGCTGCTGCGAAAGGAGAGATATTCCCAGATTGTCTCCATGTTGGCTTCATATCTACATATTTGTTGTGAATAATCATACTATAGGATATGCTGAAAGCCGCAAGGAACAACTTGTTTAAACCTTTCTTAGTTTGTAACTGTTTCTTTGTGTTGTTGAAATTTTCCTTCTGACTGCACAACTACATGTTACATTTACATGTTGTTGAAGATATTTTGCACCAGTAAAACTGTGGCCTGCAGGACACGCACATACAGGATGTGTAAACAATAGCTTACACATTTGATATGGGGGCAGTTTGTCCAACAAAAAGGGAATATTTTCTGTATTCTACATCGCATTTCTTGAAAACAATCATCACTTCACCATAAACTACAACAAAAAAAGAAGTGTAAAAGAAATGAAAAAACATATTTATATATTCATATATAATAATGCATGGATTTATGGCATCAAATATCCTTTGAAATACCTGAATTACATTCAATGTTACTCTTTGTAGAATATTCAAGTTTCTCACTCGAGGTACAAGCCCAGCTGCAGTGGGTTTTACAAGACTGTTAGGCTTCTCCCCACACCTTTTATCCTGCTTCGTGCCACTTTCTTCTAAGACCCTAAGATTACATACATTCGTTATTTCATAGTTCTGAGGTAAAGAAATTCTTCCTGAGCATTTCAAACAAGACTACATCATATGAAAACAAAGAGTAAATGAAAAAGGAAAACAGACAAGCTGTGGTAGAAGCTGGATGTGCTTGTGTTGATCTGTAAGTGGTTTTCTCTGGAAAACTGCAGTGAATGTGGAATGTGAATAATAAAGTACGTTATTAGTTAATTGTGCCACATTAAGTCTGAGCACAATACCATTGCTGTGTTAAATAAGGATGTATGAGAAGCACCTCTACAAACAAACAAGCTGAGTGTAACGAGAAGATTTCACCTTAACAGAACAGAGCCAGCACGGGTTCAGATATGATTCACTGGTCTTAGAACAGTAAAAATGAGCTGTTGTGTCCAGATTTGGTAGGAAGCTATCAGGATTATTGACAAGCTGTCATTCAGAGGACCAGTACAATTTTAGAAATTAAACAGTAATTTATTGATTATGTATTTGGCTTGATCATTTTTGGTGAAAATATGCTGAAGTGTTGCTGATACCAAGCCCTTTGCACTGAATGATTAGTGACAACCCAATTACCAAATTGATGTTAGAATAACATGGAAGTGGACTGGAAATAAATATGCTCCTGAGAGTACCAGCCAAAGGGTGAGATTTCCCAAAACTGTGATTATCCATCATCTTGGACCATGTTACCTAACAACAAATAACTTGATTTTGTACTGGACCAAGGCTAGATCTCAGAGAATATCCAGATAGCTAACATATTTTCCCATTAGCCAAATGATTTATAAACCAACTCACTCAATGAGATATATTCACCTTTTGTTTCTTTGGGAAAGAAATATATATTGCAAGTTTTCCAAGCAAAAAACAAAACAGCACACCATGGCATGCTTCTGCCAGTGAAAGAACTTTGTACGCATTCACCTAGTCTTGAGCTTTGTTGGCTCTTTTGGCCGCATAATCTGTAATTTAAAAAAAAAAAGCAAAACAAACAAACAAAAAAAATTCCCAAGGCTCCCTATTTCAAAGCAAATACAGGGTCATAGTGCAGTCCAAGTACAGTGACTGGCTGCTTTCTCAGTGGCTATACATTTTACTCCACTCTATACAAGTGTCCAGTTCTTTTGTAGTTGTGTGTGGCCGCACCTTGCAAAAAGCATTCTCATAGTCTGTGAAGTCTGGGGGCTTGGGGGAGGTGGAGAGGCCATGCATGGCTCCACTTGGAGAGGATGCTGAGGAAAGAGCCTGCTGACTGAGCTGCAGCAGCTCCCACACTGAAAAACCCTCCGTGCGCTGCAGCACAGCACTCAGCTCCCTCTCGCTCAGGCTGCAGCCTTGGGGCGTCAGTGCCTGCAGCAGCACCTGCCGACGCATACCCACGTCCGGTAGGCCGACGTGATATCTCTTAGCAAAGCTTTGATGTAGTGCATCTTGCAGTAGATCTGGCCTTCCAGTAGCACATATGAGGATCACCAGACTTGTAGTCCCTACCTGGGCCTTCTCCAGGGTACTTAGCAGTACCTGTCTCAGCCCCTCCTCTTCCATGGCCTCCACTTGACTGAGTAGCACCACTGAGGGTTGCCGGGCTCCTGCCACCTGCAGCAGGGAGCTCAGAATGTGTTCGGCCTCAATCTTCCCTTTAGAGGCCAGCATGGCTCCACTTACGCGGTAAAAGGAAGCTCCCAACTGAGAGGCCAATGACCGAGTCAATGTGGTCTTACCCCCTCCCCTGGGGCCAAACAGCAGGACAGTTCTTGGAGGCCGCACCACTGGACTGGGCCTTAACACAGGCCACAGAAGGTCCTCCTCCAAGGCAGCCTTAACATGGGTGAGCCCAACCAGTTCACTCCAGCCCAGTGCAGGTAGGCAGTCCAGTAACTCTTCATTGATTAACTCCAAAAGTCGGGGGTCTGGGCTCTTCATAGTTTCAACAGTTGGAGTACATAATGGAGGGCGTTTAAGTGCCTGAGAACGGAGCTGCTGCTGAGTGAAGCTCTGCTCAGTCACCCCATTCTCTCCAGTCATGCCTCCTGGAGGACTGTACTCTCCTCCTGCACCAAACTGAGGAGATACTAGTGGTTGGGAGGAAGGCTTGGCGGACTTGAACGTTTGAGGGTCTGTGCTGCCTGAACTGCTAAAGCCATTTCCCCGACACTCTGTTTTGTCATTCACACTGTAGGGAGAGTTTTCTCCAGCTTTCAGTGGGTCATAGCTATACTTCCTGTACCGGGACCTTTCCCCGGTGTTATCCTCCTCGATGTTCATCTCAAATGCTTTTCTTTTCAATGTCCCTCCAGACTCCCCAAGGTTAGTGCTTTGGTAACCGTAGCTGCCTCCTACCACTGTGGGCCTTGAGGGAACAGGAGAAGGAGCTGGTAAACCTGAGGGGAGGTAAGTGGTAGAGGGGTGGCTATAGGTGGGAGCAAGACTGGTCTGGGGTGGGTATGTGCTGGGGGGATAGTTATAGACTGGTGTGGTTGGGCTGTAGCTAGGTACCAGAGTTGGGTTAGACTGAAGAGTGTGGAGAGAGGCAGGGGGAAGTGCTGCACCGGGTTGTGAACAGAACCCTGAGGAAAGATAGGTGCCATTGTAGCTAGAGGGATACTCGCTGGAACCACTGCAAGAGCTGCTACCGCTGTAGCCAGAATCTGAAAGATTACTGTTCACTACTGACACACTGTTGATCCCTGGAGGGCCTGTGGATGTGGCTACAGTTTTGGAGCCTGAAAGGCTGTCATGGCCTCCAGGAGGAACCAAGGGATACGAAGTATCAGTACTGTGCGTCAGTGGCCAAGGCTCCAGCTCTGTCTTTTGGCCATTTAGGCTCCCAAAAGTCCCCGGCTCTGGGTAGGTGCCCACAGTTGGAGGCCGGTCGTATGGTGAGTCCAGCACACCAGCATATTTCTCAGCATAGCGCTTCAACAAGTTTGAGGCTGTGAGAGCAGAGATGTCATCATTGGCCCAGGCATAGTTGTAAGAGCTGCGGCTGCGACCAGAGTACAATTCTGACTTGTGAGCTGGAGAGGAAGTGGTGGAGGAGACGTCCAGGTGCTGCTCAGGCCACTGGCTGAGCGGCTGGGCATGCTCTGGGTTCCAGTGCATCTTTAACAGGCCTGATAACAAAGAGAAGAAAATTGGGTCATCTTAATTGTTAATATATTTAAAATGGAAAATGATTTATTAATGTTGCTGCAGTGATTATATTTTGCCAAATTTTTAAAGAAAGACTGAACTGGGTCTCCTAGTGCTTCATACATCAATTAAGGCTTTTTTTGGTCAGTTGCTTATAAGTAAAGAAAGTAATAAGCAGCATACCAGGTTCTAAATTTGTAACATGTAAGCAGTCATAATATTCAAACTTTATTAAGCACAAACTAACTAGGAGACCTGTGACACTTTGATCTGCAGATTTTGAGGTTTTTTTAACAGACAGGACTCTTTGAAACCAAAAGCATTAGCTGATTTTTTTTTCAATTTAATACAGACAAAACTTCAGACTCTTTGATGACTGGGTTCCTCACAGCTACATGTCCAAAGCCCATCCCCTCCAAGCAGTCACTGACAAGAAACTGCACCTTCCTGTATTTGAAGTATCTTACCATCAAGGACAGCAACAGAGGGGAGTCAGATTTCCCAAAGAGGGAGAGTAAGGTAAAGATGAGGTGGAGAAAAATAGAAAGCTACAGAAACAAAGACAATGGAATCAGATCAGTGGGATGTGTATGTTGTTTTGTTATTTCCCAGCTTATGTTGGCGTAGCATCGCGATAAGATCCCACGACTATTCCATCTACGAGGAGCATCTGCAAATCTCCCAGAGGACCTATTGTTATCTTCCTGTGCATGTTGCTCTGAATGCCTGCTCTCTGCACTCTGCACCCCCACCTACCACCCACCAATCCATCCACCCACCCACCATACACTAGAGCTCCAAAGGCCCAGTGGCTTGCTGGACACAGAGAGGGAGAAGGAGGGTGTGTGTGCATGTGTGTGTGGACACTGTTATGGAGAGAGTGAGTGCGAAAGAAAGGGGGGGCTATTACAAATGCAGCATAGAGTACTATTCATCAGCACAGTCCCGTATGGAACATTGGGAAAGTGGAATGTCTGTTCCTCTGGCTGACTTCAGCACTCGTCGAGGTCTGATTGATCATCAGTGACTTTACAGGAGGGAAGGCAGATAAAAAAAGTTTTAATAGGTCCTGATTTTCCTCTGTGGCCTCTAATGCAAAGGTTTTATTTGCACTAATAAATAATGAGTACTTGAAAAACTCTTTTCCAGTTCTATAATACATTTGTCAATATTTCTATATTACTATGTCATATTATGGTCATCTATTTCATGAAGCTTAGTGCTGCGTCTCGCTGAGGCATTAGCTTGACATTCCACACATAGCTTGGCATTATTGAACTGTCACGATTTACCCCGAGGTGGAGACTACTTCTGCCAGAAACAGGGTGTTAAAGAGGAATATGGCAGAAGCCGTCATTGCTGCACTCTGCCTTTCCTTTTGCAGACGCCTGATGATTCATTATTCATGGCTGTCTGTGTGAGTGGAGCCAGGATTCTTATTGCCATTTAAATCAAATCTCAATATCCACAGGCCAAGAATCTGCTGTTCCTCTCCCACTATCTAGCTTATTCCTAAACTTTGGCCTCTTTCTTTCCAAACCTCCGTATGTGTGTTTTCAGATTATGCCCGTTGTTTATTCAGTCAGATGAGACCAGCAGACCAGATGGCCAGTGGATTATCATGTCCTTCATATTCAAATGCACTGCCTTAAGTTCCCAATGGCCGTACCAATTCAAGTACTTCCCTAAGCTTCAGCCAACCGACACAACCACTGTAACAAACTGACATTCTCACTTCATGTTCACTTGATTTTTTTTACTAACATGCAGAGGACAGTGCGAGTGTCCACGCCCTGATGACCACATACTTTTTGTGGTCTGACTTGCAGGTCTTTGTCCAGGCTGCAGAAACCATATATGTTCTGCAGGCCCTTCCCATCTGCAGCCCAACCAGTTTGTGAGCAGCTCCAATAATGGAGCCTGTGTGTGACAGAGATGGATGAGAGCCCAGGGGAGCTCATAAAACCTGCAGTAGGGAGGGAGGGATGGAAGAAGGCAGGGAGGGAGGGAAGCAAAAGAGTGGACAGCAGGCGCTTCGTCCTTCCTAAGCGGACTGGAGCAGACATTAGAGGACTCAGTGAGGCGGGCTAACTGCTGTCCACTCCATCATCACAGTAGCACTAACACAGAGTGGTACACCCCCCTCTCCAACCAGCAGGGTAATGACCCGCTGCCCATACCTGAAAAAATTACCTTTTAAATTATTACTTAAAGCTTTTCAAAAGGTGTGTTATTCTATTTTTTTTTTCTTTGCCTCGACCTGCCATGAGTTAAATGAGTGATAGTAAATTATTAAGTCAGGAATAGTAAAGCACATTTTAGCACCTTTCATGTGATTACATTTTGCCTTCTGCTGGATTGTGGTTTTTAGACAGTTAACACTCTGCAATAAACTAAGCAAGCTCTAATCTACACTTGTGCCTAAATCAGAGCCATCATGTAGATTAATTCACTGGAGGGATGGAAGAAAGCTAAGATTAGAAGTCAGGAATCAGGACAATGCAGGCATGATGTAGATAGCTGTAAAATCATCCCATCAACCTCAATACATGTTTCAGTGCATCGCTAGATTTATTATTACTAATGATGTCAAAGAAACCAGTAGCATTATCGCAACTTTTACTTACATTACAGAACATATTTACGTTGCACACTACTGCTGTTTTTTTTTTAGCTGCTGTGGCTCTTCTATTGACTGATGGCTTTACTTGGCTGTGAAGAGGTTGATAAGAACCTTCTGTGCATGCACATGAAACTTCCCACTCTTTGTGTGTGTGTGCTCTTGGCCCCAGGAGAGACAGATGTTCTTCTGCTGACCGCCTTACTGTCTGTGTGGCCATTGTAGTAGATGACCATCCAGCAGACGTGCATGGATCGGACAATTCAGTTGGCCCTGAGACAAAGCCAAAAAGGATCCTATTGTCAAGGGCCTGTCTAATTATGGAAATCTTATTAATCTATTCAACAGCAGTCCACTGACAGGTTTTGTGTCAGCCTGGGATTTATTGAGGACCAGTGTGAGCTGCATCCTTTTGTAATAGTGGGTGATGAAGACAGTGATGGTGCTTTCTTCTGCAGCTTTACTTTTAGGAGGCCTAAGTTTAGATTCAGTCCATTTATGGCTCAAGGGCAATTGTGATTTCTGCCCCTTGAATGCTCAGAACTGCTACCTACCTACCTAGTCAGTCAATCTGTAGTTAATTGGATGAAACCCAAGTAGCTCTTTTCGTCCATGAAGGTTGGTATTACTCTCGACTGTGCTGTGGTTCTCTACAAAATAATATATCAGTGCATGAGGTGAAACGTTATCTTAGCAGGAAGCCCTGTGATGGAGGGTTCTAGTGCTGTTTCACAGCTCCCATGAGGTTGCTTTCCCTTTCTCCCTTCCCAGGACTTTTATTTGCCTGCCCTGGGGTACATAGCATACATGTATGCAACAAGCCTTCTGGGACAGAATGCTATTAAAGTGTGGTGATTGTGAAGGGGCCGCTTGTAAACATGAGCACTGTGGATCAATCCAATCAGGCTCTATTAGGGGTTGAGCTCAATTTGAATTTGCCAATCAGAAAAAGCTAACAACACCTGCACTGCATTGTGCACCTCCACACACAGGCACACATGAAATAGAACGTGTATTTTAAGCAAGATGTATTTAAATGTCCTGTCAAATCTTTCTTAGTACTTTGGTCTCATAAATGCCTTAATAAAAGGGACCTTTTATTTGTTAAACAAGGAAATAGGGTTTTTTTGCAGCAGATCGTAATGCTGCAGAGAAAAGAAAGATGCCATTTCTTTAAGACTGTTGCTGTGGTTGTTGTGCAGTATGCCCAGGATTCAATACACAACGTCTCAGAAACAGACACTGCGTAGGAAAATGCTGGGAGGTGCTTCGGTTCACACTGACACAGGAATAATTGGCAGAAATGGAGAAAGGGCTATGGAAGCACCACAGACTGTTTTTGTGCTGAGAAATCACTAAGTTGATGCTTTGATGATTCCATCTGTTGTTATGTATTCAGCAAGCACACATTGATCAATGGGTTACTCCGACTTGATGGTTATGAATAAGTAAAGTGAATTATCGCTTTCTTGGAAATCTTTCAAAACCATTGCTCATTACTAACAAATATGTTCAAAGAACTGTTTTACATTATAACGATTACAAGCTAGAATGCAGTGTGAAGTAAAGAATCTGGTATTAATGTTTGTTATCTTGATGTGTTGTTTGAAGCCCTAAAGCCTTTTTTTCTCTTTTCTCAAGTTCATCGTGATTTATGACGCTAATATCAAACAGGACATTCTTTCTGGGCTATACACCACTGTATACCATTGCTCGGTCATAAAAGCACCAATCTGAGGGGCCGGCCACATTTTACTGCATGGTTTGTGAGGACAGATGAAAAATTGTCTTGGGACCTCCTCTTTGGTGCTCTGTGCACATTTTATTAGCTTTTGCACAATTTCTATCTGAACATATTCAGAGATTATTATAGACTTTCCTCAGTGTATTGTGAGAATTTATGTTGTTATATTCATTTTACACAATATCACTTTGCTGAAAGGAATCTCTGTTATTATGTGTGTGGGGTATTAAAGCTGTAAAAGGAAGTGCAAGGTCAGTCTGTGAGGCTCTGGCCAAACTGTCAGAAAACAGGGATAATGTGAAAACTGGACAACAGGATCATCATATATCAGCCATGCATAATTGGGCATTGCTAGGGAAAATTTATTATAAATCTATGCATTAGTCACAGGCCTTCCATCCGTCAAAGGAAACACAATCACACTCCCACTCTGCCTCTCTCTCCCTCTGGCTCATCTGCTCTCTCTTTCAAGGCCCTAAAAAGATGTAATAACAGAAGAGTGCAGGAGCTGTGGGGAGGAGTTTTCACACCTGCTGCCCAGAGCACGAGCAGACGCAGCTCTTTTCAAAAACGCATCGCCAGTCCAATCCCAGGAGGAGCAAGCCCATCTCCTGCAGTGGCATTGAAGGATGTCCTTTCTATGCGTGTTTGTGTGCTTCTTTTCCTCTTCTTCTCTCTGTACTTTTGGCGTTCTGTGCACAGAGCGATCTGTACTCCATGTATCAGAATGACAGTTTGACTTACTCTATTTTTTGTTTCATCTTCCTCTGGGAATGTTGCCGGCTAGCTGTCAGAAGCGTTTTTGTCAGTACGTGGAGCTTATTTGTTTTATTAGAGAAAAAGGACAAAATTGCAGTGCGCTCTGAAAATGAAGTATGAAATTGAACGGTTCTCGTCTGTCAGTACATATAGTTGTGGTAAAAGACAATTATCAGTGGAAACCAATATAACAAACTTTTATTTTCCAATTTATCAGAGCGGGATGAATAGTCTGTGTCATTACAGCTTGCTATTTCGCAGAGTAGCTGGAGAGGAAGAGCAGCCAAACTTCTTGATGGCATTGGATACACATTGATTAATTGACTAACGTGTTTTGCATTGCTAATATTGGTGCAGCAAAAGGCAAATTCCCATCTGAGAGTGTGCTCATTTTACAGCACACTTTCTAATCACTCTCCAAAAACCAGCAAGCTTTGGAAATAATTGCTGGATGCGTCACTTCATGCTTGTAATTTTAGAAACGACTCCCCCCCCCCCCCCATCCCCCTTGCATGCTAACGCACGTCCACAAATGGCAACAACCCCCACCGCAACACCCCCCTCCCTTTTCCTTTCAAGAAAAACAGGGTCCCTATTTTCTGTGACTGCAGGCTGGCTTTGGGTCATTGTGTCCACTAATATATCAAAGAACAGCTGTCCTAAAGCTCTGTGATGACCAATCACCCCTTCCATCTGTCTTGGACAACCAATCTTTTTCTTTTCTATCTTTTCTGTCCAATCTACTCGGATCTGTGTTCTTCTGCTTTCCCACTGCGCTAACTTCCCTCATTCCCACTGAGCATGTTGCATTCCCTCCTTTCTGTCCAAATCCCCCTTGGCTCCTCTGTGCTTCCAGCTTATGCTCTCAGCACATGGACAGCTCAGGGATTTGCTATGTTCTGTAAGTACAATTACAAATTAGAGAAAGTTCAATACGTGCAACAGCCACACATCCCTCTCTGGCAGTGCATTTTTTATGATCACCGCACTACAAACTCTTAAGGCCATTAAAGTATTTCTCAAGTGCAGTCATTTACTAATTAGCTGTGCTTGTGTGAACACACCTCACTGTCAGGCTCTGAATTCTGCTGCCTCAGGAATCCGGTGAAGTGTTGCCATCCAAATGAGCCTCCACACCCAGCTTCTTAATTGGACCCTTAATGGGAACGGCGGCTTTCTTAATGAGCTGATAAACCCTTTGAGAGACAGAGCACTGGGCTCATGGACACACCAGGGCCTGGGTCCCTAACCTTCCTTTCTTGTGGACACAAACATCCACACAATCACATGCACACACACACATACACTGGAGGCTAATTAGAGCCCA
This sequence comes from Pseudomugil gertrudae, assembly GCA_037177535.1. Classification (NCBI taxonomy): domain Eukaryota; kingdom Metazoa; phylum Chordata; class Actinopteri; order Atheriniformes; family Pseudomugilidae; genus Pseudomugil; species Pseudomugil gertrudae. The sequence continues at coordinate 12,748,721 of JBAMHV010000014.1, forward strand.
TTCACACCCACACTAATGATCCTAGGTCTTATTCACACACACTTTAGCGGGCTGTGTGTTTACTCAAGGACGTCGTAGGGCCCTCTGCTACACCACTCATACCACTCTGCCTACAATGGGGATAGACACTGGCAAGGCTCTCCAGCCTGCTCCTGCAGGGGCCAGGATGGGATCTACTTCTTTTTCTCTATACAAACTGGTCCATGACTTAGCAGAGTCATTTACAAAGACTCACACAAAACATAAAAACAGAGCCAGAGAGAGAAAAGAGAAGGGGTCACACAGAGGAGAGCTATAAAAACTGCCAGATCTGAACGCATTCTGCATCTGTGTGTGTGTGCTTTAAAAGAAAAGGTATCGCTACACCAGCGGGGGCCCCCAGCAACAAGAGTTAGGGCACTCCTGGGTTGGCGGCCTGGGACTGATTTAAGAGTGTGTTTGAAGTGCAGATTACAGATTCTTTGCACCAAATCCCTCCAGGAGTATCCATGGCCCCTGGAATCTCTCTCAGGTTTCTTCTCAGGTCCAGTCATAGTTTTTTACGCCAGCTTGAGATTTTTGGACCGGCTGGAGACAAGGACTATGGCTGAACATCCATGGATACGACAGACACTCACTACAAGAATCAAGACGATTGATATCACAAATGCACGGATTTTCCCCTAAATGAAGACTCTGGTGTGTTCTATGTACCTGTTCTAACCATATACCACAGTGTAAACATTTGTACACTGGGACTCAACCATCCATAAGATCAGAAATCCCCTACAGCATAAGCCAAACTTACCCAAGGAACAAGAATTGCTGCACATTCCTACAAAGGAGATTTTCAACATGGAGGTGACAGTCTTCACATGTCCAGCACATATGCAACGTCACTCACAGTTGGATTTCATGAGCAGAATCATGACTACCGTCTTTAACTAAAAGACAGTGAGCAGCAGTGTCACCAGCAAGCACAGGGGTGAGTTTGTGTGTCACTGGTCTGAGAGTAAACAACATGACTACCTAGCACTGCTGTGTGTGCTCAAATGATCCATCCGTCCACAAATACACACTAGCAGGCTGTTCTGAAATGACTTAACCCCTGCAAGAAGCCTGCAGAACAGAGCTACACTGTACACAAGAAACCATCAGTTTGTTGAATAGAGAAGACCCGACCAGCACTGTGACTCGTCATTATAAATAAAAACCAGTCCCAGAGGATGGTGTGTAGAGTTCTGGAAGTTTTCTGTCAGGAACGAGCAGTGTGCCGTCTCTGAAGGTATGCCAACTATTCCACCATCAGTTTGTGACATTCTTGGACGTGCAGTCCACTTTAGCAGCATTTATTCGGAATGGACCAGTAGGGTACAGGGATCTGATGGAACAACCACTTACACAGAAATTAGTGCGAAGCAACACAAATATATAGCAATTTAATCATCCATTAATTTGATCTAGATCATTCAGTAAAAATTACATTTAACAATATAAAGATTGTGTTATGAGAAAAGGTTTGTTTTAATAAATAACCACTTGTAAGAAGACATGATTAAAACTCTACAAGAGGGTAACTACTTATTCAATCATGTCAAAGGTCATTTTTACAAAAAGGATATAAGCAGTGATAACTGTTAAATAGCTGCTTGTGATGCTTTAATCTGGCTGCTTTCACACTTCCACATTTATACACTGCTGTTGCAATTTATTTTAAAACAATAATGATACAATCAGAAGTTCTATAATCAGTTTTGAAGTAATACTTTTTAAAGTAACCTTTCTGTTTTATTTCTACCTCTTTTCTTCTAACTGTCATACCAATAATGCTCCTTTGAGGTGAGTTAAAGAGCTGGGAGAAAGAGGCTCTTGAGTCTGAGGCCACAGAGGCAGCCCACATGCTGACCAGCAAACAATGCTGTTTTGGAGAGCCGAAGCACTGGACTCCAATGAAACTTAGTGGGAGGGTGGACGGGCAGGCAAGCATGGGGGGTGTGTGTGTGTGTGGGGGGGGGTGCAACACTGGACACGTCAGTTATTAGGTCAGCAATGGAGAGAGAAAAGGATAAAGGGGAGGGTGAACAAGGTGCAGCATGTAGGGTAGTGAGTGTGGCAAGTCCTGTGCTGCTAGACAGGTCAGATTTACAGTTGCAGAGCTGAAGGGGTTTCAGACATATGAACCATCCTTTTCCCAACCTTATTCTTGTTCCTCATCTGTCCCCCATCTGATATCTAATTCTGCCGCCTGCTGCTAAAACATTTAGACGGGGCTAGTGCCCAGGGTTTAGCATTTCCACAGTGCACGTCAAGTTTCGGCCCGGAGGCTGATTTTCAGTTACTGGTAAATCTTTCATTCTGTTTGAACACAACATAACGTCTACCTCTATGTTTGGAGTGGGTGTTCATTGATTCAAGCAAAGTCCAACTAAGTCAAGTGAGGTTCTTCAGTGGCTAGGATAGAGAGAGGAGTTCATACTCACTATAGGGGACAATAGGACTCAGCATTCTGTGGAGCTGGTCTCAGTAAGGAGGAATGCTGTTTCATGAATGCCAGCTAAGGTTAGCGCCGGTCCGGCTGGAGTCCATTACTGGCTTGAGCTGGCACTCACAACAGAACAGCCCTGCAAGAGAAAGACAGAAAGAGGTGAGGCAGACAAAACCTAACATGTCAACCAACCCTTTCAGGCAAGCTCGCACAGCAACGCACATGAAAACACACAGAGCAGAACTCTACCAGAGTATGATAGAATTACGAACCAACCCGAGAGCCCTATCAGTGTAACATACAGAATTCACACTCACACACAGTCTGACAAATTGAGGCACACAAGGGCATTCATTACGGGCAGGCATTAAGCTGATTGTGAAGCTGTGTCCAGCCTCTAAAGAAGGCTTTCTAAATCTGCCTCACAAAAAGACTCATGCATACCATTGCTCTGTGCACTGGGGCAATAAAGACTGCATTCTTTGGACACCAAATACTTTTGGAGCTGTACAAGCGCAATGCAAAGCCCAAAAAAAGTTACCTATAAGAAAGTTTCCCAAGCTATCTAAACAAACAACAAACCTGAAGTCATACTTCTTTATAAATGTAGAAAAAAATGTAAATCTAAATGTAAGACAAAGTACTTTACTTCAAATTGTTTATAACCACAGACAAGGCAGCATTAAATATAGCATAACTAGTCTGGTTTGGGTTGCAAATGTCTGTTTAATCGTGCACAGATTAGATCGTTTAATCTTCCAGTTTCTCTTCATTAGTTCTAATGTGATTCAAGGTCTAAATAAAATTTTGTTGTATAATAACCTCTTGTTGTTTTTTCTATTTGCTCGTTCATTTTTATACACACCAAAATCACAATATTATTCTGCATTGTTTAGTAAGAAAATACAGTGGAGGAAAAAACTGACTTTTGAAACTTCCACCCAGTTTTTTAAAAATATGTGTGGATATTTCTACATAAATGTTTCACAATATTTCAATTCACAAGAGGACGTAACTGAACTGAAAATGGCATTATTGTTGTGTCAACAGAAACTGTGCTGTTAAAACAACAAGCACAAGTTTATATTCCCGCATGCATCATTTCCATGGAGCAGATATTATGCAATGATCTGTCTCTGGACACCAACAGGCTTCACACACAACACTGTCCACCGGCCACGAGCTCCTCTGATTAAACTGACAGTTAACTTTAACACTCAGCCCAGAATAACAACCTATCTTACAGCAGCAAACCACAGTTTCCACTTAAAACAAACAGAGCTCTGGGTGGAGAAAGGCGAGTAGAGAGGTTTTAGTTTGCTTGGGGGAAATGTCTCATGGTCAGAGAGCTGCTTCTACACGCTCAGTTCCGGTCCTCCTTCAACTTCAGCAGAGCCCAGTGAAACAGCAGGGAGAACAGCAGGCCATGACAGCAGATCAACACATAGTGCAGAGCAGACAAGCGGGCTTACCTATTCATGCCTGCATGTCCTCCATCAGATCTGAAAGCACTAGGATAATCCCTGGAGCAGACCAGACCCGTGTGTGCACTGCTATGCTTTTTCCACATATGGGACACAACTCCGCTCTCTCCCTCTCTCTCTCTCCCTCCCTCTCTCTCTCCCTCTCTCTCTCTCCCTCCCTCTCTCTCTCTCTCTCTGGCCAGTGACAACAGAGTGAGCGCTCAGCTCCCTTCCCCCATTGATCTCCCATCCCCCTCTCCCTCCCCTCCTTCTCTCTCTTTATGCTAAAAGTATTTAAGTAAGAAGAGGGGGAGAGAAAAGGGAGGGTAGCAGGGAGGGTGGGGAACTGACCAATCATCCTATGAAGGAGAGAGAAGAGGGTACTCTTATATTGAAGCTTGGACTCTGAGGACAGTGGACAGAGAGTTTTTGTTTAGAGGTAAATGACCAGTATAAGTTTGGTTTGGCCTGGGAGGATTAGAAAAGATAAACAGTGAACAGATTGTGGTGAAAAGACTGAAAGGAATGTGTTGTTTCTTCTCTGGCTAGCTGGATCAGTCCATCAAGTTGCTGAAAAAAATGACTCACTTAGAAGTTAGAAAGGACTTAACGTTGCTTACGTAATTACTCACAAAAATGTCACACTACCAGTGGCGTAACCTTGTTTGGCAGCACGGCTGTTAAGATGTCAGAAAAACTGCCGTAACTGCTCAAATACACACACTTCTCATATTTTTTAGGTAACAAGAAGAAATACAAAATAAAGTGGCTGAACAAGTGGAGGTTTGGAGGAGGTATCTCACAAAAGCAAATACTTCTTATAACAAACTATTTGCATGTCACTTCTGGTATTTTCAGTCACTTTCCTTCCTTTATTCTTGACGTCTGCAGAGTTTGACACACGTCACTGTTTAGTTTTTAGACCTGTTTGCCATTTTCTTGATTTGAGTAGGGCTCTATGATCTTTATCCACTTGCAGAACTGGTGCATTTTAGGAGCACAAGCTTTAGACACACTATTTATATCACTTTGAATCAAGCCAAACTACTGTTTGCACCCTTCATCTGCTTTATACAGTCTACAGTTTGAAGTGAACAGTTTCCTTTCTGTATCTGTATCTCTGATGTATGTTTTGGTACCAAACAAAACATTTGTAACAGTAGGTATTATACGAACTGCAGACCATCATCTACATTTCTTGTTTAGCAAACATTGAAGGTACGAGTGCTACAGAGGTTGTGTTGTTTACGGTGGATATGACAGAATTGGAGTCATCTGTATTAAAGACAATGTAAACTGATATATAAACAGCAAAACATGTGAGTCACAGCAGCAGGAAATCTGAATATCAGCAACAGGGTCAGGTTTGTGCAAAGACACATAAACACAATCTGTTCCAAGTGTTCAGAATCGGTCTTCCACAAAAGTCAATATAAATCCTGTTAAATTAGTATCAAATTGCTTTAATTTGATACTTTAGTCAAATCCATGGTTACCACGTGCTTGTGTGCAAGGCCTGTATGATGCAAGTTTCACCATCTCATCATCTATACCATTTTACAAGGGTCTGCTGTCTTTTTGTGGACAACATGCAGCCCGAAAATGTTTACGTCACATGAAGTGTGTTGGCCACGCATGGGTCAGGATCAATTTTACATCCAAAAACCAAGTTAAACCAAGGAAAGCAGAAAATAACGAGGACACACTTTACAGAAGAAGTGCCATCATCGACCTCTACGATGGTTGAGTGGAAAAGTAAAACAACAGATAAATGAAATGTGCAAGTATGAAAAGAGCCCAATTTGTCCATAAATCCATAAATATTCTATAAATATAGTCCAAAATATTTTAATCAATATAAAAACATCACACCACACCCAGAACCGCGGCCGAAGCGCAGTCGTGCTGAACAATAAGCGTCGTTATAGTCACAGTTACAGGTTGGATTAAGGAATGACAACAGCCATGTGGTACCTTTTAAAGAGGTTATGAGAGATGCTGTCAGAGTACCAGAACTGAAACTTTCTCAGTTCAATGCGTTTTCACTTCTCCTCTCAGGTTCAGGTTTGATTATTTGCATTGTTTCTCATCAAAGCAATTTGTTGATTCAACCGGTTGAAGTGAAGCTCAAAATATATAGACTATAATCGCTAAAATAGCCAGAATCTTTCTCAAATCTTCTTGCCAAGTATTTTCTGACAGATTTTGTGCCTTTAATTTAAAAAGGCAGCTTCCTAGTTGTGCACACGTCTACTCTAACTAGAAAAAAATTAAATTACTAGCTCTCACCATTATGGAGAAGGCATTTGTTGCTTTTGCAAACCTAAGCAAATTTGAAATGACTGCAAGGAGATAGTGTGTCAGCTTTCCATTTGACTCCTGTTAAGATAGTAAATAAACAACTAAAGCATGTCAGTACTACACTTGCATGTGCTGTAATGTTTTGTATTGCATTTTAAATTATTTTTCATTACTGTGTTTATGACAATAATAATAATAAAAACATATACAAGAAAAGATTTATTCTAGCTCTTTTTATAGCTTTTATATATTAGATTCACTATAAAACCTTTATGAGAGCAGTGTCTAGCACATCATATAACAGTTAGAGCAAACATAAAACTTGCATAAACTACATCTGATATATTTACATTAAACATGAACATCATCATTTACCATTATGGTGGCCCACTCGTCTCATGATCGCACTTTCCTTTTTATTTTCTAGCTATTGACACACAGCTGTCAAGCTGTTTTTAGAGCCACATTAAGGGCCAAATGGTCGAGTCATCTGCTCCTGTTACACAGAGCCAGTATTACACTTCCCATTACACTGCCTCACAAGGATATCATTCACATACACATAGTCCATCCCACATATACATTTAGAAGTTAGCATAGAGTCATTAGGCTGGCTGGAAATAGAGCGATCATATTTTAGGTGCCTGAAGCATCCCTTGCACTTTTTCATGTGACTCCATAACAGAGTGTTTGCTTAGTGGCATGCTGGTGTGTAAGGAATTATTATTATTATTATCCCTAACATCAGTTCCAGCCAAGATCTGTGATTAAGATCTTCACTAAAATTGTAAAGTGTGTATTTTGTCTCCTGTTATTTTCAGTAAACTTAGAATCAACATCCTGATAGAGCAGACATGGAGCATGATTACATTGCTTTATTGTGTGACTGTCTTATTTATAACCCATTACCACTATTACCACTCATCTTTCTTTTTCTGATATATGCGTGTGTATCAAATAGCCTTAAAGTGCCTATACCCAAATACTTTGAAGGTGGAAAAGAATAAGCAGATATTTGTAGACTTAAGCATAATATTGGCCAAAAGAGTAATAGCCCTAACGTGGAAAGAAGTCAAAAGACCAACAGTGGGCAGATGGTTATCAGAATTATCAACAACACTTCCTCTGGAAAAAATTACTTACACAATAAAACACAAGCAACATAATTTTCATCAGATCTGGGACCCATTTATTAAATATATATCAGGAACAAACTTAGCAGGAATGATGTAGACAAAGATACATCAAAGGTAGCCCTCTGCGGTGAACAATGTCCAAAACACTTGATTTTTGCTTTTTAAAATATGTACTCTGTATACCTTGCTGACTAAGATGGAGCGTAACCTGGTGAACAGATCCCCAATAAGGAAATATAATGTAAGTAGGGGTAGAACTAACTGGTTAACATGTATGTTCATTACATGTATTTGTTTTACTTTCTGGCAATGCAAATTAATCAAAACAATGTTGGTTAGAAATGCATTACTTAGAGCAACATCTTGTGCTTGGAGACTTTGAATATGGTCTCTGATCTTTGGACTGCATGTTTTGTTTCAACGTGTCACTAAAACTTTCATATATTTAATCTGAATATAATTTTATATATGCTATGAAACAGAATAAACTGGAGAAACTGACATCAGCATATAAGATAAAGGATTTACAACTGATTAGTTATGTATCACAATACTCTGTTATTAATCTGCAATGTGGGAGTTAAAATTGTTGTACACTAATTACATTTTAATCAAACTCTAGTTTGGATTGTTTCAGTGTGTTATTCTCATGTATTTCTCCTCAGATGGTGAGTTTACTCAGGACCTGGCCCGACCTCCCTGCCATCCATGCTTTAGAGCTGTTAGACTACAGTTTTCCCGACCCAGCCGTTCGTTCTTTCACTGTCAAATGCCTGAAGAAGCTCAGGTAAACATGTTCTTGTCTTTAGCAATGAGCAGCTTCTGATCATTTATGAGTTGCTTGCTAATATCACAAAATGTCTCTGCCCGCAGTGACGATGAACTGCTGCAGTACTTAATCCAGCTGGTCCAGGTCCTGAAGTATGAGTCCTACCTAGACTGCGACCTGACAACTTTCCTATTAGAGAGAGCATTATCCAATAAGAGGATAGGGCACTTTCTTTTTTGGCATCTCAGGTGAGATACAGTCTCACATCATAAAACCAAACATCAAGTACATGAGCATCCTTTTCTTTATTTTAACTGGAGATGTTGTGTTATCATAGATCAGAGATTCATGTAGCATCTGTGAGTCTGCGTTTTGGACTGATTCTTGAGGCTTACTGCCGAGGAAACATCAACCACATCAAACTCTTAACCAAACAGGTAATCACAACCTTATTTTGCATGCCATTAAGCCGCTTACTATATGTGTTTATGATTTTAAATCTCAACCTGTGCCTCTTAGACTGAAGCTCTGAGCAAAATGAAGGCTCTGAGTGACATTGTCAAGTCAGGCTCCCAGAAGATGACAGTGGAGTACTTGAGGCTGTGCATCAGACAGGAGTCTTATCTGGAGGCTCTGTCGGACCTACTGTCACCACTCGATCCCAGTATCATCCTCTCTGAGATCTGGTTAGTGTCATATGCATGCACACACGGTACACACATCTCTCATTGTTTTGCTGGATTACAGAATATGTTTATGCAGCCATACCAACAAAGTAACATTTTGCTTTTCTAGACCATTCAGCCTAAGGTATTTTAAATATCTCAACCTTAGTAATTATTCATCCCATCAGGAACAAGATGGGGCCATTTTTAGTCTCTCTAGAGTTTGAGCATATTCTTCCCCTTTACATTGTGCTTTCTTGTGATGACCCTATAGCAGAGTTCATACTGAACTGAGCTAACAAAAGACATCAGGCACAAGAAGTATTTTATGTTTAAAGTTGGTCTTTTTCTTTTTGCAGTGCAGATAAGTGCAGATTCATGGACTCTAAGATGAAGCCCCTCTGGTTGATGTATAAAAACCCCTTAACTCAAGGAGACATGGTTGGCATTATCTTTAAAAATGGAGATGGTAAGAATACAATGACACACATAAGCAACACCTATCTGTAGCTTAAAACACACACACACATATATATATATAAAGTCAAAGTAAATAGGACTGAAAATTCAAATGGTTTTTTTTCTAGATCTTCGACAGGACATGTTGACTCTCCAGATGATTCAGCTCATGGAGAATCTATGGAAGAAAGAAGGTCTGGATCTCAGGTAGGAGCAACATCTTTTTTTTTTTCTTTTAAGCACATGTAGATCTTCTACACCAGCCACTGATTGATTGCTCATTCCATCTGCAGAATGATCCCATATGGCTGCCTGTCCACTGGAAACAAAATGGGGCTCATAGAGATAGTGAAGAACTCTGACACCATTGCCAACATTCAGCGCAACAACAGTAACAGTGCAGCAACCGCTGCCTTCAACAAGGACGCCTTGCTCAACTGGCTCAAATCTAAGAATCCTGGGTGAGTTTGATGGATTTGGAAACAATACCAGTTCTTAGGAGCTTGAAATAATGTCATCTTATAGCATGCAATTCCTCCATCAGCGTCTGTGTAACCGATGACTCTCTTTAACTCTAAGAACCAACCACTGAGTCACTTATGTCTGGGCCAAAGTGCTATTTTAGACATCACAAAAGCTTCACAGCAACAGTGTAGTTAGCATACAGCTTTTTTTCCCCAGAAATTTGCCCCAGTTCTACATCGGGGGATCCTCAAAGCTCTAAAGACTACTCCAATATGAGTTGTGTCCCAGTTGCAAATGTTTAACTAGCTCAAGCTGCCATTTTGTTGTGTAGGTTTATGTTCGCCTTGAATTTGTCAAATTATGAGACAAGCATATATA
>JBAMHV010000014.1:12766311-12808398 GCA_037177535.1 Pseudomugil gertrudae
AGGCTGCCAAACTTGGTGGGAAGGTCACCTGTTAGAGCATGAACTAGGATATGGCTCAGAAAGAGAAGCATCTTTGAAGGACAATTTTCTCTGTCTTGTGCTCTAATTCAATAGTTCTGACAGTGTAGTGGTGTCCCAGTGTCTGCCGGCACGGTAATCTCTGTGTAATTGAGTTCCCAATCACCCATCCATCAATAATGCATCTGGTTCCATGTGGGAAGAGAAGACCAGACAACTCATGTCTTCTGCATGGAGACAAGATGTTGCTTTTACCGATGAGAGAAAAAGACCTTTCACACACTGGTGCTTACAGTATTTACTAACCATAGACATGCTCTTCCAGCATTTTGGTAAAATATCTAACATAGGAATGCTCAGAATTCAGCTTCCTGTGCAATGTTGGATAATACACAATAATTAAGAATCCTGAAAACCCCGAAAGACCTTTAGATAGTGCTCTCTAAAGGTATCTCAAAACATAAATGTTTATATGTTTACCCATATTTTCCTTTGTGGTGCACATCAATTAGTGACTAATACATGGTTTTACAAGGTTAAACTGTACAGCTGACTGAATGATTTTCCATTACACACTCAGGAAGCCCCTGAATGCTCACTGGTCACATAGACATTTATTAGACCTTGTGCCTCTCATACATTATTGTATATCACATTGCTTCTCCTTCCTATAAATTGCAATCTGCTGTAATAATTTCCAGTTTTAGAATGTGTGGTATCTGCTTTTCAAGCTTTATTGCTGCTGGCCTTGTCCTATGAATAAACTGTCTTTAATGGAAAGTTAAAACAAACTTTTCCCATTAGTGAAAATGATGACTTTTGATAGATGTAGTGCTTTGCTGGAATATTTAGTGGTTTAAAAACATCCATTTCATAAAATTTATTGAGTTAAATCTTTTGCTTTTAAGGTATGAAATCACGAATAATTCATAATGATCTGCAGCTTCCTTCATCTTGGTTACATCATGCTCCTTAAATCCCTGCTGTCCTGTCCCTTTACCCTTGGGCCTGCCAGAAAAATGGCTCATTTAAGTCCCCATTACATTACATTAGCCCATCCAGCTCACGCATACTGTACACTCCCAAGCAAATAAATTACATCATAAAAATGTTAATCAATCTCAATGAGATACTGCCAATAATCTGTTAGATGTCAAGTCTGTGACAAAGGTTTACATCAAGAGCAGCAAATTGCTGTCACTCACAGGGCTGGGCTGACTCTAATAGCTCTTGCATCAAAGCAAGAGTCTGTGATACCCAGGCAGAGAGAATAATCTCAGTAAATACGTACACTAATTTTCACAACCAATATGCCAGGAAGGCTATTTTACTCTCTTGTTTGATTTCTCTGGGTGCTTACCCAAGCATTTTATAAAGCTGATTCTGGACTGCATAATAGTGTGACAGCATAGGCTCTGGAAAATTCTGTGAATTGCATTCATGGAAAAGGTATTAGACTGGTTCACACCAACACACACAACAATACCGTTCCCAACTGGAGGTTAATTCAATCCTAGCGTGTTCCATTTTGAAGCTGCTGTCAGACTCGGGTCTGCAGTGTGACATTGTGAGCGAGAGGTAATTACATTTCGGTCCAGTTCGGCGACTCAGCGTCTATTCAGAGGGTGCTGTCAGTGCCCTCCTCCTACAGACCATGACCACTCGGGGAATGTCCAGCTCTGGGCACAATGCACCTGACATATAATAGGACTAACTTCGCTGATGCACTGTGTTTTAAAAATGTATTTGCGCATCAGATTCTTTTATTAATTTCTGAGTTTGTTAAAAAAAAGAAAATAAATAAGCAACGAGGTTTAAATGGCATACAAATCAAAAGTATCCATTTTCAAAGCACAAATCCAAAACAGGTCTCTGAAGTAAAAACTAAATTAAAAACATACTTTAAAAATGGGACACGGAAACTTTTGGTCAAGTCATCTATATTTTACGTTGGGTGACTTTGACCTTCTCATGACAGAAAGTGATGTTACGGGAGGAAAGCTGCATGTTATTCAAGACTGTTTGCTGTTTTTGGAAACCTTTACAATGAAATTCCCACAAAGGCATCTGCCTAGTTGCACTTTCCCTGCAGTTACGTGTTTATATTCACACAACTTTGTGACAGATTCATAGCTTTGCTGACGCTCTCGGTTCATGTGTGGCCATGTTGTACTTGTCCATTGTGTAGTATTGATCAAGCCCTGGTGAAACTTGTGACTAAAGCTTAGTCCTATCCCAGCAGAATAAATCACAGTATTGACCCTGTGCTTATCAATAAAGGTAATGACAAACATCTGGCCCCACCTTTAATGGAATCGACAGAGTCTTCCTGGCAGGAGCCCAGCACTGGCCACACATAGATTACCTTGATCTTTCCAGTGGGAACTCACTCTTAGTATGCAAATGAAATGAGAGAAGAGTAATTGCTATCTAAAGCTAAGCCATGTTGCTATTGAACTGGTTGCTGGAAATCTCCATAAACACCAAAGGAAAAAAACTTAAGATTGTCTGCTGACAATAGGCTTGTTTAGACTGACTAAGATTTATTCTGTCAAGAAGCTGTGGCACAGTGTATCTATGTCAATCGAGGAATAAGTGAGGAGATCGAATCAATAGTGGCTCCACTGGGGTCCAGAGGTGCTGAGCTGGACTTCTGGAGCAGTCTGCAAAGGCAGCACTCTGTCCTGCATAAGCTCTGGGTGTGTCTGGCCTGGATCTACACAAAATACCTCAATATTACAAGGGTCTCGTATGGCAATGTGCTGCCGTATATAAACAACCTGACCCTAGAGACAGAGCTATATCCATGCGCACAAATCCAAGTGTGGCTCCCTCTTTACTGAGAAAGCTAGACTGATAAAGGCTTTTTCTCTTCCACGGAAAAATACAGGCAAACGCATAGTGAAAATAAAGAGTTACAGATCACAACAAGCAGATGAACCCACTTCATCCAACTTAAGTGTTTTACTACAGATGACAATCAAAAAGGAACATGCATAGCTGATTAATAGTAAATGACAGAAATACATTTTATTGACAGTATTGAACTCCTAAAGGTACTGAAACAGCAAGCAATTACAGCTCAACACCACTTACAATCTGAAATATCAATTTCACCTAATGAAAATGTTCCAATTTTCCGTTGCAGCAAAAAATGACACAGCAAGGACGGCGCGTGTCATGAAAAGAACTGTCCCTATGCAAAACTTTAATACTGGTAAGTTTTAGAAAGTAAAGGATTCAAAAGATGAAAATGATCATTAAAACCAGCAGAAAGAGGTTGCTTGTCTGAATAAAATGAAAAGCTCATAAAGCACATAGAGCAATAACGTGTGGTTGTTTTTTTTCTGGAGTTGTCCAATGAGATGAGAGCTAGTGAAATTTTATCAACCACTCATAAAATCCTGTCATGCGTCCCCAGGTTTCCATCATCGTGTCTTTTGAGTTTCCACCTCATTTACTAGATGTGCAGGGGCCTATAGGCTAGTGACTAATAAAGTAAAGATGAGCACACACATATCACACAGAGAGAAAATGTAAGGGTTTACTGGAGCAGTTTTATAATGAGAAATCTGCTATAAAACAAATATGTCGACACAGGATAACAAACAGAAAGAAGACTTCATCCAAATACATTTTTTAAAAGATCAAATACACAGGTGGGTTTAACCTGAGGCCTGAGATAAATATAAGAGGGTTTGTGGTGCACCTGTAAACTGTTTATTAGGATCCGAGCCGTACAAAGTATGAAAACGACCCTGTTGTTTTACAAATGATTGTTATTCTTCTAAGAACATTGAGCACAAATATGCACCTTAAACACCCATGAAGAGTTGTGAAATTTGCTACACACAAAAAGACATTAAATTTTAATTATCTAAGGTCGCTGGACTACAAAGCAAAAATGGTTCTACAGCGCGACCTAGATTAATATAAACTCCAAAAAAGAATGGGGACCTGAACGTGTTCTTTGGCCTATACAACAAGATTTGGCATACACATGTAACACCCCAACACAAGCAAAAAAAATCATTGAAATACATGTTGCCATGGCAACAGAGTGGCCGCCACCATGGAGTTTATCCCCATTTTTGTCACTTTACATGCAATTCAACTGAAAGAAACTGGTCTGGAGGGGATTCATGCAATTAACTCCAAACTCGGTCGGTGGGAAGCTTCCTAACAAGTTGGGGACCAAATGCTATTAAAACTTTTGTCATAGGACAAACCATATTACTATAGCAACCCATGGAAAATAAGCCTTCTCACCATGTCTGCAAAGAATTACATGGGATCTGCACCTAATCTGACAGCATTCAGTTAAGTTAAGCTAATAAGTGTGTGAGATGGGGTGTGGGGCCACGAGTATAGTATATTTGTTACTCATGGTCATCAAAGCTTATTTTGATTTTAGCATCTCTGGTTGCAGTGACTGGAAAACATTCATGCCCTAAGTATTCTTTCAAATTACACTGAGACAAATACACAAAGACACAAAATAGTAAAGTGAGTTTGGGCACGCTCATTTTTTGTCATTTTAAATTAGTTTCAATCCATATTTTACCCTGTGTCATCTAAATCCTTATCCCAGCTGCTCTGAAAACAACTATTGATCAATTGTTTATTTTACCAAGAATGATAAATTGCTACCAGGGTATAAAAAAGAATCAGATTCACTGGGAATCATTTTCAGCATTACATGGAACATTTTTTCCTTCTAGTTACGGTAAAGTGAGGCAGTCCTGCATCTTTCAGTTCCTCTGCAATCCTGTTACTGCCTGGATTTGTTCTCCTGGCCCTATAAAAGATTACTCCACGAGGAGAAAGAATTCACTTGATTAGCTAGACAGCTATTTAATGGGATTGTCAGAAGGTCTCACAATAAATCAGCTTTTGTGATTAAATGGGATCTCCAGTAAAAGTTGTATGTCTCCAAATCAATAACTATTGAATGTTTTTTCCTTTGTTCCAGACGAAGGTAAAAAAAAAAAAATAGAAGAAGACGAAAGAAAAGGAAACACAGCCAAAGTTTCCGGTAGGTTAATAACCTGCAGCCTGTGGTGAGAAGCAGGATGGGCTACATGCTTATTGGCAGAGAGCAAGGAGACACTCAGCCTGGAGAGGAAAGGGGGGCAAGAGGAACAACAACAAGATGGATAGAGAGATTTGTATTTAGAGTAAATAACAAAAACATCAGGGAATAGTTTGGACATTAAGTAAGAGCAAATGGACCTAAGCAGAAGAGGATGTATAGCCATAATTGGACTGATAATGTAAAAGCTTTAAGCATCTTTGTAATGGCAAACCACAGACATCGCTGTACTCCCTTTTTGTCTGTCTCTGTGAGCTGATAGAAGTCAGATCACAAGATACACCCCATTAATATCTCCCCCATTTTGCCTAAATGGGGTTTTTTGTCTATTAGCTAATAAAAATGCATGGAGTTTCCAGTAATTAAACAGCAGAACTCTGATTCAGCTATGCATATTAACCACTAAACAGTGATGAGATGAAGACACTTACGCCCATGGATCATAACACCAGGTCAAGCAGAGCAAAGGTGGGAAGATTTTTAGATAAAAGTGGGATTATTTTGCAGAAAGTGCAACAAGGTCAAAAACACAAAATGATGTCAGCCTTTGCCTTCTTCTGCAACACTGGTTTAAGTCTGGTAACCAGCTGTATGTCTCTGGTCTCGGTATCTTGGGTGCTGCATGGAGTGCTAAGCTCTGGCTCACCCCTCCACTTCACACATCACATCAGATCAGAGGGTTAGGAGAGCGTTCCAGGTCCTACCAGCCCGCTCTACATTCCAACTGCTTTGATACTGGGGGGGCTCCCCCATGTCTGTCCATCATCATCGTTTCCCCTCTCCTCCACCCTGCAAACCTTCTCTAATCTCCCCCCACACACCCGCACGCACACTCCCTATCCTCCCCCAGCATAGAGGAATTCTCCAGCTCTCTGGACAATGTTTCATTTTTTCACAGGCCACATCTTTGATTGCTTAATGGCTCCTGCAAAAAGAAAGTAACATACACATGGAAGAGATGTGAAGTTTTCAGGTCAACATGTGTGGGTCTGCTTCCTATATAGAAACAATAAGTTGTACGTTCTATCTGCAGATAGATGAAGGGGATATGTTGACGCTGTTTCCATGTGAGCTGTGCTTATACAGCAGACTTCAATGGATGCACCTTTCATAGACTTTCAGCTCTGAGAGCAAGGACAGTGCACACGAAGACGACAGCCTTGATCATTGTCCAACAGTGAGTGAAAAACATTTCACACAATGGAACCATGTGTAAGAGCCTGCACTGAATTCCACGTCCCTTTTCACCTCTGAGTCTCAATGAGCCATGGCAGCTCTGCTCTTTGTCAGTGGCATTTCACTACCTTTCATTTTGACAACATCACAAGTGTGCATGCAGTCTATGTGGCTCTCTGCACTTTGAAGGTCTGTTCATTTTCCAGGATGAAGGCACAGCCAAACAAGAGTGGCGATGCAAACATGGATATTTCTATCTGACAATAGGCTTTTTCAGCATGCTTAGAAATGTGGAAATGCATTTAAAAATGAGCTAAATGAAACAAATAAACCTATAAACAATTACTGAGACTAACAGAGACACTTTCATAAAGGAAAACGTTCAGATGTATACCTTTCAACTCCAGCAGAAGAGTTTAGGACCATATAGTGTTTGCTCATAGGAGTTATTGTTCTCAGTCCCAAGGGTGCAAACTGAAACGGGAAAAGGGGGCTTGTTTGCATGCTGCTTCCCTTGGCTGAAGCGAACTGCAGAAAGACTTCATATCTTTATCTTACTGGAAGTATTTAAGACAATGTTGAATGACTGGAGCATTAGCAGTTATT
This sequence comes from Pseudomugil gertrudae, assembly GCA_037177535.1. Lineage (NCBI taxonomy): Eukaryota > Metazoa > Chordata > Actinopteri > Atheriniformes > Pseudomugilidae > Pseudomugil > Pseudomugil gertrudae. The sequence goes on from JBAMHV010000014.1 coordinate 12,773,204, forward strand.
TAATTTATTTTCAATTACTTCTAACTTTATTTTAATGCTGCATTCATTTTGACTGGGAGGTCAGAAGTTGAAACTGGGAATTGCATCATAACCAAGTTCACATTGACAATCCTGGAAGAACCAATATAGACACCATCGATTCCAGTTTGCTTTGTTTGATATTTGAAAGGCTAATGTGTTAGCAACCGTTTCTAATGTTAGCAGAGAGAGACTGCATCCAATGTTTAGTGTTTTGGACATTCTGTAAGTTAATCTCTGTCTAGAAGTTGCAAAGCAATACTTTGAATTCTAATTTATGTATAATTACGTATAAATGCATGTTTATGCTTGGTTTCATTCAACCTTATTTTGCTTGTTTACGGGTAAACTCGAGTTAGCTGAGTCTGCTCCCATTCAGAACAAAACTTTTTGCCAGTTTGAATGTGTTTTGTTGTGTTTGTGCTGCTCTGCTGCTGTCTTTGCAAGAACACTATTGGATAAAGGATTTTCATCTCAGTGAGGTTTTTCCTGGATAAATGAAGTTAAATAAAATGTGTATTCACCTGCCCACCATTTTCCAAATTAGCTTGATGACCATGTACACTTTCTGTGCCAAGTAAAGGAGAACCAAAAATCCTGATGATTATCCATGAGGCAGCAAGTCAGCTGTCATTTCCTTAAACATTTTAGAGGCAAGAAGATACTCCGGGCTTCTTTTTTTTATTAAAACCCCAGTAAAACTAAAAATGTAATTAACAAAGAAGTGCTGTCTCTTTGATGCTGTTGACCCCATAGTGTTTTTTTTTTACATTAAATTTACATTTAAATTTGCACATTGCTATATTCCATAACAGTGTGCTAAAGCTAAAGTTGCATTATGATATAAAATAAACCAAATATGTAAATATGCATGGTTCAAGACAGTGTAAATGAAGCAGCACTGGATTGTTCATCAATCATTGGGAGGAGAAGCAAAGCCAAAACCACTGACTGTCACATGTTTTGAGAGACGGTTATAGCACATCTGGTGCTTCATGGCCAACAACTGACCTTCAGGTGCCATTTGAGGGAGAAGTCCATGATGCTGCTTTTATAGCTAACCTCTCCCCTCTCCTTCTTCTCTCTGCCTCTGTCTGTAATAACATGGCTTATAGTCATCTTCAGCTATTGGACATTTTATGACTGCCACAGCTATGACTTCAGACTTGGCCAAAGGAAGCATGACCATGGCTGAATACACAGAACAAGGTGAAGGCTGACCCTGAACCAGTCCATGCTATGAGCAGGGGCTGGCAAACAGATGATATTATGGAGGACGAGGTGCAAGTGTAGGTTAATCTCAGGAGCTGTAGGCAGGTTTTAATATAGATGGTCAGCAAGGATGTGATATGGGATAATTGCTTCTGGGGTTGTCACAGATGGTGCTGGTTGATCTGCTAACTATGGCCTGGCCAAAGCTCTGTCAAGGACATTTTTACTGCTCTGATCTCCTTATCGTAGCCTAACAATGTCAATCAGTACTGGTCCTACAGAGATGCCATTTTATGTGCAGCTCATTCCATTTTTCTGTTTTATTTGCTTTGCTGCATCAGAGGCACAATACAAATGCCGTAAAATAGCTCAGTTAAAAACCATGCTGTTTTGTAATTCAAATAACAAAACAGTGCCACATGCACATGTTTAGTTATCACCTTAATACGAATAATACATTTTCTGTGCTGATATTTTACAGTAACAGAATAGGATGTACCTTACTCCCCCTTTTGAAACTAAAGTTAAATAAAAATTTGTATATCGCAGCTTCATAAAATTGTAGAATGATTTTTTAAAATTCTTAGAAAAAAATAGAGAGAAAGTCGCATAATCCCAGGTGTGATGAAAGGCAGATGAACACATTATAACAAAAATCCATGTAAACAGAAGGTGTACATGTGCAAATATATCAAATATATAAACAGTATATTTATCACATGTATGTATGTATGTATGTATGTATGTATGTATGTATGTATGTATGTATGTATGTATGTATGTATGTATCATATGTAAGCATGATCAAATTTAAACTAAGCATCAAAATTGGAAAGAAAGAGGATTTAAATTATTTTGAATGTGTTACGGTTGTTGGTGCCAGGCACTTTGGTCTCAATATTTCAGAAAATATTACTCTACGTGGGTCTCAACCATCTCGGGGGTTTACAGAGAATGGTCTGAGAAAATATCTGCACTTCTCTGAGCAAAAATGCTTTGTTGATGTCAGAGGTCAAAGGAGAATCAGCAGGCTGGTTGGAGATGATTGAAGGCGACAGTATGCGGAGTAACATCCCTGAACATTGGTAAACCTTGATGGGCTACAGCAGCAGAATACTACACCATTGTGTATTATTATAGATCATATTGGTCAATGGCTTAATGGGCTATCTTCATGACTGGCTTTAAAGAATCTGACCTAAAGTCTTAAACAAAATGTTGACAGGTTTTCCCTTAAATTTCCCAATCTTCAATCCATGACCCTGTAATAACCTCCTAATGCATCTTTCAGGTCTTTGTATTATATTACCAATAATTTTCTTTGCCATTGTTGTACTTTATTTGGACATTAGGTTTACTGCCATGTTTAACACGGACTCTGATGTCTGTATAAATCTATATTACAGCTACATTGCGCTGTGCATTTAATTCTTTCATTTGAAGTATTTTGATGTTTTTCCATGTATTTTATAAGTATTTTTATTACTTTTGTAAACCTGATAGATAAGTACAGTGGGTGGGTGGTGACAGGGGTAAAATATTTAAGACTATAAGATTTTTTTTTTACTTTGTACTTACCGGTATGTAAAATTCAATAAATTCATGTTTAAAAAGAGTCTGCATTTCAGCTTCATTCAGAATTTAAAGTACACAGCATAAAAGCATATAGATCCATCTCGCTTTGGGTCCCTTTTTCCAGATGAGAATAGCATCAATTCCACAGTCTACTAGTATTGTTGCTGACCATTTCTGTCCATTTGAGACCACAGTGTAGCCATCACCTGATGACTACTACCATTAGGAAAAGGCAGTCTGTCACAGAGCTCAAATCACCTCCAACTGGTTTCCTGAACATGACATTGAGTTCACTGTGTGAATGTCATCCACAGCTATCAGATCTCACATTGAATGAACACCTTTGGGATGTGTTGGAACGAGAGACACTCATCATGAAAGTGCAGCTGAGAAACAAACAAAATCTCTGATGAATGTTTCTAAAATTTCTATCTGTTTACAATCATGAATGACCTAATTATTATTATTATTATTATTAAAAGGGATTCAACCCTACTAGTAAGGCATACCAAATAAAGTATGGTGCATTTTGAGCTACACACTATATTGAAGTGATATGATACGTGACACTCTTTGTAAACACTGTTGCTTCAATCTCAAGCAACAATGGGAACCGTGGTGACACTATAAAATGTATAGTTTAATCTTACACACACACACACACACATACATTTATTGCAAATACTAGCCTGTTAAAAGCAGCAAAGAAGATCCAGACTGTGCTTTTGTTTCTATGAAAACTTTCCAGTGAAAAACTGGTTTTGTCTATCAATTTTGCAGCAATACCTTTTTCCAAAAGCAATCCCACTGGTGCAAAGACAATCCAACACCAGACATGCACACATAGAAACAAAGCAAGAAAGCAAGAGTGACAGGGAGCAGCAGCAGGATGATAGAGGTCTGTGCTTGCCTCTCATCAGAGCTATTCCAAGCGGCTGCCCTGTCAGAACACGCCCCAGATGAGGTCTCTCAGTGCAGAGTGAGCTGTCATAACAGGACGCCTGGAGGGCCGTTCGATCAGCTCGACAGCACTGAGAGGTGTTAGACACACACACAGGACCTGTCGGCATGTGAGCGGCCATGGTTATAGCCACAGAGTACAGCTCTGCTGACATACAAACATCATTCAGGGGCTTTTATCTTTCTCCTACAGTGACTTTTTCCCCTCTCTTGTTTTCTCCTACCTCTGAGAAAGGACTGGGAGTGAGGCAATCCTCTGACAGCTTCACTTAAATATTTATGCTGACATGGAAAAGACAAGAATGTTATCTCCAGCAACTGACTCAGCCACTCACATAAAACATTTGTTTCCTAAAATTCCACCTCCTCCCCCTCTTAGAGCTAGTTAAAAAGGTATGTGCAATGAAGACTGAAAACTCAGATAAGACAAAACCCTAAATGTGTGCAGCTGCTCGCATCAGGTTTACAGAAAATAACTTAATCAACCTCTGAGACAGGATGACTGCAAAAATGTCAAAGCAGAAATCGTGATGCTAATAAAGTTTTAAACCCTCTTTGTAACTGCATAACCTTCCCCTTATTGAAGTGAAGTTAATTTTGTCCTGCTCTTTGCTTTCAAGTTCAGTCCACATACAAACCACAGAGGGGCTGGTGTTGCTCCAGTGTGCTGAAGGAACATATGTAAGAGTGATGCAGCACTGTACACACATGCCGCATCTCATGTGATGCACATCCCATCAAAGGAGGATGGATAACTTCTCTGATCAACAGATCATCTTTTCAAACAGCTCTTTGTTTCCCAACCTCTCAGCAGCTGGCAGCAGTTAGCTGGCAGGACAGGACGCAGCAATCCAGTTTACCAGTCACTCCATTATGGTGTGGACCCAGCTGAACAATGAGCCTGGCAGATGCTACTGGGTTTCTGCTGCAAAAATATAAACATTTGAATTTAGAACAATGTAATACTAATATACAACACAGAAAATTTGTTTAGGCAAACAAAATCACACAGTTAAATAATTTGTGCGCACCACAGTCTTTTTTAAAAGTACATTTTTGCAGTGTCATACTGGCACAACAGCATTGATAAGCTAAGATTACTGCCAACTTTGTCCTTCAAAAGCCTTGTTGCTGACAACAATAATAAATTGCAATCTGACCAATCAATTGGAGACCAGCTTGAACTTCTTAAGTCCTTAAGAATGAGAGGCTGCAGGGAATAAAATCAATGTGTAATTTACATCAGGCTGATGAGTGTTGAAAACACTAAAAAACAGACAGCTCCAAGTATAATTACATCAAAGCAAACCCAGAGCAGAGGCCCTAACATTATCATAAGTTTGATAATCAAGTATTACACAAGGGAAAAGGGTTTGGGTTATGTCAATGTGCATGAAGTGCGTGATGACAACCTGTTAGTGGTCTGGCTTCCAGCAAGCATGGCTACCTGCCTGTAACACAATGGGGATGGATGAAAACAGACACCATTGAGGTTATGAAGCATGTTGAACCAGTACAGTGCCTGAGTTGCCTGTGGCTACTGCCATGTTTTATTGAAGTCAAAACGCACACATAGGATTAAATCACCTCTTTGGTGGACCTAAAAGAATGCTGAACTGTGAGGATTTTATTTTATTTTTTGAGTGCAGACCAGGACGTCTTTCACTCTGAGACAAAAGCCCCATATAAAAAAGGGTTTCAACATATTCATGAAAGAGCCTGCCGCACAGGCAGAGTCAGAGCAGAAAGTCATAATGAAAAACAGAAGCAGAAGGAGGTGAATCAACAGTCGTGGCTTCAACTTTGTTTTTTTTTCCAGTGGACACAGAAAAAGGAGCAGGCTTGAAGGGTTAAACGTTGGCAAGAAGCGGGGAGGGGACAAAAGGTCCATTGTAAGGGACAGAAGTGTCCCCGGAAAGGAGGGGAGAGAAAAGAAAGACACCACTGGCTGGTTCCCCAGACCCATTGTAAGCAAAGGGGAGTGCAGCAGCGCATGACAGATGTCCCCTGCCATTGTTACTCCAGCAGCCTCCTCTGTGCCTCCTGCTCCAGCTCTGGAATTTCATGAGACGGTCTCCGCCTGTGAGAGTTGTTCAACATGTCTTACTCGTCGCCATACATTCTCCACAGCCATCCTAGCCGTGCCGCCCTAGTGGGTGTGGACCATGACTCTTGAGGTGGCAGCGGGGCTGCACTTCTCAAGTGGGTTTCTTCGTAGGATGCCAGAAGGCATCTTAACAAGACACTGTTCCCACCAGCCTTTAATCTACAGTCCTGAGCTTGCCCAGACACATTCATAATTACAAGTGTACAAGCTTCGTTGGAACAAGAAATACATCAATACAACATATAAACATGACATGAAATTTATCATTCATTAAAATCTATAAGGTTTCATTGCATTTAGAATTATTCAAAAAGACTTTAAAACAACATGTATTCATTTTAGCTTCAGGGCTGTGCAGCAAAACCATTTACAAAACTAAGTGTTAAGTGCAGGTGAAGGTTTTTGTACCATAAAGAGTTTAGGTAAGCTGTTTTTACAAAGCAGTGACGTGTTGTAGCCCCTATTCAACAGCCCACCATGTGGCAGACTACAGAAGTGGCTTGTTGCCCTGTCAGTCACAGCAATAGTGTGCCACTGGGAAGTGAGTGCAACAAAAGCCCAGTCTGGTTAATGGGTGAGAGAAATAGCAGACAATCCTTCATTTCTATGTCTTACTATCACACTGTCTATTCTCCCTCCTATTCTTCTTTAGTTTCCACCACATTCTGCCAACACTCGTTCACTCAGTTTCCAATCAGTTACCCCACCCCCGCCCGCCTGTTAGCATTCAATTCAAAACACACACACACGCAACACACACACACACACACACACATAGCTGCATTCCAATGTATAAGCATGAAAGAGCGAAAGAGATCTCTGAACAGGGTGGAAAATCTGTTTGAAAGCAATGAATGTTTACCAGGTGGATCAATGAGAGGGTGGTGTGGGGGGGGTCTTAAATCATTTGGTGAAATATAAAAGCGCTGGGCTGTAGCTAGTGCTGTATCACTGGGTCTTGCTACCCAGACCCTAAACTAAACACTGCATCAGCACAAAACCACATACAATGCCACCAGCGGGAGATGTTTCCAGGTGAAAGCAAACAGCAGATTCCACATTTCAGAAAAAAAACACACTTTTTTTGCAACGATTTCTAAAGCACAAATTTTTATCATCTACATGCAATCAAATGCTTAGTATTAGGGGAGTCAGCAAAAGGCAGGGAGATGAACAGGAACAGAGTGTGTATTAAAATTCCTTTGCAGCACATTACAGTATGTCATATACTATGCTGTCTGTGTCTGTGCTGTTTACCTAATAGATATTTAAGTGCTTGATTTACTGCAGCTTAATGTGTCTAATGGGGTATATGAGACACCACACATGGAACAAGTAGGTATTATTCATTTGTCTGGTCAGAATTTAACATATAAATTATTAAGGGTTTCACAGCTAGAGAAAAAAAAACATGAATATATATTATATATTCATATATATATTATACATTTATATTCTCTATAAAACTGCAACAGGGAATTCCTCTCTCACTAGATAGAGCTAGATAGAGATATTTGCTTTAAATTCAACAGAGAAAGAATTATATCCGCCATTATGCATCAGATGTTCAGATTTTTTACTCATCCTAAATGATAAACGTGTATTAAATGTGTATTAAGCCCAGGAAAGCCTCTTTTAAAACATAAATCATTTTGAATTTAAATTTTTGTATTTATACTTGCACAAAAAAGGAAAAATTGAACTAAATAAAACACCTTAAATGTAAACTCAATGAACTACCCTACACTTTAACTGTGTCTGAGGCTTTCACTGTCACAATTACTGGTATGCTTTTACTGACATGCCTGTTCTGACCACTGACATATTCCATAGACTTAGTTTAACATCTTTCTATGTGTTGTCACAAATTTAGTCAATAATAAATATTTTTCTGTGTGTTTACACCTTGTACAAACATTCTAAAATAAGTAATCACAGCAATGTGTTTATCTAAGAAAAGAAAGTTGAAGACACGTAAGCAGCAGCAGCCTGCAGTTGCACCGTTGCAGCACTACCATTTTCAGAACGGTTTTCAGATTTATTTTGCACCATCTTTTTGTTAAAAAAAAACACCCTAAAAAATATATTGTCTGCATGTCTTGTTAGTAACTCAAACATAAGCGCGTTTAACACACACCAGTGTGTGTGTAATGCATGAATGCCATTTGACAACATGTTTCATTTATGTTTTTTTCTTTAATATTTCAGTTTTCACTATGAAAACATCTGTTTGGTAAATACTATATAGGGATGCATGTTTTGGGGAAAAAATGACGTTGCAATTTTTTCTGATCCTGTGATATAATGGAATATGAAACAAATACAGAATTTTTCACCAGATGACTTAAATAGCATTTCTAGTTGTTCTGCACTCCTGCCATCTTTGCCAGTTAAGCTGCACTGACCTTACCCCTTCTTGGGAATGTTACAAGTGTCCTATAGTTTAATCATCTACTTTTATCCCTCTTGTTTGAGCTCAACTATTCATCATTCATTACGATTTTTCACTGTCATTTGGCTCCAGCATGACTGCAGCTCTGAACATATTACTGTCATGTCTGTCAGGTTAATGTCATAAGAGTAGAAACATTACTGTCATGCATGTTCTTCAATCCACTCATGATAATAGCAATGTCTAGTGTCATGGTTGAAAACTCAGAGTCAAAGCATTAGGCAAGGATCCACCTGCAAAGACTATTTGTTCCTACTAGCTAGCTTCCATAGCACAAGGTCTATTTTGCCCAGTTGCAGGACAATCCCAGACTGGGCAAGCAAAGCTCTGAATCAAGTCAGATGAATGCATGTAAACATTTAGCCCCCTGCGCAACGTGCTATGATCTCCTGCATAGGCTTAGGGAACTTCAGTCAACAGCAGGCGGAATACAATGGGAAGAGGCACACATGGGAAAAACTTGACCGTGCTTTTTGTATGCTGTCACGGACGGCATTGTTGAAACAGATCGGTTCCGTTGTCCTGACCGTGGGTAAGCTGGCCGCTTCTGCCCCCAAACCGCAAGCAGCAATTATTAGAAACCCTCAATGCATGAGCTTTAGAGATGACTGGATAATCTACTTGGGCGGATTTAAGACTAATCTGCCATTTCTGCTTTACGAACCAAATAACAATAGGATACATATAGAGCTTATGTACTGATATGATGATTTCAAGCATATATGGAATGAGAGTGAGACACAGGAATAAGCAGGGTATAATTTACATGGATTTGTTCTGAATATAACAATATTTAGACGTAATGCATTTTGGTTAACCCAAATAGCTCATAATACTCATAAACACTGTCTTACAAAACTAAATAAGCTCTTCTTTCAAATGCATACATCCAGTAAACAGACGGTGACTGTAACTGTGGCATAACCTTTTTTAATTACTGTTCTCTCATTAAAACAGGAAACAGTCACCTCTCTTCTGTTGTAACATGCTGTTACAATGTCTACATGAGTGAGCAACAAACCCACAAAGCTAGTGACAGTAAGCATATATTTACTCAAAGGACTTCATCTGGTACTCTGTCAGCTGGAGCAGCAAGTCTCTGAAAGCACTCTGTCCATATGGGTACAAACATCTGTAATGATATGCACACATTCACACACTCGCCAAAAAGCATGCACAGCATATGAGCTGGTGTGTATCCTCCTATATTGGTACCTGTCAGTTTAAAACCTCTTGCTCTGTCAACACTGGTTGTCCTTTCATTACCACTTCTATCTGCCACACACTTACAATCCCATTACCTTTTACAGATTAGCGATAGCCTGAGCCAGCGCCTCCCTACGCAGATACAAACACATTAATCCAGCATCTGAACCAGCTAGGAACAAGGGCACCAGTAGTTGTGGAGTCACAGCAACATAATTACAAGGAAGGAAAAAAGTGCCTACATCTGTACAAATGAAAGCACTAAGATGCATCACTTCATCATATATTACTGTAATATTTAGGTATTATAGGAGAAATAGAATAAACTCCCTCTAACTAAATCTTTCCTTTCGTCTATAATGACATACCAATGTTTTAATAGCCTTAAATTATAGTGTAAATGTTCAATTACTTTTGCTTTTGCATGTAAGTGAAAGCAAAGGGATACGAGATTTAGCGAAAGGAAAATAAGACAGACAAACAGCAGGAACTACTGATGTATGAGGAGGGAATCATTCAACCCCATCTAACCCGAACCCTGAGAGAAAACTCACAACTAGAGAAAGCTGCAGTGTTTTTGCAGGTTTCATTTTGTTTCTCCCTCCCTCCTCCCCGCCCCCACTGTCAGCTCTGCTTCAACTGCAGACCGTGGCCAAGCATCCATGCCCTGAGTACGCTCGCTGGAGCACAAGGCCCTGCAAGAATGAAGCCTATTCAACAGCCTGCCTCCAGATGCTCTCCTTAACACTCCTCCAGGCTACAGCAGGGAGCAAAGGAGGGGGAAAGGAGCAGGAATCTGATAGCCTGTCATTAACAGCCCAAATAAATTGAAGCGAAAATCTCAAAACTAAAACAGAGCCCACATGCATGGTGTTTATAGGTGATATACTTATTGTTTTGTCTCCCGTGGTGGCTTAAGAACATGTTATGCCTCACCAGAGAAGTGATTGCTGTAACAAATAAATTGTATAATGTGTTGCGTCTTTGCACAGTGCCCTCAAACCCCAAGTGAGAAACAATCCATATAGAGGTTCTGTGTGTGAGTTTCTCCTCAGTGTAAAACTATATATTAAATACTATCCATCTTGGGACTGAACACCTTTTTTTTTTTAGTTTTTTAGTATGTATTTAAAATTAAAAAATGTGAGTATGGTTATAAACATTTATAAATATGGGGCTAAATGTGTCCAGAAGAAAATAAATATCAATATACAGTACCGTTCAAAAGTTTGGACACACTTTCGCATTAAATCCAGTGGGAAAGTCAAACTGTTGACTATTAGTACAACAATTATTAAAACGCCTTACAGTAAATGACAAACACACTTTCTGTATGTATTTACCCCCAATTTTTTACTGATTAATGTTATATAAATATATTATTCATCACCTGCAGCACCGAAAGGACTTTAAATATGACCCTCTATGGCTTTACATCTCTGAAATTCCTCTCTTCTCTATAAAAATGACTCAAATATTTATACCCCTGTATAATCCTAGGAGAGTATAGGGAGTGTGTGAATTTTCCAAGGATCCAACACGTTCCCTATGAATACTATATGGCTGTGCTGTCCGATTTAGCTTTATCAAATTGTCCTGGTAAAATATTTGCTTTCTTTCATCAGTTCTTTTACCCTGTTTGGTCAAGCATTTCCAACTTTTAAACAAGATATGTACATAGCAAGTACAGATACATCAAACATTATTTTTCAGAACTGGATCAACTTGAAAACCAGGAATAAGAAAACTGGCTGCCTACTGAAATCTATTTTACTCCAGGACACTGTTTTAATAGCAGTGTTTAATCTTCTTCCTGGTGAAGTAATGTTATAATGTACAAAATGTGTGTCTTGCTCTTACAATATTATATATCAGTTGTTATAAAATTGCAAGAATCCAGTGTATACATACTTATTATGGTGTCACCCAAATGTTTAATACCAGCAGATTTTCACCATGCATTAGCACTTTGTCTGATCTCATGGTGAAGTCTGACACCTGGTGGCCATTGCTGAGAGCTAGAGTACATTTAAAATATCCACAAAGTCACAGAAAATAAAGGGGAGCCATACCTTTTAGCTGGAATGGTATTTATGACTAACAGTGTTTTTAAGCAAATCCCACCAAATGATGCAGAAATATTTTTTTTATGATCACATATTTTATTGGGTCAATTTTGACAAAGAAAAAGCAAAAGCAGATGTGCTGATTTTAAAGTTGCGTGTTTGAGACTCACACTGATTAGTCAAAAGTGAGTAATTATGAAGTCAGATACTTCATTTCAACTCCACCTTTTAGTATTTCGGTGTGAAATGTGTCGAAGCAAATGAGTGCTTTGTTGGAATTTGTGCACACCCTGATTTATCTTGCTAATATTTAGGTTACATATATAAAACTCACACTAGTAAATCAAAACACATTCATTACAATGCAGGAAACTCCAGAAAAACTCCAGCTCCAGAAAGGGGGTGCACTATTTGGCAGGGCAGATTTTGGGCTGCCAAGTTTTACATCCCCTGGTTTCTTAGGTTACATATATTAAACCTACAGCAGTAGGACAACATACCCTAAATTACATATAGGGAACGTCATAAAGCTCCAGCTGCTTGTATTTCAGCTCCCATATGGGGGTGCATTATTTGGCAAAGCCAATTTTGAGTTACCAAGATTAGCACCAACTGGTTTATTGTGCCAATTTGTAAGTTACATATATATGATTAGACTACATGCATCACAGTATATTTTCATTCCAATAAGACTATAAGTTGGTAACAGTGCGTACACCACAGAATCTTATGAACATTAAACTACCTACAAATATGATTCCTACAATGAGGTTTTATAGCTTCACGTGGAACAGTGTTGCCATGTGTGTTGAAATTACGCACCTCTCTCTAGAAGCTGCGGCACAGTGACAGTGGCTCACCAAACGTCTATGTCTTACTGACATTTTCACTGAGCTGACCAGTTATATGCAAGGTCGTAGTACACCGGCCGAGCGGCTGTATGAGGGTCCCTGCATCATCTCTGCTTCCATTTGGGGGTCCTTGGCCTGGGAAACATTGAAGACCCATGCTTTATATAGCTCAGCAGTAAAATCCCGTCTTACAAAGCTTTTATATTTGATTTTTTTAACTTATTAGTTTCCTCATTAGTAGTAACAAGAAACTGCAGCAGGTTACCTGTGGTTGTACATAAAACTGCAGAATATTACATTTAAATGTGAACTTTTTGTTGTCATTTAGGTGATGGGTCTACTTCTTTCACATTGGACAGTGGACATCAGCAATGAACTTCTATAATGTAAATCCTTTGGCAGAAGCAAAAAGTGAAAAGCATCTGTTATATTTAATATATTGATCTCAGGAACACCCAAATGCGAACATTTGAAGCAAAACTGATGTTACAATTAGTGAAAAACACAAACAATTATTTTAAAATATTTTAAAGGACATCTTTATCATGTTGGATCTGCGTTTTAGTTCATCACACAGAGGACATCAGGTTTTTTATGATGCTACCAAAGGAGTAGTATGTTTCAGCAGAGAGGATGAGGATGATGATGAAAGATAAGTGCTGAATGGTGGATAACCCTATTGTGCATAAATTCAGCTGTATGCACGAATTACCATTGCTTACATAAATTACTGACAAACTCACAGTGGACTCATTTACCTGCTTTACAGAAATAATCGAATATTAAATGTTAATTCAGTTGGAGATTATTTGGTTTCAGTAAAACAGCAAACCTCAGCTATGTTCCTAATTATCAGAACAATAAGGATGGTGTGTACACATTTCCAACACTTCTGATTATGAGTGAAGAAAAGCTTCTCAGAGAAAAGCTAAACAAAATATTCACATTTTGAACTTCAGCATCACAATTTTGAAAGTCCAGCAAACAGCAACAAACATAAATAACAAAGTTTTTGGGATTTTATTTGTATTCCAATGAGATGAACCGTGAACTGAGAGGGTTAAATGCTGTTATGGCTTTACACTGAAACTTTTATAATTTAGCATTGTGTTTCATAAACTATAAAGTTGTAATCTGTAAGCCAAAGAAAGGAAGTTTGTTTAAAATATTGGATTTTAAAGTTTGAGAACTGTCATATTATATGAGGAATTTTTTCTAAGATGCGCCGAGTTTTTCCCAGCATTAAAAAAGTGAGTAATGCGGTTTAGGAGTCACGACCTTGGCGTCAGACACCAGAACAACATTTCTTCACACCTGCTTCTCTGAGTTATTGCATGGGGGACTTTTACCTTTGACCTTTTCGGAGAGAAAACACCTCTTCAGTTCAGATCTGCTTTGATCCAAACCTCTGTAATGAGGGAGAGGGTCATCAGCTGTGGGATGTGACCTATAAGTCACACGGGACACCTGCTGTCTTTACTAAGTGCCAGAGATATCAGTTTTGCAGTTTAGTCCAGTCTCAGTGTATCATCAAATATATACTGCATGTGCGCCAGGGAAGCAAGGACACCACTTCACTGGAGACAAGTTAAGTTTCCCACAGGTGAGTTTTCATTCTGACCAACACGTCAAGTGTTACTTTTGTTTGTAAAATCTAGAATAAGTTGTGTTCGCCCTCTTGGTCTTGTGTTGACTAGGTGTTCTGAGGATGAAACTACTCATGTGGTGCATGCTGGTCCTTTTTCTCACTTCACTTACTAAGGAGATGGTTATGGATAAAACTGCATCACCCAGGTATAGTTACATTCTTTATTCTTTGCACTATAGACTTTTAATAATAATAATTTTATTTATATAGCACTTTTCAAAACAAAGTTACAAAGTGCTTTACATTAATAAAATATAATGAAGAATTTAAAAAAATAATAATAAAAGCAAGGGATAATATAAAATAAAAACCTCAATATTGTAACAAATAAAATAGAACAAAGAAAAACAGTAAAACAAAGGAGTTAAAAAAATGCCATTTTGTAAAAATACATTTTAAGTTTAACTTTAAAAACAGACACAGACACAGAATTTGACAATCTAAGCTCCTCGAGCAAAGAGTTCCAACATTTTGGAGCTGCGACAGCAAAAGCCCGATCTCCTCTGAGCGGAGTCGGGAGGGAGGGACTGTCAAAAGGGTTAAGTCTGAGGAACACAAGCAGCGACGAGGAACATAAGGAGACAATAAATCATTAATATATGAGGGGCAAGACCTTTAAGGGCTTTAAAAACAATAAGTAAAATCTTAAAATCAATTCTAAAATGAACAGGTAACCAGTGAAGAGATTATAAAATAGGTGTAATATGTTCTTGTCTTTTGGAGCCAGTTAAAAGCCTTGCTGCAGAATTTTGGACAAGTTGCAGATGGTGGATACTTTTCTGGGATAATCCTGAATAAAGTGCATTACAATAGTCTAGTCGGCTCAAGATAAGTGCATGGATAAGTTTTATAAGGTCAGAATGGGAAAGACAGTGTTTACTTTTGCAATATTTCTGATATGTAGAAAACATGTTTGTACAACCTTTGTAATTTGAGAATCAAAGTTTAAGTTTGAGTCTTTTATATATAAAAACTGAAACAATCTGAATCATTAATAGATTCATTTTATTGTATATTTCTTTACAGAAGTAATTTGGCTCCAGATTATTGTTGAATATATATGAAATATGTACCATATACTGTGTAACACAAAAACTGGTCAAATATTTAGAAATGCTCTCATATCTTAGGTGGCGGTCATTTCAGAAGCAAAAAGGGCAAAACACCAAAAGGCATTCAGATGGAACATTCACCAGTGACTTCACCAACTACCTTGACAAGATGAAGGCTAAAGATTTTGTTGAGTGGCTCTCAGGCACCAAACCAGAAGGGTGAGCTGAAAAGTACCATTTAAACTAAAAACTGGTCCTTTGATTGAGCCAATAATATGATCAGTTTTTAAATTAGGAGGCATTGTAGCCACTAGACATAATGGTTTTATATTATTTAGCCCTACCAATAATAACTTTGCGTGTGTAAATGTCAGTATCTTCATTGTGATGTATTTTTCTGCAGCTTACTCAGCTTACCGTATATTTACAGGTGTTGCAAGGAACTGCTCCACATTGCAGCAGAGGTATAAAATACCCCCCAGCATTGTTTTCACTGCTTTGTCCAGCAGCATTAAAAACTGCTCTGCAGCAAGAGATTATCACTCAGTTTATATATTTGAGGGTCTATATATTTATTTTTAGAGTATTTAAATTATTTTCCTCTTTTTAATATGATTACAATATTAAATTTTGTTTCCTTGAAACTTTATTTACAAGCTATTTAACTTTTGTATGATTTTAGGGGGAAATGCATACATACCCATGCCTTACAAAGAATAAAAAATATAGATTGTGTCTGTTTTTTTATTTTCAAATATTAGATATTCATTGCTGTATAGACAAACTAATATATGTTATTTTATTTACTATAATTTTAGTTGCATGCTTTTGGATCTTGTTGGTCTCATCAATGTATTTTTGAAGGTATTTAAGATTTGAAAGGAAAATGTCATGCATGCATTTAAGTGCACCACTGGGATGTGCTGTTGTTTGGCAAATCATGCCACTCATCCTGTCTGATAAGGAAAATCTTTAATAAAAAAAGTAATGTATTGGAATGAATTGGTTTTGTTTCTTTTTGCAGCGCGGACTTCTTTGTCCACACAAATTCATATTGTTGCACAACATGATTATATAATCCGTGATGTTCATTTAAAGTGAAAGAAGGAATGATGGATTTTAGGTCAGAGAAAATGAGCTGAATTTAATGCTGCTGGTGGTGGTGTAGGTCTTTATATTTGTAAATTGTGCATGTATGATATAACTCCTAATTCTCCTTTTGTTACATGACTGACCACATTGACATGTGAGATGTGTGAGAGTGGGTCTGTTTCAGGGGCTCTTGGCTTCTGACCATGATGGAAGTATACTTCTCTGAGCTATGTGCTGCCTCCTCTAGTCTGACTCTCTGGGGTAGAAGAAGAGGGGAAAGAGGGAGGGAACACCAGCAGTGCGCGCGTGCACACAAACACCCCTCTGATCTCTGAAAGGAGTGATTTGGGATCAGAGTAGGAAGTAGGAAACCCCCTTTTACCGCTGGCTATCTAATCAGCTGTTTGACAGTAATTTACCAGCAGGGTTGCAGCAGAATGTGTCAGGAAAAGGAGATTACAGCAGCACACACAAAGAAAACTTTGTGCAGTGAAACAAGACCTGCTGTAAATGACGCACACTTTTCTTTGGCGATTCAATGGGCTTGTTTAGACGTTCGCTGTGTCTATTAGGCTGTATTTGGCTATAAAAAAAAGACAAAAACCTCCTCTTAAAGGATAATCGTGGCATAGGAAGAGGCGTGACACTTCTAATTGTTATATTTAGCCACGTTCATGTTTACCCACAGAGACACCGCATGCGATGTGGCAGGAGGGATGAGGTGTGAGGGACGCTCGCGGAGGAGAGAAAGGGACAGGGGTGTGTGTAGGTGTGGCTCGAGTTCCCCCGAATGCTAAACCTATTTTTTTCATAGTGGGTTTAGCTCTGAGCGCCGTCCTAGTCCGATAGAGCCCCACCCAGAGAGCCCAAGACCTGGGCACAACATGTTCCTGCCGCTGGTTCCACCTCCAGAACCAGGACAAGCTCCTCCGCAGCGCGCGCAGCGACGCCCGCGGCTGTTAGCCATTAGTACGGGACCATTCGGTGTATTTTAGTGCGAATGCTAACTGGTGCCGTCATGGGCACAAACTAACCGAGGCGCTTTGCCAAACTGGGAGTGTGCTGCTGACTCAGCCTCGACTGCTGCATTAATTTATCTGCACTGCAGTGCTCAACCACCTCCCTTCCCCTTCTCTCCTTACATCCCCCTCCCTGTCTGAACTGCCTTTTCCTTTCCTCTCCATCTCGCTGTAATCTCAGACAACCACAGCAGCACGTTTATAAGAGAGGAACGATCATCTGTCACGAGCTTGTTTCCATTGCATGACCACATAATTCATAACAAACAGTTATTATGAGACAGGGAGTTATTAAAATATATCCCAGAATCCAGGGGGAGGTAGGAAGAGCTAGGGAGGTGGAGGGGGATGCTGAGAGTTTTAAAGTCCACGTGACTGTGGGGAAGGATATTTTTGTGACAAAAGAAGGAACTATTATTTAGAGATATGCTGAGGATGTGCCATACAATCAGTCTGCAGTGTCTGAATGTCATGTTTCACAACATAGAATTCCACCTACTAAGAAAGTACTTCTTTCCCTCCTAATAGAAACATGTCCACCAAATCTTTGCTCATTATATATAGCATGTGTTGACTGTAATATGTCTACACTACTAGAGGTGAAACATAAACAGGAGCAACATAGTGCACATGGACTGAACAAGAAAGGGGCTGTACTCCATCTTCTGCCTGTGAGGGGGAAGTTGACAGAGCTCTTAACAAATTCAATAAGTCCATTACATTAGAAAGGCTGCTTTTCACAACCATGGTTGTACTCTGCTCCATTTCACAGGCTCTTTTGTCTGTGGTATCCAGCATTACAAAATGGTAACCGCCACTGTAAGTTGATATGATGAGCCTGAAATAAGCCTCAAGGAAGTTAGAAATGAAACTTTAAAGCCTGTGCTACATCAGGCAAGGCTACATTTTTTTCTTTTTCGAAACGTAATCCATTTCTTTAAAAGAAAAACAAACGCAGAACTTGTAACTGGAAGGCTGCTTTATTGGTAATAAAAAGGTTCGTGCTCAAATGAAGACAATCTTTCATATATTCTAAACCAAGAGTCCAAGTGGTTGTGCAACACACCATCATATTGTACTGTATAACCTCTTTTATCACGGTGTCAAATGATAACAACAGTTTGAAAAGCACTTTTTTTTTATTTTTCAGCAAAAAAAAGAAAGAAAACGCCATGCTTAAAAAGAATGAGTTCTATAATCAAATATTGATACAAAAATAATTTCAGATGGAAACAGAAATATAAAAGAAACAAAACCAAAATATAGAAGGCAAGCTGCTTTTTCACAAGCCAAGTGGGTGACACACATAGCACTAAGAACAGGACATTTTTGAGTTAGCGGTTTTTCTGTTAACATCACACACTGTTGAATATTAAGATGATGGGGTGTCTGGATGATCCTCCAGCAGTATTTCTGACTTGACATCCCTGAAAAATACCAAAATCAATCCCAAATCTCCACCCTCCACTATTTGGATACAAGTTTGATTTGTTCTTCCTCTTTTTTTTTAATTGTTGATTCTCTTTAGTGTGGCATTGACATCCAAATTTGCAGAAAAAGCAGAAAAAAGGCACATGCCATCGAGTGGAACACTAGAAACAAATCATTCAACAAAAGAAGTGTGACAATGACACTGTGATTGCATGTGTATTGAGCTGTAATGGCACTGAAGTGTGGGTATGGGCAGGGAGGGATAGTTCCTGGGGTAGGAATCATCTCAGGATGTGTGAAGCAGTCAGTCACACCAGCTGACGTCACCAGTAAAGTTGGTGGGCAGTGGGAAGAGTCACCTTGGTGTGTTTGTGTTTGTGGCAGTGTCTTGTATACTCTGAAGGTGAGAGATATGACATTTAAGTGAGAAATGTGCTGGTAACATTATCCATTTGTCATGATCAGGCTACATCCAGTAACATTGCACATGAGCTATTCTCCAACATAGAAGAGTGCTGGAAACAACCAGTTTTAGACATCCACTGAACGTGTTGCACATAAATAAAATGTGACAGTGTTCTTCTGTTTATGTATATACATATAGACATATATGTATAATGTATATATCTTTTGTATTATATAATATCTATATTTCATTCAATTTCCGTCAACAAAGTGAAAAGTGTCTCAAAAAATCCAAAAGGTAACAAATGTGACAAAGGGCATAGCTGGAAGCCATTCTATATTATTGTTATTATTCTTTTTTGATTATTAGTAGTAACATTTTTAAAATCTGTATTTACAAAAAAACAACAAAGCATGCCAGTAAAATAAAACAATATAATACAATATTTATAGTTTCTCTCAAAAAGTTCGTTCTTTTTCAGCATTGTGCCATTTACATCATAGCCTGCACTGTACATATATGTTTTTGTGTTTTCTTTTTTTTAAACTCTTTTCTTTTTTTTACTTTTTTATTTATTTTTTTATTTTTCAAGTGTAAATGTATCATTCTTAAACATTACATCCAAGATGAACATGGGTAAATTGAAAGACATTACTCACTTCCTCTGTGGTTCTCATTGGGAATGTATTTGGTTTCAGTGTGCAGCAGCCATACTGATTTAGAGACCTCATATTGTAAACAGACCTCCTTTACTGTTATACAGGGGGTTCTGGTACAGGCAGTGTTAAACACACCAAATGTCATTAGTGGTGCAACAATAGATGCCAGATTTATGTCTGGTCATCCACTTAGAGATAGGACCATCGCTCCTGTGTAGAAAAAAAATGGCAGAACATCTATAGAGGCAGTTGTGTCTGAATTACTGCTTGAGAAAGCCTCAGTTTAAAATTTTTAAAATTTTATTTTTACTATGAAAAACACCCACAAAGCTTATTACACAACATAGCTGCTTTGATGTCAGGTTTGCTGATGATTTTTCTCGGCTAGTGTTAGCTTTTCTACCTCCATGTCTGGATAATTAGTTTTGAAGCAGGTGACATGACTTTAAAAGCCTGCAAGTTATGTGAAAAGATGGTGCAAGCCTGGGTCCAAGACCACACAGTGATTAAGAGGTCCCACAAAAGCACAATGATACACTGACAAACATGGGACTTTCAGCACGCTGACTCAGACAGAAGCACTGTTCTCATTTTCAGCTCTTGCAGTTCCCTTTTGTTCTTATGGCAGTCAGTCAAAAACGCTACAGGAAGGGTCCTTTACCTATGCGTTGGTCCACGATTATTATTAATAATTACTGTGTTTATTCATCACTCAAACACCTCCCTGAAAATCAAACACAATCCAATTAATTCTACAGTCCAAACCAAAAGCCCTTCATAGCCATCCACTTTCTATACATGCGAGGCACAACGAGGCGTGTCCTTTTGATAATGTTCCGATAACTCCACTTTATTGGATGGTCAGTGTCATTCCCACTGATCAAAGCCTTTTCTGAGAATGATTGCATCACTAAGACATCAGTAAAAGACTTAAAAGCTTTCTTCTTCCACTAAAGCTGGCAAAGCGCTGCTTAAAACCTCCCTCCCAGGAATATTCTCATGTGAACCTGACAAAAGTACAAAGGAGGAACTCAGTAAAAGCATTGTCAATGGTTTAACCTACAACCATTTTCAGTTCTTCCTCTAGCCCCACCCCCAAAAAAAATCCAAAAAGGAAAAAGCAAACCAAACCAAAACTTCTAATGATATTTCAGTCCCCTCTGCAGGAACTACATTTAGTAGTGGGGATATCTATTGACACTTGGCCTTGTTGGACTCTTACTAGTGCCGGGTAAGGATTCCTTGGCATGAAACATCACCTGCTCTCATTGCTTTAACAAGGACCAGAGGCAAGTGACTGTTGGATGGCTCTAAGTAAACAGAGATCTAAGCCTCAGATTCGGTTCAGGACTACTGGCATCCAAATCTGTGCAACCTCAACATGAGGATATTCTGCTTTCTAACACACATACACTCCACACGCTTTCCATGCTAATCAACATTCAGAGCAGCAAAAAAAAGCCTTTTCTGGTGTTGTTGGCTGGCTCGGCTGAGACCACATCTGAGTGCTTACATCTTTCATACAACTGAAATTTTAATTAAGGGCTGAATTAAAATATCTGTCCATTGAAAAGCAAAGCTAATTAAAGGTGCTGTAATAAAAACATCCTTCCACCAGAATTACCTACATCATAATCCAAAATCTTCATTTGTCATTTGTGTTTCCGTTAATTTCCCCAGTGGACAGCCTCAAACTTACAGCCAAGCCACTGCAGTGGTCTGAGAATTCGTGTCTTGTGGACTATGAATACTCATGCATGATTCCTGATCAAAAAACATGCCTTCATGCAAGTCATTTCTATGCATTTAACGAGCACAATAATTATTTACCTGGAAGTCTGTGTGAGCAAGTTTCCTTCAGCCCAAGTTAAAACAATGACTAATGTCTCCTGCTCGATCAGTTTGAAAGCCCATGTAGAAAAATGTCTTTTTCAATGTCAGTATAACAAAGAGAAGATGAAAAGACCGGTGGCATGGGCCAAATGCTGTCTTGTTTTTATTTTCATTTTTTTTCTTTTTTTGCTGCTCAAATAATGTAAAGATGCAAATATACTCTGCACAAACAAAAAAACAAACAAAAACACTCTTCGTCTAAGATACTGTGTTTCCCCTTCCCTTGCTAGTTCATCCCTCAAAGCTAAATTTGCTTGGCTGATTAATTTTCTTCTTGATAAAGATGGTAAACTCAGTGTTACAGACTATCCTCAGACTGTTTTTACAGTTCTGTTAGGATCTGCATGATCCAGTAGCGGAGCATCGGAGCTTTGTTGCAGGATTCCACACTTGGTGGTGGCAGGTATGTTGCATTCCTCTGATCGTTTGCAGTGAAATCTGTGGCAGTTGGTCCCCAAAGAAATGTGTGCCATTGGCGAGCACACTGTGAGTCACTGCTTTTGAGTTTTGCAGTTATCCCTCATTTCTATGAACTCGATCGCTATGCAGCAACAGTTCCATGGTAAACTGATTGTGTTTGGTTCAGCTGTCTTTGACAACATAGGAAACCACATATCCTCATTAGTATTTGAGTATGTAAACAATTTTTATGTGTGATTTTTGTTGTTGTTGTTACCATTTTTTCTACATTTGTTGAGTGTTTGGGCTCAGAGTCTCATTTCACTGTATCTCATTGGATTATTGGTCATAGAATCCTAACACTTGGATTCCCACTCATCTTTTTGGTTCTTGTCCTTCTCTTTCCTGGCCCAATCCTCTTTGCTTTTGTCCTGCTTCTCCTTGTCAGGTTTGGTCACGCTGTCATAAGACGGGAGAGATGCTGTAGATGGTGTGCTCTCCTTCTTCTCTTGGTTGGTCCCTCCATTTTCAAGCTTATTGTTAGCAAAATGGCGCTTGAAGATGATGCCACGCCTGATGAGGTGAGTGCGGTAGGCATTCTGGATAGTTCTGGCAGAAACATCCTCTTGTTTGCGGCGAAGGGTGGTGGTGATGGGTTCATACGACACTTTGGAGGGGTTGGCTGCAACAAATCGCTCCTCCATCTGCTGCCTCAGCATGTCCAACTCACCACTGTCACCCAGCACACGCTTTGTGAAGGCAAACAAGATGTCCAGGCAGTGAATGCGATCACCACTCACCATGGGCAAGTCCATGGCGATTAGTTCTATGGTGTTAGGCTTTGGCACACGAAGAGGGTGCTCCAAAGCATCAGCAAAGTCAGACAACTTGGCAAAAGTAATGAACTGGGAAGCAGTGGGATCAAATTTCTCCCAAATCTCATAGAAGGTCTCAAAATCATCCTCACTGAGCGGATCGGCACTTTCCTCTGTGGCCACACTAAAGTTCTCCAGAATGATGGCAATGTACATGTTAACCACTATCAGAAAAGAAATGATGATATACATAACAAAAAAGAAGATTCCTACTGAGGGGTTACCACAGTCCCCCTTCACCGATGTACCTGGGTTCTCCAAGTTGGGATCGCAGTCTGGTGGATAGTTGAGAATCGGCAGCAGCAAGCCATCCCAGCCAGCTGACGTGGTGATCATGAACAGGATGATCATGCTGTTGCCAAAGGTTTCAAAGTTGTACATGTCATCAATGCCTGCTCCATGTTTCACATAGCCAAAGTTAGACATGCCAAAGATGGAGAAGATGAACATGACCAAAAAGAGCAGTAGCCCAATATTAAACAGAGCCGGCAGTGACATCATCAAGGCAAAAAGTAAAGTCCGGATGCCCTTAGCTCCCTTGATCAGACGAAGGATACGTCCAATACGAGCCAACCTGATCACTCTGAACAAGGTTGGTGACACAAAGTACTTTTCAATCAGATCAGCGAGGAACATACCTGAAGGAAAATTGTAAAGGGAAAAAAGAAACGTTTTTAGGATAAAACATCTTTCTGTGATATTATCAAATCATCCAATCACTGTGGATGTCTACCATCTCTGTCACTTACCAACAATAGAGAGGATGACCACTACCACATCAAAGATATTCCATCCATTGGTGAAGTAATAATGACGCAGGGCAAAAAGCTTCAATAAAAACTCTGTGGTGAAGACTACAATAAAGATGAAGTTGACCCAGTAGAGGACATTTTCTGTTTCATCCGACTGGTCGTCTGTTTCCACCATCATTGTGACCATGTTGAGGCAGATTAAAATCATAATAGAGATGTCGAAGACTTGCTGTGTCACAAAATCAAACACCATTCCCTGGATCTTGTTCTGAAAGGTAAGGTGACACAAAGTTAACATTTACTAAACCGCCTAAACTTATTTTAGTATGACTAGTTGGTCAGAAACCACTACAAGAAGCATACCTGAGGACGAGGAATGGGTTTTTGTGGCTTTTTGGATCCCAGTTTTTTCATGGCATTGTAGTACTTCTTCTGTTCTTCTGTCATGAAAATATCCTGACCTCCAAAGTATAGGAATGAGAATAAATTGGTTACAATCACATTCATATTTAGAAACGGAAGCAAAAACTGCACAATATTCTGAAATTAGGAGACATGGCATGTCTTATCTTTTTCTTCTGTTGGTTGAAGTTGTCAATGATCACACCAATGAAGAGGTTGAGGGTGAAGAAGGATCCAAATATGATGAAGACAACAAAGTAGATGTACATGTAGATGTTGACTTCATAGTTAGGCTGGTCTTCCACCTAAATTGAGGAATAGCGTTTAAAGAAAATGTTGTATTACTGCAACTTGCATTAAATGAAAATGTCAACATTTTAGGAGCTATGCTAATTAGCTAACACACTTGAAAACAAAAACCCTAAAAACACAGGACCATAGACAGCCTGGCTGTACCTTAAGGTAACTAACACTAACACTAGCTTGTTAATTCAGTGTAAGAGAGAAAAAAATATATTTTTCAGGGTTTCTGTGCCAAAATATTGCTTAACAAGGACTTGAGTCTTTCCTGGTTGCTTTGCAACTGGATCCACGCAACCAATTTTGTAATTTTATGCTAAATAAAAGTAATTTGATTTCTTCTGGCTTTTATATTATTATTGTTTCATTCATAGCTACAAGGTAGACTGCTTTTTCTTTTTGACATTTTATTTGTTGTCAGGCATACAATGAGAAGCTGCAAATCAATATTGCAATGAAGCAATAAACATACGTTTCTGGAATCCACAGCTGCATACATAATGTCCATCCAGCCTTTAAATGTGGCCTTTCAAAAGAGAGACATAATTTTATGCATAATTTCATTTTTGTCATAAAACCATAAAGAAAATAACAACTTTAAACGATTGCAATCCTCAAAGAATACTCAAACCGAAACTGATGAATGTCCTGTGGCACAGCTTGTGCATGGAAAGAAACAGGTATATGAAGAAAGGGCACAAAATGCACAATGAAAGTGGAGAATATGCATCATTATAGAGCTGTGAAAGCAAAAAGCAAATGGACTTTAAAGCAAAAACAGACCTTCAGTGAGGCACATAAATATAAGACAAACATAAGTGCAAAGGAAAATAAGAAAAGAACACAAGTTAGCATGAAACAAGAAATGAGAGTGAGGAGACGAGATGAAGAGTGGCACTCTCACCACTTGCAACAGGGCGAGGTAGCCGGCGCCCACATTGTCAAAGTTGATCTTCACGTTCTTCCACCTGACCTCAGTAAAGTTGTTATTAATGAGGTCAAAACACTGGCTTTTGTTGTTGACCACGTCGACAGGAAAGTATTCCTCCGATGTCTCATTGAAACAGTAGTAGTACTTGCCCGCAAACAAGTTGACCCCCATTATACTGAAAATCAGCCAAAAGATGAGGCAAACCAGCAACACATTCATAATGGAAGGGATGGCACCCACCAAGGCGTTGACTACCACCTAGACCAGACCAGGGAAGACAGGATATAACAGTGTGAGGACCAAGAAACAAACATTGTTCATTCATCCCCACCCCCACCCCACTGATCAGACACTACATACTGTTATGGCATTACACTTTGTTCTTAAATATATTATCAAACTACATTTACTCTTAGCATGAAGGAAAGCAGTTAAATAAAAGATACCGCATGCTGTCATAGGTTGTCATAAATGCAAGGAGAGCTGCATCAGTCTGATTCTAATTAGAGCAGCAGTGATGTGACTGAGATGCTCTTTGATCAGTTAAAGAATGCAGCAAGAGCTGTTTTTGGGACACTCAGGCACACACACAAACACTCAGTTAAACTATCATGTAAAAATCTGTAGGAAGCAAATATTGTCAATATGATTAATATTATTGTATTGCATATATTTATATATATGTGCACTGTAAAAACATATGTAAGACATATGAGGTATTAAGCTAAAAATACAGGGAATTATTGTTTTGGAATTACTGCAGAATATGAGTGTACACGTATAACTATTTACTATAATACTTATTTAATAAAATTACACACACTCATTAGCTCAACATTGTTGCTATAGCGTTAGCTCTGTTGCTATATGCCATGTGTTCATATTATGAATTATTAATGGGCATAAAAGAGTATAATGTTTTAATAGAAACATGAAATACCAGGAACATTTAATGGTAATTTGTGAATTTCAGATCAGAATCAACGTTTGTACTAAAGAATAAACTGGTCTTATTAGACTTTATGTTTACAATGTTTGCTTCTTTTAGGAACAAAATAAAGTGTTTACCAAAACACTATGAAGTGTCTACTCCAACCACCCCAAACTGAGACAGTTAATCTTAATCTGTATTATAATCTCCTCTCCATAATTAGCCCAAGTCAAACAACATTTTAGCAGTTAAAAACAAAAAAGAATAATTCCCACACCACCCAAAAATATCTTATTCTTTAGCAATTCAGTCTGATTTCTCAGAGATTCTGAAGCTCAGCGCACAATGAACCGCTCACTACCAGTGTTAGGCAGGCTGACCAGCAGCTCTCAGGCAGACAGCTGAGCATGCATGTCTTTGGCAGACTTGTTTTGTGGAGCCATATTCCCTCCTCATTACAGACAAGGAGGAGCTCTAGAGCAGGATTCTCTCAGCATGTGCACAACCCTCACAGGCTGCTGAAAACAGAATCCAAATTGTATATGGGTATTAAAAAATACTGCTTCAAATGTAAAAAAAAAATCCTCAATTTTTAAAACCCTACAATGCAGTTAGAATCTCCCCAGTGATGCCAGTGCACTAGCTGAGAGAATGGCTCTTTGCTTAATCTGAGTTACTATTTAACCGCTTTCAAAATCATTCTGTGCTTAAAAAAAGAAACCAGACAGAATTAGGCCATGCTGTGTAGAAAGCATTCTCAGAAAGAGGGAAAATGGCTTTCAAAAATGCATTATGTGCATCAGCAGTTATTATACATGCGTGTTACATGAAATTGTGCAATCTCAAAAATCTGCTCAAATCAATAAATAAATAAATAGAGGATGTTTGGATAGAGAGATTGTGAAATAAATAATTTCTTTTTTGTGTATCTGATGAGTGATAATGGTGTTTATGTGGCTTGTATTGTAAATATCTGCAGCACAATGAGACCTATGTATAAGACCAACACTGTAAACTTGGACTTTAATGTGTTTAAAAACAGACTTTAAGAGTTGACGTTCGGCGGTTACATACTTCAAAAATACTTCACGTTGATTAAACGTGTCAACAGATCTTAATCCTATCATTTCCCAATGTGTATGTGTCATTGTCTTCTCGATAAATCTTAATCTTTAACCAGTTTCCCAGTAAAAAAGGAGCCTAAGTCATGTAAGTTATGTTCTTTGATGATTGACTGAGCAAAAAACAGGCTTTGAGGTTTCAAGGAAGCATTTAGAAATAAAATAAAGTCAACATCCCATCATCATTGCACGTTTAGCACGTTTGCTAGCTGTCTGCTGTGGAGTTGTACTGGAACTTTACAAAGTGTCGTGCTGTAACGCTCAGCTGTTTGTTCTAACTCTCCAGTATCTCTTTCCTATGGTGTCATCTCTCCATTCACATGCTTCCCAACTCATTTATTTATTGCTTTGACCTCAAATTTTCCATTTCCAGTTCAAACAAAATGGCAATTCAATTGATGAATACAAACATTATAGTTTTTAAAAAAAAAGAAAAGGAAAATTGATACAGCAGGGTCAAATTCCTCAGTTTGTTTCACTTTGCTTTACTGGGTCACCCTCACCTCTTTTACCACATACGTGGATGAGTTCATTCACTGATGCACTGGTACTGGCTTTTATATCTAAATGAAGCAAATGTGCCATGCTTTCCAACCCCAAAAATGACATGTTAAAACGTAAGCCTGGGAAATTTTAGTGAAACTGTCATGTTAGCATCCATAAAGCCTATCCAGAGCCTAAAAGCATTGATGTCCGCTACAATGCAACAGCATCACATTTTAGTCACTGGATATCAAATATGAATGAGATTTCACTCTGAGTCAAATTTGATTATTTAATTAATTTGCAATCAGTCCACCCTCTGAATGATTGCACAGGTCTTCTGCATCTGCTGGTCTGTCATTTTTGGGACATGCTAAACAGAGGGAGCAAATTGTTTGTCTATGGTGGAGACTTTTGTCTAGTGATGCAGTGCAAGTCAAGCTTAGGGCCACCACCCACATACAACCTAAAAGTCAGAGTTTCAGTGGGCCTATTGTTGCCTCCCAGTTTCACTTTCTGTGGGAGTGGAAGACAACAAGAAGCCAGGGCCTGCTGTATGCGCTACAGTATGTAGTGCAATGACATGACAGCAGAAATGCTTTGAGTGAAATGGTAGCCTTGCATATTTGCTAAGCTTCTACCTGCATTTCCCAAAGGAAGGTATCAAAACTGTGTTTATGTGTTCCAATGGAGAAAAATAATGAGAGAGAAAATCTGCTGGCAGAATGGACTGGCAGCAGATCATATGGTGTTGAGGTGCGATCCAAAGAGTGTCAATGGTAGAAGCTTAACAAATACTTTCCTCCCAAAGCCACAACACTAAGAGTGTGTGGTTTATGTTTCAGTCCCTGATGCAAATAGATCCTGGACAAGCAGGAGTATGGTGACCCTCCAACGGTCCAGCCCAGCCGTACCGGGTCAAGATGGAGTGAATAGTGGAGGGATAAGGGGTGCAAGGTAAAGGGGGGGAGGGGTGTGCTGTGCAGTGCTGCACATGTGAGTTTGAGGAGGAAGAGCAGGTGAGAAGTTTGAGGATAATCTCAAACTAGAAGACAAGACAAAGGGGGTGAGAGATAAAGAAGAACAAGTTCAAGAGGCCAAGAAATTCAGAAAAAGACAGAGGAGCCCATAGGTGACAACAACCAGGTGCAACCTATCGCTACTGCCAGTCACAGAGACAACCAATCAGATTGTAGAAAGCAACGGCTGAAGCAACCACAGGTACTGTCACGTTGAATGGTTTCTGCTCTGTAAAAATGACAGATTCCTCTGAGTGGTTGTTTGCCAGCCGGCCTGCATGTAGTTTTTGTATGACTGGCTGGGCAAAGGTTTGGGTGTCCTGCAGCCCCCTGGTTCCTGCTGGTTGTTCTCTACGCCAGATGCATTGAGGGATGGTGTGAGCTGGGGAGGGAGGGGGTTATGGGAGCAGTAGGGGGCATGTGGAGGAGAGGGGGGAGGGTTGTCAATTGAAAGCAGTGGTTGATTGAATAATTGAGTTTAATGCTCTATGAGATGGCATGTAAGTTCATTTAGCTTTGACCAATTTCACATTCACTCTGGCCAATCCAGAATAAAACAAAGTAAAATGAGGTAATAAAAACTTGTAGTTTGTCTCTTTTGTGATGAGGCAGCTTGTGAATTTTGTTTTTCTTAAGTCTTTCTTTTTTCAACAAATCAATTCTTGTATTTAGACTTTTCTGTTTGTTGAAGAAGTTCAATTGAAATAAATTCTCCTGGCAATATCTTTTCAGTGTAGCTTTACTGAATCTCCCAGCTGCATCATGACTTATTGTTTCGTGCTAACAGAGGCATGGTAAAGGATTGCAAATGGAAAAGTGACTTTTTTGGCTTTCATTTTCTGGTTTAAAATCAATCCCCCCCCAATAATTTAGACTTTCTTTTGTTTTGTTCTGTTTTTTTTCCTCTTAGTTTGTTTTTGATCAGTTCTAGCATGCTTTAAACTGTTGAATGGGCATGCAGAAGGATCAGCTGCTTAGCTTTGGATCTTACCCTCATCCCTTCAAAACGTGACAAGGCTCTGAGGGGTCTCAAGGCCCTTAGTGTCCTGAGTGATTTAATGGGCCCTAGATCGGAGTAGCCCAGCGCATTAGCTACAAGGCTGACTATAGACACCTACACAAAAACAGAGAAGCAAAAGAGGTTCCAAACTGTTAGAGGTGAGAATAGTCACTAAGAAAGAGAGACGGCCCTGGTATAGGCGGAGAGTTGCTTGACATACACACATAAATCTATGCATGTATATGCATGTATAATATTGCATTTATACATGTATATACACTGAGAGAGAAGGTCAATGTTTAGTATAGGTTTTATGTGCGTAGTATTTTTTAGTAACAGTAGGCCATAGGGATGTTTGTCTGTTATTTGGGGGCAGCTGACGAGATGTGAAAAGTCCTTTGTACCTGCAAAGAAATTTGTGGTTGAGAAAGAGAAAGGAGATAAAGACATAATACTCATAGAGGGTAAATTAGGCAGAGCAGAGTGCTATATGATTAAGATACACATGAAAGGACTGGAAGAACAGAGGAAGAGGATTTGGGGAGGGAGGGGAGGAGAAAGGTTATCCTGTGGAAGCTGATAAAAACCCAACAGACTTGAGAGCCTTACCCTTGCCCCTCTAACATTGTCTCTCCATGTCGTTCTTGGGCTGAGGCATAAAATCCCATACAATTTAAGACAGACAAACTAATGGAACCTAAGAGAAAGAATACAAGTGAGCATGTACAAGCGTGTCATTTGTCTCAGATATAAAATCAACTTGTCACACAGCATTTAGAGTCAGGAAGGAGAGCCACAGTCACATGAACCACACACAGGAAACAGGTATGGAGGTTAAGGGCACATTAGATATAGTTTTTAGCACTGGATGGCACTGAAAGGACAAAGAAAAAACCAAAACAGACACAGAGTATAGTCGAGTTTCACGCAATTAACAACAGTTAACAATAACAGCACATTAACTCAAACAAACTGGTGCAGCCCCATATCAAGTCCAGCAGCACCCGCCAAGAGATTAATTTCATCATACTTAAAGTTTGCACTAAATCTTCAGATTTACTCATCATCTCACAAGGTGCATCCATCCACCTCAGCATAATCTGGTAAGGGACTCCTCCGCTCAAACAGAGTTAGGGTTAATGCATACACAGTGTTACACTGGTAGAAATGGGAGCATTGGAAATGTGGTTAATAAACCACTTACAGTCTTTGGTGAGAGATGAGGGGTGCGTGGCTGACTTTGCCTTATGATGATGGTAAATAAAAGCCATCTTCTTCACAGAAATGCATTACAAAGGTGTGTTTTTTTTTTGTTTTGTTCATGATTTAGTACTTTTTCTCAGTTTGTATTCTCTGGATACTACTCACTTATATAACTTTAATTTATTTTGGCCTAGATGCTGGAGGAGCTATAGCAGGGGAAGTGCCAGTTACTTACAAACAAGGAATAATATCAAGAGTGAACACATATGAAAGCACCTTCAACCAGCCAAACTGGTCAAACTCATCGTACACAACATCCAAAGCTTACCAAAATCACGGAGGGAGGTTTGTAACAGGCAAAATCTTCATTTTGACCGATGCTGTGGGTCAAAGTGGGAGCAGGGTAATCGTGAGTATGGATTCAGCCTGTCTCCTTACTGCAAACGTTCAATGCTTACTAAGCATTGAGTCTAGGGCAGGGGTAGGGAACCCTGGTCCTCGAGAGCCGGAATCCTGCGGATTTTCCAGGTATCTCTGGCCCAGCACGCCTGATTCAAATGAACAAATCACTGTGCAAAGCTTGATAGGCTGCTGGATCTATTTGATTTGAATCAGGTGTGCTGGGCCAGGGATATACGGAAATTTTGCAGGATTCTGGCTGAGGACCAGGGTTCCTACCCCTGGTCTTGGGCATCTGAACAGGCCCTTTATTTATATCTTGTTGGCTTTACTCCAAGCAAAAGCCCCTTTAAATAAATTAACTTTCCTCTTCGGGGGTTCTGATAGGTACACAGCAAAATAAAGATTTTGCCTTGATCTACGCTACAGTGTTTGGGGTAATTGTCACCTTTAGCCTGACCCCTTGGAGAGCCCCCCTTATGGGGTGTCTGGCCTCTGGCCCCCCCCCTCCCGTTTGGCCAGCTGTGTGGAAGCGGCCTCAGTGTCTCAACGTCCTTCGCACAGAGCTCTGCAAGGTAAGGCCAATGACATCTGGGGCTGTGATCCCAGGATGACGACAGCACAAACCGAACAGAAATAAAATTAACCAAATCAAAAGGTAAAAATACAACAGAACAATGATAATAATCTGATCGAAACTCAAAGATGAATGGAGTATGACACCTATACAGTCCTCATGCTCACACACCCACTAACTTTTATCATTGATTGCAAGCAAAATTAGGAAATATCAAGGTTCTTATTCTGGCGTTTTAAAAGGACTTTTTAATATAACAAAAATCTATTTTGTCTGGTGATGATGCTGCTGTCTTAGCATGTCTTTAACATTGTTTACTTGCCAATGACATAATAAACATGATAAAATAACAAAACATTTGTAATGAAAATCAGGGAAACACAAATCAAATGATGCAATAACTGGGAAATGAAGAGGAACAAACTCAAACAAAGAGTCACATTCAGAGAAAGGAACAGGCAGGTCTAATGATGGTGCCCCTCTCTCCCCCCCATTTGTGAGTCCATTTCACCCACAACACAGGACGGCAGGGGCACAGTCAGGCCACAACACAACCCAGACTCATCAAGCACTTTTTTAAATGAAGGGGGAGCGCTAGTGAAGACCAAACTTACCGCTGGCCGCCTGTCACCCACCATCATTACATCTCAGCACAATATAAACCACATTTCTATGGGTACACTTTCAAGAGGGTGCAAAAGGAAGACGGGTAAAGAGGGGATGAGGGATGTCACTTTTTCTAACATATTCACAACTTGGGGAAACATGATGCCCTGCACTACCCCAAGTGTTTGGCTAGATAGCACACAGAGATGGAGGGAGTCTGGAGTAGTTATAACCAGAATCAGGACAATGTGGTATGGTTGTAATCAGTGTCAATTCTATGTATGCTGTAAGTATAGATTCAAATCAATGGTTGTATTTCAAATGTAATTTCAGCATATAGAATATATAAATAAGTTCATGTACAATGCTGTCAACTATATGTTCATTATCTGGATGAGCACATGAACACATGCTGTTTGCTGAAGGAGGTTTAAGTAGGAGGAACTCAAAAGGAACAAAACGTGGCAACTTCTGGCCACCGATAGAAGTCCATTCACAGGTATTGGCAGAGGTGTTGGACACTGTGAAGAGGTGGTTAGTTCAAGTAGAAAGTCAGAAATCAGGGAAATTCTTGTACTATCCACTAATTGCACATAAAGCCCAGAAGTGGCATGTAAGAGTAGTTAAAATACAGACTATACGAATGAAAGCATCATAAATTATTCCCATGTTTCCTTTTTTACATGTTACTGTGAAGTCATGACATTCAGCTTAGTACCCTGACAATTTAGTCAGTCAGTCATTTTCTATACTGTTTAATCCAATTCAAGGTTGCGGAGAAGCTATTCCAGCAAGGCGAGAGGCAGAGTACACCCTGGACAGGTCTCGAGTTTATCGCAGGACATATTAAAATAAGAACTCTACAATGTAATAGTGTTTATATGAGTACATGTGGCTACCAGTGAACAGAGTTAAGAATTTCTTTTCTTGACTTTCTGTCTTGACTGACACAAGGAGCAGAGCGGCACACAGAGAGAGAGGACAGAGGCACATATCAAACATGTTACAGGTCAAAACCACAGGCAGAGACAGCAGCTCTACAGAAACATCCTTCACACATTTTGATAATCCGAGCATGACTTGAATATGGTAAGTTAATCAAAGTTAAAGGTTTTGTCTGGCTGAGCCTGATTTGGAGTTGGCATCTATGCCCATAGTTCCGGTGTGAATTATATCATATAGTTTTGTTTCTATATGCAAAGAGGGAACAGCTGGATCATTTTTTTGCATGCCACAAATAACGTCTTCATTTATCTAGCGCTACACAGATAGGTGAGCATATTCAAGCATCTCAGTGTTATATAAAATATTGCTAGATAGATTTGTAAAAGGTGAGAGGCATGTGTGCACCTGATAAGGACAGACTCCACAAGAGTCTTGTAAAAACACTGTCCTGAAAGCACTTCAGAAAAAACATCAAGACAAACTAATTGCTTTGGTGAGCACACCCTCTCACCTGGTGCAAAGCATGAAGCAAATACTCAATTACAACTTTGACCTTTTCAATCTAACCACACCCAGTACACACCTAAAGGGGTAACTTATGGATGGAATAGCACAAATATAATAATTACGCAGCATGTAAAGAGTATAGACGATAACTTCTCACAGTGTAATAAATAAAAAGACAAATTCTTAATAATAAAGCTACTGTTAAAAACACAGGTTAGCATTAGCTCTGTTCTTTAATAGTCTGTATTAATCTATTACAGTGTCTTGCTCTTCCATCAGGGTGTGGTTCAGGAGCTAATCTAATCTTCTACAAATGGGGAAAATGAAAGCATTACTTACATCCACAATGAAGAAGTCCAGCCAACACCAGGCATTAGTGAAATATTTGACAAAACCATAGGCGACCCATTTTAACAGCATCTCCAGGATGAAGATGTAGGTAAAAACTCTGTCTGCATACTCCAAAATGATCCGAACATTCTTCCTCTGCTCAATGTACACATCTTCAAAGGCCTGAGGGGAGATGGAAACCAGAAAATAGTTATAGTCACAACGGCAGCAGAAGTATTACACACAGCGATTTAGGACTACACTAATGAAATTACACATGGTGATCCAGCCTTCTGATTGGCTGATCACAAGCAATGACTTACAGGACATGGAGTTAAGGAATATGTCTGTAAAACGCTTTACTTCAAATAGGTTATATTTAATTAAACTGTTATTTTGTGCCTTCAGAAAACATGTTTCTAATAAAAAATGACTATAATGTATGGCTTTAACTAAATCCAACTCTGTGTTGCTGTAAGATTTTAATATTTCACAGGTGTGTACAGTCTTTCTCTGAAAAGGATTACAAATAAAGGCCTCATACCAGGGCACCACTACTGAGAAGAATCATGAAGATGATGAGGGTCTCAAACCAGTTGTGTTCCACAATCAGGTAGCAGGTTTTTCTCAGGAACCACCAGTTCTTCCCCCAGCCCATAGTGATGTCAACGTCACAACACTTATACTTGGCCACACAAGCTGAGGAAACGCAGAAGTTTTCTTTATTTGCTTTGGCTTTTTTTGTACGTTTTTTTTCTCTTGCAAACG
>JBAMHV010000014.1:12808613-12821203 GCA_037177535.1 Pseudomugil gertrudae
AAACTATTTATAAAACTGTATTATATAAACTATATTATAAACTATAGCTGAATTATTTCTTTTTGCATAATTTTTCTAAAGCAAAGAATCAAGAATGTTGCTTTTCATGAATGAATATGAACATCAGTGTATTTGTTTATGCATTAGATGGTTAGAGACGCTGATAAAACAGTTTCCATGCATGAGTGATCCTTCATAATGAAATTTTCCTTCACCCTGCTACCATGTCATTTCCACCCAGCCTGGGGGAGTCTGTGTGCTGTGGAGTGGAGGTAATGGGTGCATTGGAAGCAGTGCCCTCACCATCTGTCCAGCATGCTTCTGGTTCCATGTATTCTTCCACCGTCTCCACCACCACCACCTCTTCTACGTCTGGTTTAATGTCGATGGTGCTGCCCTCTGAGGAACTGGTGTCATCCAGCTGTAGAGAAGCAGATTTATTAGCACACACATGGATAAACAAGTAAACAAATTCAAGCATGGTTGCACATCAGCACAGAAACACAGAAACATTTCAATTTTTATCACAGATAGGAAATCCTATTTATGCTAGAAGCCAAGTTCACAAGGCCTTTAGGAACCAGTTAAGAAATATACATTTCATGTCATTTTCTAATGACATTTGTTCAACCTTTAACTTGAAACAGCTTCATAAGAGTCTTTGCATTTAGACAGACTTCACAATAGTCATGAGTATATCACATGTTATTTATATGAGTGCAGAAATGGGATATCAAATGGCAAATGACTTTCTCTGAAAGTCTTCTAAATGTATTTCTTTCAAAGGCTTAGGTCAGAAAGTGACCCTTCTTCCACATTGCCTGGCTCTTTCAGCCATTCTCAGTGATTGAGTTACATTAGCATCTGAGCAGAATAGAGAAGCTAGCCACGCCTATGTCCAGAGAGAGACGATTACAGTGTCGAGCAGCGGAGAATTACAAACACCATATAGATGATCATTTTCATACTTTAGATAAGTGCTATTTAAGTGTTTGAAAGCATTCATTTCCTAGCTGAATACTGCAGTCTTCTGACCTCTTTGCTGTTCTCAATGTCTGACTCGCTGCTGAAGTCCTCAGTGTTGAGGTTCTCAAAGTCAGACTCTCCCACAGCAATTGGCACGCACACCGTCAGATTTGGGTTATGGATGAATGACATGTGGTCCTCATCGATCATGTATTTGCCCACGCTGCTGCCAATACCGCTGGTGGTGCCGTTGCCGTTCTTAGCATAGTCCAGGTCCCGGTTGATGTCCACCCCAGTGTGATTAGCAATGCAGTTTGGCTTCTTGTCGTACATGTCATCCAAAGGTTTCTGCTCGTCCTCCATCGGGGATTTCCTCAGTAGACTTGCTACCAGAATCCGCATCTTTGCTTTTATCCATGCAATGCCCTTCTTGATGCGCATGACAGAAATCTGCAGATTGTTGGGCTCTCCGTCATCGTCCGTTGCAGCCAAGTTGTCAGCACTGAATGAGCTCAGCAGCAAGGCAAGGAACAAATTCAACACCTTGAAACGCAGGAAAACAAATTTCATTGGTTTCTGATGCTCTCATCTCTGAACATATTGTACTTATTCCAGTGTGGACACTTACCACCAGGTTACCGATGACCATGACCATCATGAAGACAATGAGACACATCGCCTGGCCTGCCACCTCCATACAGTCCCACATGGTCTCAATCCACTCGCCGCACAGCACCCGGAAGACAATCAGAAAGGAGTGGAAGAAGTCGTTCATGTGCCAGCGCGGAAGCTCACAATCAGTGGCAATCTTACACACACAGTCTTTGTAGCTCTTTCCAAACAGCTGCATGCCCACCACGGCAAAGATGAAGACGATGATGGCCAGCACCAGAGTCAGGTTTCCCAATGCTCCCACTGAGTTACCAATGATCTTGATCAGCATGTTGAGAGTGGGCCATGATTTAGCCAACTTAAATACCCTCAGCTAAAGTGAGATGGGTGGAAAGAGAAGTATTTAGTGATCACATATCCTCTTAGCTACCAAGACTATTCACTCAATGAAATAAAACAGGAGAAAAGAAAAAGTATTTAGTTTGAAATGCAGCGACAACTTTATAATTTTGAAGCACTTTGTGTCTCATCTTCTTTAATATCCTGTTTCCACGCTTAAAATAAATAAAAATATTATTCATTCATTCATGTGCTAGGATGCTAACTATGCTGTCTGTATTTGCTTTTCTTTGGGAAGGAGCTCAGAAAAATATTTACCAGTCGGAATGACCGCAGCACAGAAAGGCCCTCAACGTCAGCCAGTGCCAACTCCACTAAACTCAGCGTCACTATAAAGCCATCAAAACAGTTCCAGGCCTCCTGGAAGTAATAATACGGATCCATGGCCACAAGTTTGAAGAGCATCTCCCCTGCAAAGATCCCCGTGAACACCTGGTAGGTTGGAGAGAGGGGTGGTGTGAACAAATAATACTGGATCAATAAGGGGATCAATAGGGAGAATGTAACGCATACAGATCATAGATTTGTGTTTAGCACAAATGGAATCCATTGACAAACAAATTGTTTATAACTTTTTCAGACAAACATAACTTATTTTATGCAAATCATTAAAACAAGCTCTCACAGTGTTTCATTAATACGCTATACCACGTTTACCTATGCAACACAAACACTCCGAGCTAAATATACACATTTATTTTAAATCTTATTTTAAGTCTGCATTATTCCTACTTGGAATCTATCAAATTACTGAATTACTTTTTTTAGCCATGGTCATAACTGTCATCTACAATACCTGCATATTATATCTACATGTTAGTATATTTCACCAGTAAGATCAATCTAACACTTTAAAGCACACTGTGTTGACATCAGCATGTGATCCTGCTGCTGAACATGGCATGAAGGAAAAACACTACTGTGTCTCGTAACACCTCTAATAAATTACTAAAGTATGCCATCAATTGTGAAGCCAACACACAGTTATGAATAAATGCAAAGTATAATGCATTTGAGTGTGTGTGTATTTAAAGATTACTGATTTTATATCAAGGTGACCTAGAAACGTCTACCTGTCTTAGCCATTTGCATTTCCTGGTCAATTTTAATACCTGACACATTTCATTCTAATTCAGTACAACTGAACAAATGTATGTAAGCACCTGTGGTAAGTGCTTCATCATAACAATGGTTAAACTTGAGTCAGTATCATTTAAAACCATTTTTCTAGTGTCTGAATTAATACATGCAACCAAATAACTGCCCATATTTACTCATTTAAAACAAATAGGAATGAACATTTTATTGGTTAAAACAAACAGGTTGAGCCGTAATTACGGCACTGTTTCAGTGTCGCTCATTGATCAGACTGCATGAAACATTAATGCAGGCCTCCCAGCAGCCAGCTGACCAGCAGAGATACAGGCTGGTCCTGCTGAAGCAAACTGCAGTTCCACACATTCAAAAGAAAAAGGACTGAAACAATGACAGAAAAAGGCCTGGAAACATGTGTGGATGTGTTTGAAGTAAAACAAAATTCTAGAGAAACATAGTGATTTTTTTCCCTCTTAGTTCAGCCAATTAAGCTCCAAAAATAACACCTCTATCTGAGCTGCTGCAAGGTAGCAGATACAACATTTCTCCTGCAAAACAGATAAAAAATTTAAAAAACAGCACAAAACTCACCAGATTGCCTACAGACAGCATATCATTAAAGTCTTGTGTCATCGGGTAGTGCTCCATCGCCATGAAGAGGGTGTTGAGGACGATACAGATAGTGATGGCCAAGTCCACGAATGGATCCATGACTATCAGGTTTACAATCTCCTTGATCTTAATCCACTGGGGGCTGCACTCCCAGATCAGGAATGTGTTAGAAAACTTATACCAGCATGGTGGACACTTGCGCTGAGATTCCTCCAGTTCTGAAGACATAGCGCGGACCATACATCAAAACCAAGCATAACTGCCATCAAGATCATTCTGCATGCAATGGTATAGTATGATAGAAAAAATTGTATGCATTGTATGTATCTGGTACTGTTGGATATGCAAAGCAGATAAGCAGGAAATTCATGTCAAACTAATTCAACCAATGAGAGCAGCCCTAGTGAAAGAATAATGAGAGAGCAGGTAAATAGCTGGGTTAAAGTGGCAGTACCCTCCACTAGTGTGTTGGTAATGACGCTCATGACACTGTTGGCCCGCTCTTTCCGCCCAAAGGAGGTATTGAGCTGGTCCACAGACACCATCAGGGAGCCCGACAGCTTCTTCTTCACCTCAACCTCAGTAGTTGGCTGTCAGGAGGAGAGGAAGAATCAAGCACCCATGGAGAGGACATGAACACCATCCCACATCACCACCGGTGGCCGGCGGAGGGAAGTGCACAGCAGCATTGGCAGGAAAAAGTCGTCTAGAATCAGAATTTTGGGATTGTAGGCAGGTTATAGTTCATTCTTTTCTATCTCAATGCTGGTTTCAAGGAAGATGTGTGTATGCTGTAAATGCATGCAGATCTCAGCCAAAGTGGGAGCAGTGATCTAGGGCTACTTGACCTAATCGTGTTGGAAAATAATTGCTCATCCCAATTGGATAATAAATGGATTGTGAG
The DNA here is from genome assembly GCA_037177535.1 of Pseudomugil gertrudae. Classification (NCBI taxonomy): domain Eukaryota; kingdom Metazoa; phylum Chordata; class Actinopteri; order Atheriniformes; family Pseudomugilidae; genus Pseudomugil; species Pseudomugil gertrudae. Next base: position 12,813,202 of record JBAMHV010000014.1, read on the forward strand.
ATACTGTGCTGGGAGAACTGCTTCTGCATGAATGCATTTTCAGTCATGTCATGCAATAATGGAGGCTTTGCGGCCATTGCAATATAATCATTCGGTTATTTTACAATTTGTCTCCCAAATCTGGCCATTTTAATGTCACTTACAAATTGATACTGATATATCTTCCTACTTTGAAACCATACAACTTATATTGCAACCATCATGTCATCATTGTCATGGCATTGTCATCATAAGTAGTTCAGATCCATCCAGTTGTCATGCATGAGCATGCTCCAAGTCAAAGAGGAGAGGAACATTACAAACATAACCATTGTTTCACTTATCTATGCCATGCTTATTCTACTTAAAATCTGAATCTACCATGCTAACTAGAAGACACAACTAATTCACTACGATTGACCAGGAAGAGTTTGCAAAACAGAGAAAAGTAAAGACAGACAGCAGCCCTCCTTTGTTTTTAACATGTTCTATGAAGGTAAAACATATTTAAGTGTGTGTTACTTGTATATCTACTCTGGCAGTGTATCAGGAATAAGGGGAGACATTTAAAATGTGTGTGACTCTACTGGTCCCCTCTTTTTCCTTTGCCTCCTACTGATGCTCTACCCACACACAGTAGAGGACCCGGATGCCTGAAGAAACACATCAACACACTGGAGCATGTTAACTCATCATTATGTACACTTTGGTTACACATTGTGAGTTAATTTGTTAGACAGCTTTATTTTATACAGAATATAACTTAATTCAAAGTGTTAAAATCTAGCTGGTCAGTGGTGATGAGGTGATTGGTAGATTTATATGTGGCCAAGTTTGATTATTACACATTTAAAACATTTATCCTTAAGTCAACCTGGAAGACACTAACAGACCTAATTTCACTAACTTATGAAAGGCAGGGCTGATTATCATTTCTAATGTCTCCATCTTTTGCTTACTGTTGGAGGGCAGCACACACTACGGGCTGGGGAGGGGAGGCGCGAGTGCTTAGCCAAGAGATACATACGAACTTGCAAAGATGACAGAGTAGAAGAAAGAGAGCCAAAAGAAACGTAACGGACGAGAAGGGGGGGCCATGCCTAGATAGGTCTACTCATTGACTTCCTTACACTGTCGTCAGTAGCTGCCTTATCTATTTTCACCTCAGGCAGAAGGCGTCCACCGAGCCCAGGGCCGATGAGTGAAACCACCCCGTTGCAATCCACTGTGCTGTTCCTCTTTCCATGGAAGCCGCTGTAGCTGTTCCGCCGGTAAGGACTGAACAGGGAGCCGCGGCGCTCCTCACACTCCTCCACCGTGCTATGCTCATCATCGGCAAATTCGTTCTCCGAGCCCACATCCTTGCTGCGGCCCTTGAAGCTAAAGATGCTGCTCTTGCTGTTGTGGCGGGAGAGGAAAGGGGAGCCGGGTATGCTCAGGAGGGACTGAAAAGAAGGGGGCGGAAGAGGGAAGAGATTTATGTGACTAACATAGCTCAGGACGCTTCTGAAATCAAATTGACTGAACCATCACTTATGCTGTGTATGTCCTCTATTCTGATTGCCAGGATGAGAGACAACACGTGTGGAAAATTTTACGTAACCGCTGTGATTTCCCAGGAGAATGCATCAAGGGACATTTTTATTTAGCAGTGATGAGCTGCTGTGTCAGGGGCACAAGCAGGACAGAGATGTTAGCAGCTAAAACAATGTGCAGAATTATTCCACGTGAACATTTATGACAACAATTTGCAGCCTGTGTAGCTTAAGAAAAATCAGAAGTAATCAATGCTTGCCTCGTGATTGATTTTAATGGTGATCTGTCAACATCATTGGACAATAAAATTCAAGTGTGGGTCTAACAAAGATGTTTCCTTCTAAATTTTCATGTGTCACTGTGAATAATTCATCCTACAGTATCACCAGCTGCTATAAGCCCCCCTGTATGTGTGTTTTTTTCTAAAACCACAGAGTCTGTTGTGATTTATAGATACCCCTCCTCTGATGAAACATGAAAAATATAATCACTTTAGCAGTAACAGCATTTTTTATCTCCTTTTGTGCTTTAAGAAAATAATTCTCACAAGGTCTTGCGCATTTTTTAAGTTGAGTTTTTGAGATTTATTTATTTAACCAGAACACGAGGACCTTGAAGGATTGGGAACCCAGTCAAAGATGCTTGAAAGAAGCTTGTATTTCTGGAAATGGAGTCAGTCAGGCTGTCCCAAATTTAATTGTTCCCAGCCAAAAAAAAAAACATACAGTAACTAAAAGAGTTGTTTTATTTCTCACCTGGTTCATAATGGAAGACTTTCGACCTAGGCGGTTATCTGGGAAACGGAAGCGACTCCTTTTGCTGCCATCGTCTGACTCTGACTTGACAAACTTCTCACTGTCACCTTTCTCTTTCTCCTGCTCTTTCTGACGCCACTTTTTCTTGCGGTTGCGTCGTTCTTTGGCACTCTTGGAACTAAGCTTTGACATCTCAGAGGAACTGCAAGACAGATGCCCTCCACCATCATCCTCTACTGCATCCTCTGACACTGTGCCTGCAGACGTCACCATGTTGTTTTGCTACAGACAAAGAAAAGCACACAGTGTAAGACAAGTGAAAACAATAAAATGATATTCAAGAATCGTTCTTCATCTTGCTATTAACTGACCTGAGCATCCTCTTGCTGCTTTTTGAGTTGCTCAAGCATGACCCTGAAATTTTCTTCTTTCTGTTGAGCCTCCTCCATGGTGGCTTGGTTCTGCTCCTCATAAGCCATGGCTACCACAGCCAGAATCAGGTTTACCAAGTAGAAGGAGCCCACAAAGATCACCAGGACAAAGAAGATCATGTAGGTCTTCCCTGCTGCTCTCAAGGTCTGGAAAGAAACAATGTGAAACCGGTGAGGGTGGAAAGATTAGGAATCTTTCTTGATATCTGATACATGATGCCAAAATAAACTTGGTGTTATCGTCTTTCTTACTCTTTCAGAATAACCAATCAGAATTAAGAAGTGAGCTGTTGATCTGAGCATTCTTGGGTACCAAACTCAACTCAGCTTATTTGATTCTCAATTGTTGAAGAGTTCCAGACAAAGCGTTCATAGTTTGTTTAACATGTTGCACTGAGCAGCACTGTGAGCGGATGTTATGACAAACTAATGCCTGCCACTTATAATGTTACTCTTGTGGAAATCATCACACACTCATTAAGGTTCTCTGTAAGTAAATTTGATGCTCTATTGTAGTCTGAGCCAACTAGTGAAGGAAAACAAAGCCTATTGCTATTTGCAGGATAGTTGTGCGGGGAGTAGGTTCAGAGAAAATTCTGAAATTGAGACTTTTTTCCCCTAATTAATACTCGGATCAGAAAACCCAACTGTGCTTCCAGTAATACCACTTAGGATGCATTTATGAACTGTAAGGTTGTTACATATTTCTTACTTGTTTTGTTCAAATACATTTAAGAAGCCAAACATGAGACACTTTGGTTAATCCTTTTTAAAGGCAAACTATTGTCCTCAAGGAACAGCGTGAAAAAGCATGAGTTCCTCATAAAGAAGTGAAAATCCTACCCACATCTATTATGAATGCATTAAACATGTATTGCTGCGCAGTTGTGATGCCACAAGATTAGACCAAAATGTTCTTTTTTAGTCCTTCAGCCCACTTAAATGTATGTGAATACAGTAGAAAGAGGCCACAGCTATGTAAATGTACAAACTCTCAGCTGTTATCCGGTAAAAGTATGACTGGTTTAGTTTCTGATCGGCTAAACAGAACAATTAATGTTAAAGACATTAAGGAAAGGGTTAATCAGAAAACATCAGGAGAAGGTGTCTTGTCCTGAATCAAAATAGAAACATGATGGGAATCTCATAAAGTCTCATCTCTTATTGGCTAAACTGTAAAGCTGAACTGGTAAGATTCCATGCTCCTTCTACTCCACCAGTGCATGTGAAGTCAGGAATGTCCCATTTTCCAGAAACCAAGCGTCTGTCATACTTAGCAGCCAGACCTCTCAGATGGGACGAATCAAACGTGGGATGATCACACGCAGGGGTGTGTTCGCCTAGCACTTCATGCAAATTCTTAAATGTCCTTATCCAAATCTTCAATATTATTAGAAATAAGCATAAAACAAGAAAGACTGTGGAAGCTTACATTTAGGAGCTTTAACACAATAGTTAGTTTTTATTTCTGAGCAAAGTATTTAAAGGACTAATTAGTAGTTTATAATGACACAAGCTGAACACATCTGCATTACCAGCATGTAAAGGTTTTCCCAGAAGTCCTGCGTCATAAGTCGGAAGAGAGCCAGGAAGGCCCAGCCAAAGCTGTCGAAGCTGGTGTAGCCGTAGTTTGGATTCCTCCCAGCTTTCATACATGTGTAGCCTTCTGGGCAGCCGCTGAGGGGTAAAAATAAAAGGCAGAGAGAGAGAGAGAGCGGGACATCCTGACTCAGTGACTCAACACGATTTACTTATATGCAAGGGGTGTATCAGTATTAACATATGGACGAGGCAAGGGAAGGCAACTCACCCAGAATCTGAGCTGTTCCCACAAAGCAGAGCATCAAGCTGACCAGGCAGGAAGTAGTAGTTGGCTGTATTTAAACAAAAAAAAAGCAGCATTGAGACATCTTTCTTGCAATCTTTTGCAGCCATACTGGTTTATTTAGCTATTCAAATCCATTAAAAACCATATCTAACTTCAGTTTGCCCACACATCTTCAACCCAGCACACAAACGCAACTCTTTTTGCCAAAACAGCAAACAGTTTTTCTCTTTCCAGCATATGGAATGACTCATACTGCTACATCCATGCCAGATCACCGATGGTGACACCTCGCCACTACTTACTGTCGTTCAATATGTACTCGTTCCAGTCAAAGCCCTTGCTGCCATTGCTCAGGTAAGTCTCATTGAGATCGATCGGCCAGATGACACATTTGTGACGCAGGTTGCCCATAAACAGCTGGAGACCAATGAGAGCAAAGACGCTCAAGCAGAAGACGGTCAGGATCATCACATCCGAAAGTTTCTTTACAGACTGGATCAGGGCACCCACAATGGTCTTCAGACCTGGAGAGCAGCCACACATACACACACACGCACACACACACACACACACACACAAACCACCCAGATGATGTAGCATCTGCTAATATTCCTACTAGCTATTCAGTTTTTATACTGTCTCTGGGCCAGTTAAAGACTTGGTCCCAGCAACTTTAAATGTTTTTTTTTTTAACCGTATCATTAGAAATGTATTTTTATTCAATTATCAGCATGATTACATGCTTTAAAAGTTTGTTTGCAATGTAGCTTCAAACATCCCAAATAAAATTATCATTTCTGTTCATTTAATTCTAAACTTCTTCAAATATTTTCATATAAAACAATATAATTTTCCACAAAGTTAACAGATTATATACAAATTATCTCTAAAAACAAACACTAAAGAAAAAAATCGTTGTAGCGTTCCCACTCTTTTTCAGATCCATCTACACAGAATCATAGTCCAAATTGGAAAAGTTCTCCAAATTGGAGAATTTAGCATTCACTACTAATAATGGATGTAGTGGGAAAAGAGGGGGAAGACTGCAGATAAGTAAGAGGTAATCTATAAGGAAGAGAGCACAGCAGCACAACAAGGGGCCATGAGAGGGACACAGGCAGGGGGGGGGGTTCTGGAAATCACATGCAGGTCATTTAAACGCCAAGGCTGAACAGGAGCAGTTCAATGCCAGTGCTGCTACAGGCACTTTCTTGAACTGTCTTGTTTAAGGTGTCATTAGGAAAGCATTGACTCCCCATACCTTGACCCTAGAGTCTGTCTCATCCACATTTTCACTAAAGATAAAATCGCTTTACCTTCCAAACAGGCATCCTCTGGCAGCATTCACATGGGTCCACAGGGAACTCAAACATAGAGGCAGGATGACCTGTACTCCCTTTACTGTTCAGACTCTGCAGGTACAGTTGGCTTTACCACCTGTACATGCAGTTTATCCTAAGAAATACGTTCTCAATTTAGCCTTGCAAACTGTTTTAGCCCGACGGGTTCAGTTTAGACAAGTAAAAAAGTTTTACTCAAAGATCCCATGGAAAATATTTCATTAGGAGAATGACAGTTGAGTATATAGCTGTTTAGACTTCCTTGTTGCCTGTTAATTGGATGGTCTTTTGTACTCGCAGCAAACGTAAAGAGATCAATTTGAAGGAATACTGTAATTTATTTCACAGCATTGAAATAAACGACCCATAAGTCATGTACACTTTAGACAAATCTCCATCCAGCAGCTAATCAGCTTATTTTAACATAAAAACTGGAAAGAAGAAGCAACAGCTAGCTTTTCTTTGTGTAAAGGTTCACTAAATTCACCCATCTATATTCTAAAGTTAAAAAATAAAATAGTAAATGGTTATTATCTAGCACATAGATATCCCCAGTGGTTTTTGTCATACAAACTGACTAATAATGGATGAAAAGGGAAGCGTTAAGGTCACTGTTTGTGGATTATTTTACGTGAACAAAAAGGTTTTTGAAAGTGGTGATAAATATGGTCTCTGAGAGCAACAACCAAGCTGTTTAATGCTGAGACTGTGACACAGGTTACATATCTCCCTGAAATACTGCTCTTTTTTTAGTACCAGACAATAAGCACGGTGAAACCTTCATGATGGAGCCTCCATTTCACTGTCCTGTAACTAATTTCTTTGAAGTGGGGTTGTAACAAGATTTTTATAAGTGGTTTAGCCAAGAGGGCATAATGTAAGCTGTGTTTGCCAATCAATGTCCATTAAGAGAACCTCAGAGCCAATGATAGTGTATGGATGTGTAAGGATCTAATTAATTTCTGTTACTTATGACATAATATATGAAGTGTACACTATTTTAAAATGTTTTAAAAGCTTTATCGACCTTTGGAAATAAAGCTACTGATGCTTTCTTTAAAGCCTCCAGGCTTTATTGACAACTCAATAATTACATCATATAGGATGCAAAAGTGAGTATCCAGCGTTCTCTTGATGCATTTGATATTTGATATTGTGTGAATGATGTTTTAACACATTAATTCAAATCCTAACTGATGCTTAAAAGGTTTTTGGATTTTTATGCTGTATTTAAGCGAGATTGTGTGTTGTATCACTGGGTAGTCGGTGTCTTCTCTGACTGCTCTTCACATGCCAAAGTACAAATGAATCATTCAAAGTAAATCATGAGAAAAGCTAAATATTTACCATCCCTAATAAGTCAACCCTGAAAACCTTTATAGCAGTTGGAACAGGAAGTGGACTGGATGTTTACAATAACTTCCATATTAAACTTTTTCTTTTTTACTTTTTCACTTGCCATGCTGTAACATGGTCAGGATTACACTGGCAATAACACAGATGCAGTCTGTCTGACAGACTAATAAAGAAGTGACTAAACAGTCAGACATTTTCTTAACCCGCTCAATCCAATTAAGGGTCACGGGGAAGCTGGAGCTTATTCCAGCAATCGTTTGGGCGAGAGACGGAGCACACCCTGGACAGGTCGCCAGTCCATCACAGTACAACATAGAGAAACAGACAACCACACACACTCACACTTATTCCTGTGGAGAATTTAGAATAACAAATTAACCTAACATGCATGTCTTTAGACTGTGGGAGGAAGCCGGAGTACCCGGAGAGAACCCACGCTAACACGGAGAGAACATGCAAACTCCATACAGAAAGGTTACTGGTTGGACCCCCGCCCCAGCCGAGGCCCGAATCAGCAACCTTCTCTCTGTGAGGCTACAGTGCTAACCAACTGCACCACCATGCTGCACTAAACAGTGACTAAACAGTTTTTGCTCAAACTGCTATAAAGGTTTTGTTGTGTTCTCATCACTACCTTCTGAGATCCTTTTAACTTAGCTGCTCAATCAGATATTGTTTTAATCTTAAAAAGTTGAGGGTTCTGATGGCTGTGTAGTGTAAGCAAGGCACCTACTACTCCTAACAATTTCATCCAGCATGTGTATACCGATATATATA
>JBAMHV010000014.1:12821303-12835982 GCA_037177535.1 Pseudomugil gertrudae
TATATATATATATAATACACAATATAACATATTGTGGTAAATCTGCCACTGTTTTTTATTCAATATATTGTTTAAAATGAGGAAATTGCCACTAAACAATGCTGCTAAAATGTCCAATGTTCATGATATAATATCTGTGTTGCATCAACCAAATTATCAAAATATATTTTCTGTACATTTCAACAGCCTTCATACATTCATTGCTTATAAATCTGCTTTTATCATAACTGTGTCTACCCTTCAAAGCTGTGTGGAAGAGAGTAGCATCAGGGTTAAAGACACACTGCACCTCTGGACAAAGCAAAGCCAGCCGTTTGCTGTCTTTAATTTAAGCTAACAAGCTGCTTGAAACAGGAGTGATTTCAGATTTTCCAAAATTTGGACCTATACATTTAAACACACCAAACAATGTCCATCCTGATTTCAACTGAGATGGTCTTCCTTTGTCAGATTTTTGCAGATCTTTTATCAGTTGATAGACAGTCAACCATGTTTTTTGAGTAACAGTTCTGTTTGACATCATTAGATGTGCAGTCTACACCCCTAACCTCTACAATGTGAACACACTGTTGAATTTCCTCAGTGATATTTCATTCCAGTAGGTTTGTAAAGAAAAGAAAGAAAGAAAAACCAAACTAAAAAAACAAAAAGAGGGCAAATCAAACTTCCAATGCCATTTGTCAGCCAAGCTCTTGATAGGCTTATATTATAAAAGCAAGTGACTGAAAAGCATCATGCAGCATAAGAGATATGTTCACAAACTAGGCTTGGCAGTCTTTGTGCATTTATAATAAGTGTATTCTGTAGGATTTCTCTGATGGCTGTGCCTTTTTCATACTGTCCAACATACACCAGGTTATTTTTTAGGATTCCTATAAAAGGAATCCTGTCTTTCCAATTCAGTCTCTCACTAATACGTGCCACAAAACACTTTTCTTTTGTTATAGCACAACTATAAAGGTTGATCATGAATTTAAGAGTCTATGCTCTATTTTACATGAAAATTATCTAATGTTTTACTGTAAAAACAGGATAATCTGTGCTACATAAAAGGAGATTTTCTAATTGATTGCTGGTGAGTTAAAGCTATTTCTTAAGAGAAACACAGCTGCCTAGGTGATAAGCCTCATTATGAGAGAGCTACTGGGGCAGAAGAGAGTACAGACACTTTGGATGGTCCTAGAGGAGACTGCAAAGCCTATCAAAAATGTATCAGTACCATTTTTGATAATTTTGGAGAAAAATAAATAAAAAAAATGGTCGTCCCCAATTCTTTTCTTGTTGCTTAAATCATAACTATAATCATAATAATAGTGAGAGGAAAAGAAAGAGTGAGTGGATCAGCCTTAGTGTTTAAACTGAGTCTCACCTGGAATGACAGAGATAGTTTTCAATGCTCGGAGAACTCTGAACGTTCTCAGCGCAGATACATTGCCCAGGTCCACAAACTCTGTTATATATCTGAAATAGGGGAAGGATCACACACAGAACAATCACGATGACAAAAACCACACACACCAAGAGCACAACACTACCGAACCGGGAGGAGACGACGCCACTCACAGAGCCTGTCCACTGAGAAGAAGGGTGGAAGGTAAAGGAAAGAAAGACACACACACCTAACACCGACCCCGCCCCATTGTCCCCCCCACCCCACCCCATCCTGTCTTACCTGGAATTACAGAAATAGTTTTCAATGCCCTCAACACCCTGAACGTTCGCAGAGCTGAGACATTGCCTAGGTTTACAAACTCTGTTATATACCTGCAGGATCAGACCACAGTTACAACAGCTCATTATTTACATGCAGACATAAGGTGAAAAGGTGAAGTCACACCAAGATGGGCCTTGTGACTCTTCAACACGTGAAATTATGTCGTTGAATGACGCTGGTCACTTTGGGGTATATATTTGTTCAGACAGAGGCAGGTAAATCTGGTATGCCCCTCATGGTGACATGTAGGAGAAATGAGATGTCTTAATGTGCCTGAATGTCGCAGACTCCAGAAGATTGAGAGCAAACAGGTGATCAGGAAGGAGAGCTAGATGTACAAGAAGAAAATGGAATGAATGAGACTGAGGTGTGGGTGCTTTCAGGGAGGATGCCGTGTCAGATGGACACCAGCTTCGGTTCTTAAAGAGAAAGACCAGAGAAGTGTCAGGGCGCCAGATCGATGGAGGAAACACGGAAGATGGGTTAAACCACAGGAAACAAATTAAAAGGCATAAAAGGTAACCATTGGCATGTCAAATTCACTTTTCTTCTATCATCTGCTGACAGTCTGATTACTACTAGATACTTACGCCATCGAAATGACCATGAAATCCAGCCAGTTCCATGGATCTCTTAAGAATGTAAACCCATCTATACAGAATCCACGTGCAGTGATTTTTACAAGAGACTCAAATGTATAAATCCCTGTGAATGTGTACCTGAAAGACAAGAGCAAAGACAGAATCAGTTTAACAGACCAGCTCGAGTCTGCAACATCATTAGTTGGTCAAACTAGGGGGTCAGGGTAATGAATGTTAAACAGAAATGTACTGTCTATGTGTTAACATTAGCACAGTCAGTTTATTTACAGGTACAACTATGTTACATCTATAGCTCCACTGTGCACAAACTGTCCACATTCATTATTTTAGGTAATCCTTTTAGCCTGAAAGTATGGGGATCTTCCTGGTTTTCTGCATCACAGACAAAATGAAAACCAAATATACAACAAAGCAGACTAATACAGTAAAACAGATGCTCAAATGATTAGCATGCATTTCATCTTATTGATGAGAAAATGTTAAATGTGTACTTACTCTACTTGCTTTGACCACTCAGGGGGATCACTAAAGGTCATGAATATACAGTTGGTCAAAATAGTACACATAATGATCATGCTGAAAAGAGTGAAGAGCAAGTTAAGGGAAATATGAATTATGGAGAGAAAAATACCACAACTTCAAGTAAATTGTCAAAGTGAAATAACATCATGCTATGATTTCTACAATCTGGTCCAGTCAGGCTTCACAGCCTGCAAAACACCAAGTCATAAGTCAGCACCAAGCACTTAGCAGATGTTGCTTGAGTGTGCCCACCACCACAGAGACCATTATTTTACCCATGAAATATTCAAATGGTGAACAGTTTGTGGAAATACAAAGGCATGATGAAAGCATGCTTTGCACTCAGAGTAAGCCAGTAAAACATCAGCAGGCTTGAGCCAGAAGCCACTGGTAACTGTGGCTTTAACTTTCTAAAGCCCAACCAAAGAACAACTAGACAGATAAGTCAGGTTTTTCAAATCTGATCTCTTATTTCACCCTGTAACAAAATCTAAATAATCTATAAACTAGCTATTGTGTTTGTCTGTGTTGTTGTTTGGTAGCTGGGTTTTTTTTTGCATAATTTGTTTTATGCTTTCCCCCCAGCTGCAGCCACAGTGTTGGAGAATAAGAAATGTCACCCACACAACTAAATCTCAACCACACGGATAACAACAGATTAAATAATATTCAATAAACCAAAATGTGTAGTAAACTGTTGTGTGGCTGTGGTCATTTATTGTGTACCAATCAGATTGTTTTTCTCTTTGCATTCACACATTTCTAGAAAATGTTGTTGTTATTTTTTCTTGCTAAACACTATTTATCTCTTTACACTGCATCTTTGATGGACTCAGTAAACAAACAGACTAAAACTGACTCAGACTTGGCACTTTGGTTGGACAACATGAGGAGGTCTAGCTTAGTTTACTGTTAAGGATGACTCATCATTCGTGCCAGACTTCCTTCAGTAATAAAATGGCTACTGCATGGCACCCTGCACACCCATGCACGTGAGGAAATCTTCTGACTGTAACACACTGATCCTCTCCTGCAGCCCCAGTAGCTGGCAAAACCAATAGCAGTATGAACAGAAAGACAGAACATATCACCATGAATAATTTACATGAACAGGAAACCCGCTTGTAGCTGCTATTAACAGCACCATTTCAAAGGATATGAATGTATCAAAATTTTAATAGCTAATTGCCTAACCGGATTGAAAGGACTTATGAAGTACAAGGCAGGTGTGGCACTAAAACGGAAGATTGTCTTCCCTTTATTTAGCACTATAAATGTCTGTGGAGAGAGAAAAAAACAGAAAGAGAGGGCACACATTAGTTACCAGGAGAAATGCACATACATAAAACACATTTCTGCATGTCGGCGTGCATTGTGATTAACATTTCTGAAAAAATACATTAACCAAAACAACATATGTATTTTAACCGTGAAGTAGCATACAGTATTTCTCCTTCATTAATGTGAAATAAATGGAAAAAACAGGATGTCTAACATTGTTTATCCCAGTCTCTCAGTGCTGTCCAGCTCAACACTGCAGCAGCTTCAACAGAAAAAAAGAGCTCAAGAGCCTTGCGAGCCACTCTCTGGGGATAACTTCATAATTGTTTAAATAAAACATGACAATTTGCGTAAAACTTTAATGAAACTGTGCATTTGCACAAGTGATATCGGCGCTTGTGCTTTTAACAAGGCACCCCTCATGACATCAAGCCCCACAGAGCCTCTGACAGCCGCGTCAAGAGCGAGCGAGGAGGAAAAGGAAGGAGGAGAAGCAGGAGAGATGGGTGGTGTCACATGATTAAAGGTAATCTATGCACCACCAATAGAAATGAGGACCATGTGTGAAATGTGGTTAGCAAGACACACAAACATCTCAGGGGAGATGACAAAGAGTGTTCCTGCACAGAGAACAAGACACAGCTGACCTGTAATATAGAGGTAACTCAAGCCAGCTAAATTATAACCTCATTAAATCATTTTACTTAATTTAAGCAGTGTATCCAAATGTCATATGTACTGTAAATATTCACAGGAAAGCCTGTGGTCAGATGCAATGACACCAGTGAAAATGCCCTAGTTACTGGTTGTGTGACATTTCCATTAAATGCAGCCATCATTAAATAAGGTGCACATGCATGAATGATGCATGCAAGTCCTCACAGACTGGGAGAACTGTGCACAGAAACATGCGTGCACAAATGAGTTGGCAATACTGCCATTCACACAATCCCACACATATAAAACCTCTCTATATGTAGGGAGCCTTTTTTTTTTTGTAACGCATGACTAAAGTGCTGCAAAGCTACTGAAAATTTCATAATCCAGAGCTGAGCAAAGAAGAGAGCAGAGAGGAGGAAGGCAGACAAATGGGGGAGATGGAGAGCAAGTGAAGCAGGCAGGCAGGCAGGCAGGCAGGCAGCAACTGTGGCAGCAGCATGCTGAGGAGAAGCAGGGCGGAGGGAGCCAGAGCGAGGGAGCTGGGCAGAAGACAGAGAGAAGGAAGGGGGAGGGGTAGAACATGGAGAGGAAAAAACAGCAGCTTCAACACAGAAGCTTGAGCCAGCAGGCCGTATTACAGCATCTGCATCCATGAGGGCTGCAGCAGCCATTCAGGGAGCAGCCCTCTTTCGACCCTTGCAGTTAATGATCGATGGATTGTATTTTATGGCGCCTTTACACTTTCTCACTCGCATTAGTAGAGCAACAGCTCGACTCCCATTTTAGCCCCCTATGTCATACTTTTTAGACATTTTACATGAAAGCTATACATCTCTGTGAGAATTAGAATGATTTGCTGACTTATAGAAAGTTGCACATCATGTTGCTGCATGCTCTTTACATCATTTGTCGTAAGCACTCAGACATTTACGATGTCACATCTTCTGTGCTCATGTATACGCCCCGCCACACAAACACAGACACACACTCCATCCTTCCCTTCTCCTGGAAAATTATGTTTCACTGACTTTGTACAGTGACGCAAAACATGACCTGGCCCAGTCCAGCTAAGCTCGGCATGATATAGACCTGCTCTGGACACCCGCTATGAGAGGAGAGCTGGATGCTGCGTCATCACCCAGCCTACCCAACAACCCTCTGTCTCAGCTATGACACGATTTAAGAGTCACAAATTGGGATTTGTCAAGGATACACGTTAACCTCCCTCCTTTACACTTTCCCTCCTTCTTTCCTGCAGTTTTCTAGCCCTTAGCAACAAAGACACACAGATCAGCCATCAAGGTCACCACCTGATGTGACGTCAGGGCTGCTCGCGATCCAAAGCAGCATCAGTTCCCTTTGGCATTGGAAGGAGACTAGATTGAGGGCCATAATTAGATTTGCCTGAAGCCTAGAGCTGACAGGCCTGCCAGAAAATGCAGGAGCAAAGACAAGGATCAAAAAACTCAAAGAAGTCTGAACACTAAGAATGTGCGATAGTGTTGCATGAAATTAAAGGGAAAAGGGAATATGTTTTGTTATAGCATCAGAAAAATCAGCAGCTCCACTCAATACTGGACATGTTTGCCACGTGTCATCTGAGTTGTGTCTCTGTCTTGTGTGCTGGACTCGTGCGTTGCATAACTGGCAGCGTGCACTGTGTAAAGGTGCAGAGGCAGATGGAGAGGAAGACTGATACTGTGTATCTAAACGTGCACACGTGCAAAAATATCAACACAAATCAGCTCAGCTACTGAACAGATTAACCCTTAACATATTATTACCAGTTTCTTTCAACAATAGTTTAATGTGGACTGGTAAAGTTTTTATAAAACTGCTGTACTAAATGCATCTTTTAAGAATATGTGATTTTGATCAAATAGGTACATATTGCTTGTTAGAAAATAGACAAAAAACATGAAACCTGTAATCTGGATCATCAGGGGAAAATAACTGACCACATTGTGATAAATTATTCTTGCTTTTGGATGCAACTGATGGAAAAAAAAGAGCTGTGGATTTGCAGCTCAGATTTCTCCTGTTTTTACACCTTTCTTTTGTTTCAGCTTCTTTGAAAACATGTTGGTGATATCCTCCCCATCGCTCACAACCTCCATTCAGAGACTGAACACACGAGAGCATGAAACATCTACCTCTCTTTCGGCCGGTTTGGATGTCAGTTTTCTGGTGATATTCAGAGCCTTTCAAGGTCACACCTGGCAGTCCTCATGCTGAGTGTCAGATGTGACAGAAACCCCAGAGACACATGTCTCCTCAGAGACAGCACAGTCCTCTCAGCCGGATACTGCTTTTCTGTCCTGCCTCAGATTAAGGTTTAAACAATTACAAAAGTCTGTCATGTGGAACAGCAGCCTTTCAATGGTGACTTCTTCTGACCTTTTCCCCAAAGCCCTGTGAGCACATTAAAGATACAGCAACAGCCCACTCAATATCTAGAGGACCTCTACTCTCGCAATCCCAAAGCTCTTCAAGGAAGAAACTCGACACTTAATTCAGTTAATATAATCATTTTGCACACCTGGAAGTGAGACATCACCCAACATGAAACATTTTCTTTCTGTCCTTTTCCGGCCATAACACATGACTCACCATAACAAGATAAGGCTTCCCATCTAGCAGCCATATGTATGCTAAACTAAAAAGTCTGTCAACGTGGTAAAACAACTGATGTATGCTGATAAATAAAGCAGGAATACAATCACCAGAATTCTTGTTACAGCTATTTCAAAAGCAGCATGAGAGACAGAAATGAGGTGATCAAGGTGGGGCTGTTTGTGGCTACTTTAAGGCTTAAAATGCCAAATACTGAGTTTAATTTAGTTTTTTTAGATGCCAATAAATTATTTTTAATAAAAAATTTACAAAGATTAACCATCCAGATAAAAAGTTTTGCCAGTTGCATATAAAGGCAACACAGACCATGCACAAGAAGTGAAGGATCTCAGGTCTTGGCATGAAATTTGCTTAAAATGCTTAAATCTGGATGCCTGAGAAAAGGGGACAAATGCCAGAAACATCCTTTACTATTAATACCTGCAGCAATATAATGACATTTTTCAGAAAATGTAACTATTTAAAATTTTGTTCATTAAAAAAAGCCGAAGATCCGAATTGGTCTATAAAACTAAAAACTTGTTGCTGGAATTTTGAAGCAATTAATCATTAAATGTGTTGCATTTTAGCCTGTATGAAAAATGTTAAGGTAAACCCCAGACTAAGCAATTATTCTAAAAAATAACTGGATGTGTGTGTGCAATCCTAATAAA
Organism: Pseudomugil gertrudae; assembly: GCA_037177535.1. Taxonomy (NCBI): domain Eukaryota; kingdom Metazoa; phylum Chordata; class Actinopteri; order Atheriniformes; family Pseudomugilidae; genus Pseudomugil; species Pseudomugil gertrudae. The sequence goes on from JBAMHV010000014.1 coordinate 12,829,370, forward strand.
CTCACTTTCTGAGAATTCAGGTAGAATGGGTCCAGATCATCCAGTGGTACCGCCACCATTCCTTTAGGGATGTCCCCATAGATGTAGGGCAGACTCTTCCCAGCCTCCAAGTCATTGTTGGGTTTGGGCTTGTTCTCATCATCATCATCACGATAGCTGCTGTCCTGCTTGGGAGGCTTCTTGTTCTTCTCCTCTTGGATGCGCTGCTCAAGGACCACCAAAGATTCCACAGTAAACCTCTTGAAGCTATCAGGTCCTGGCGGTGCAATAAGGGGTGCAGCCATGTTTTCATCCTGCAACTACTTGGTCATTAGGTTTGTACCATCCACAGTAGCAGCTGTCAGACAAAAGAATGACACATAATGTAATTAAAACCAACAATTTGCCCTGCTATAGTTCACATTTTGTATAAAAAATTATTGTTACAAAAACTACCTGATGGTAGTGACAATATGTTGCATTTTACATGTTATATTTACATAAATGCTAGCTAAAGAGAGCACTAACAAGCTATTGTCAAATAATCCTTTCCAAAAGAAAAAAAACACAAGTGAATCATTTAGATTGGCATATTTTCTGTCTGGTTAGGAATTAAAGGTGTCCAAGTTTAAGAGATTGTCTTATCTCATTAGATGTCTCAGTCAGTATGCATTGAAATGCGAGGAAATGTACATTTTCAACCATAAAAATGCTGTTATAAAAATATCAGATATAACACAAGCCTTTAAATCTTGGATACTTTTATCTAAAACAATAGAAGTGATACGGTAGTAAGTGGCCAGTATTAATAGTTTTCCCCCACATCTTTATGCTGAAGACCTATCTCACTAAAGTAGCTAGGAGGTAGCCTGATCTTTGATGAGGATGAGGAGAACTCAGTGTGGTTCTAGGCATGCCTCTGCATGGCTCAGCATGCAGGGGCATTTTGTATGTCCAAAGATAAAAATATGCTTCATCCAATAACTGAGTTTATTATTTTATCAGTAAAATCTGGAGCAGTGGAGAGTTTCTGATGGTTTATATGCTTTTTGTAATCAATAGAGCAGTGTTGTAACACATTAACAATTTAAGGGATCGCTTCATAATTTCTAAACACACATATATCTAAAATAGAATCATTTACAAATCCATCTCATCTCCTTTGAAACCCCAAGAGATGTTTTTAGCCCGTTATCTGATCATTATAGACATCAACAATAAACTGATGTGACAATATGTTTGTTGGAGAGGATGCTCCATATATAGACACATTTCAGGCAACGCTGATAACAAACCCAGCAAATCTATGGCTACATGACTCGATAAAACCTTTCTCTATTATAGCTGTGTTAAAGGGGTATTGTAGTTACGTGCCAACCGCTCAGGCTGCATGCAATGTACTGCAGAAGGAACATCCAAGGTGAGTGAGGAGGAGTTCAATCTCACTGAAAACATTTTAATCACATTTAGAAGCCTTTTCATCCCTCCCAGCTTCTCTCTTCCTCATCAGTTTCCGTCTATAAGTCACCAAAAACCTTTATTTTTTCAGCCTGTAGTGGTGAAACAGTATGCTACTGTCACAAGGCCTGTCACTCCCCTGATCGCCTCTTGCATAACACCCCCTAATAGCAAATGCTCGACGTGTGAAGCTGATGTCACACAGAAATGTCTCCAATCCAAACGTGCTGATATGGGACAGAAACAGAGACAAATATGCACCCTGCGTGTTTTAAAATGGACCCCGGAACCTTCTGCTGCTCTGCTGGCGCTGTCCGTTTCAGCACCACACGAGCGCATGCACTCACACAAAACATGCGTGCGTGCGCGCGTGAGGAAGGAGAGAGAGGGGAGGAGGGGAGGGGGGTAAGTCTTTTGCTCTCCAGCAGTGCTTTTAGGTGAAGCTGCAGCCTTCAGGCCTGCATTTTATCCCTCTGTTCTCTTCCAACACACGGCAGCTTTTCGTCCTGCTGCCATGTCTCGCGGGCTGCACTGGTGATGCGCGAGCTTGGTGATAACGCAGTCATTCTCACGGAGAAAACAAGCACATTCTGGCTTCTTCTCGGCCGCAGCAAAACTCTGCGTTCAATCAAAAGGCCAATTTCAGTCATTTTTATTTCCCTTTTTAACATTTGATCACACAGAAAAGTCCCACTCCGCCTCTGTGAGGAGCTGGAGGTTTACACTGCGCAGAGAGGTGGAACGACCAGAGCAACACTGCTGCAGTGGGTGGTTTCACACAACCATGACTTTCCTTTCAAATCCAAGCAAAAACAATGCATTAAATGTGCGCTATACTCATTATTCAGGGGGAGAACTGTCATATTTACAGACCTTCTCTGTATATTTTGTGCGTTTTTGCGCGTGAAGGATCTGCACCACACCCGTCAAGTCAGTCAAATCAATAAAGGTCTATCTGTGCAAAATACAGCACTGAGTGCAACGTATGTTCCTACACACGTCCGACACGGTGCTTACACGACGGTGATCGCACTGACACACTAAAATCACCTGGAAGAATGGACATTTCTTGAGGAAGATCAGACTACTTACACAGCATCAGCCCCTTTTTCGAAGCCTTTCGTTCAAGTGCAACATCCTTGTAGTCCAGAGGGTCTAAAACACCAGAAATATAAAGCCAGAAAATTGAACAATTCTTTTGGTTTGGGTTTTTTTTCTGCGCTGAAGCAGTCAGACCTGCCAGAAACCTAACACATGAAGCTGCATCTGAGCCTCGGCTTCTCGACGAATTCCCATAAATTTCCTTGAGCTGCATGCACACCGACTGATTGGTAAATGTTTAACAAAACATCATGTTCCGGTCTGGCAAAAATATAGTTAGCAAGCACCCTACAGACACCCTCTTTCAGTACAATCCAAAAAAAGGGAAAAAAGAGAGGGAGAAGACGGGCAGTGTGTAGCTCTGCGACATTTAGGCAACGCAAGGACCGACCGAGAAAATCCCCCCTCCTCCTCCTCCCCTCCTCCCCACCCGCCTCCCCCTTCAACTATACCTGCACATTTCCGCTTTATCCAAAAGCTGCTATGAAATGAAAGATACTCACTTTGCAAAGGTTACCGTGAATCCGGGGAGACGCTGCAGGACTGCAGATGTGCAGGAGATCGGGCAGAAACTGCGGTTGTCGCCATATTGTTGCTGCTATCTTCCCCCTCAGCGCGAGCTGCTTCCCTGCATAATTGATGACTCTCAGCAGAATGTGAGGGGAGTGTCGGCAAGTGCGTTTCGCGAAATCGTAAAGGTCATTGAGGCCTGCAGCCTCCAAACCCCGCCAGTGTGCGCTTCGATACGGGCTCGGAGGATCTGGATGAGCAAAGGCGCACAGGGTTATTCTGAATGGGGGGGTGGGGGGGGTGCTTTCCTGTGTGATGATGAGTTTGGTGGAGGAATTTATAAGCTGTAGGCATTCAGCTGGAGAGGACTGAAAACCACCATGACTGATTGACAGAAACAACGTCTAATTTTACTCTTGAATGTCATATCCTGTCATTTACAGACAATGTATTCTATTTCTACTCATATAGATTATTCACTTAATTTCCTTTGCTGGGTTTTAAAATACATATAGTCTAACTGACTCATTTTTAGCAAACCACTGCTCTCCTCGCGCACTCTGCTGTTTTTAAATGGACAGATTCTGTTTTGTTAACTGTGTTTTTATGTCGTATTTAAGTGTGAAACTGGACAAACTGAGGTAAAGTGATTTAAAATCCCTTTATATCCTATTAGACTTTGTCATATAATTTATCATCTAATGAACAGACCTATTTGTTGTGACTTTACTTGCAAACTTTTAATTTGGTGCAGGATGGATTACCTTAAGTTAAAGTTCAAATGACGTCACTGCCTGTAAATAATTGGTTTTTATTTTGGACTAAAAAACTAGAGGGAGATAAAGAGTACTTTCAGGATCTTCTGGTTTGTTTTGGACCAACCATATCCTTCAGGTCTTCAGGAGCAGGTCTCCTGTCTGTTCCCTAAGTCAGCTGTTTTTTTTAACTGTAATGTTTTTAATTATTTTGAGCACTTTAAATTGTCCTGTACATGAAATGTGCTAAACAAATAAACGTGCTATGCCTTAGTTTCCTCAGCAGGCGACAGCATCGCTGTGCCTTTGTGAAGTACTTGTGTGAATGATAGGTGTCCATTTCTGTCCCAAGGCAAATGAAGGCCTCCAACTGCTCCACCATCTGTCCCTGGATGTTGAGTGGCTGGAAGAGAGGCGGAGATGCTGCTCTGTTTTTGCTTTTACAGCACAACTTCTTGGTCTTTCTGATGTGAAATCTAAAGGAGTAGCCTACTCGCCAAAGCTTCTGACCAAGTTGCTGACTGCCTTGCTGATATTCAGAGCATCAGAGCATGTTCATGCAGGCCACCATGTCATCAGCATATTTAAAAAGTGTCATTTCTTCACTCTTGCAGGTGTATGTTATGTGTCCAAAGTCAATGCACACACGGTCCCTGGCTCTGGTGTTTCTTCTCTCACCCATTGGGTGGGTGGAGTTTGAAGTGGGGAAAGTTGGTTGGTGTGCTGCAGTTGTTGAATCAAATAAACTGTTGAGTTGTTTTTCCATAGAAGTGGGATATAAGCAGACAACCGCTGAAGGTCCCTAATTTCTTCTCCAGCTTCCTTACCCTGGACTTGTTTCTTTGTTTAAAAACACATTAAAAACACATTAAAAATCCTGTACATACAGTTTATGGTGGACATAGTGTCCTTGAAAGAAAGGTCTCTGTCTTTGAGTTCAAAGCAGCTCTAATGCTTCACTTGCTTCATTGTTCCAGACTGGGATGGATTTTGTAAAAAGCTCACAGATTTTCAGCAGGGACTATATTTTGGCAGTAGCAGGATGACACTGTGGTCTGAGCAGCTGAAGGGGAGGCCATGCTTTTTAAATGTATGTGTTTGAGACCATAAAACGAGTCCACTATGCTCTGCATTCTAGTGGAAGTTGTCCCATATTGTTCCAGAAAGGCTGATATGTATTAATGTCACAGCTGTAGAAATCCCCCCATAGGAAGGATACAGTAAAGTTTATACTGTTTGACAGCTATGCAGAGCCCATCGCCAATCAATATCCTTGTTTTCAGAACATCTCTGTCAAAGCAGCTGATGTGAATATCGTCCAGGTGTAAATCTGAGTTCTCGGTTGTACAAGTTCATGCTTTTCAGGAATAGTTCAAAGGTTCAGTTCATTCAGTTTAAAATGAAGAGCAATGTTTATTTCGTTCTCAGCTGATTGGAGTTAGGTCTGAGGACAGGAGGGGTGAAATTGAGGAATCTGTAACTACCACTTAGCCTGTTGATGGAAAGTCATACCCTGACACCTACAGGCAGTGTGATGCAGGGTTGTTTGGGCTGTTGGCAGGGGGTCTTGCCCTTTCTGTGTCTTCTTTATGGAAAGTAGTTGCCAACATCTTCTCAGACTGGATTATTGCTTCAACTTTCATTCATTTATTTTCTATACAGCTAAATTAAGTTCAGGGTCGTGGGGTAGCTGGAGTCAATCCCAGCTCTTAGGTGACAAGAAACAGGTACAACTGGACAGGTGACCAGTCCACCACAGGGCCAACACAGAGAGACAAACAACTGACCACTTTAAATCAGGTAAAGAGTCCAGTGTTTCCTAAACGTTATATAAAACTTGATTTATTTGCTTGTATTACAATTCCTAGTGGTATGTTGCACGTATGAGGCTACTGCGTGGATTTTGTGTGACCTGATGTTCACGTAGAAACAAGCAAACATGACAATGTTTACAGAAATCTTTGCTAAATTAATTGGCTAAATCTTGTAATGTATGTTGTTTATATGTCTGTTCTTAATATTACAGCAAGGAACAGAGCATCATGCTATATAGTTATATGATTAACATTCAGGCTTTGGAAGGGATTGACCTGTAGGATTAGACTTTGAATGATATGTAGTTGTTCATATGATAGTCTCTTTAAAAACCTGTTTAATTATTTGGGACTAATAAATAACAAACAAGTTAGCACAGACAGTGACAACCTAACTACACTGCCTGTAACTAATGTGGAATTTCATTAGGACAAAGTTCTCTCCCAGTGACAACAGAGCGATCCTTCATAGAAAGACTATGCTAATTCCATTATTAAAACCATTTATATCCCTCCAGGCTTTTGTAAGTTTCAACAGAATCTCCCGTGTAAAACCAGGGAAAATTTATCAAGTGGTTGTAAATGTCTAGGTACCACAAGTCTGATAAAAAATAATCCGCTCTGACCACCTCAAACATTTCAAAAACAACACTTTGGACACGATGAAGGTCAGAAAATATTGAATCTATCCTTTTTTTGTACATAGAATAATGTCTTGAGATTTAAAATAAAGTGTAAACTCTGCGTAAATTCACAGCCTGCTTCATAAAAAGTACATTTTCCTGCCAACATGGCGACGTAAAGAAAGACATTCACGTGACATTTAGAGCCCTTTAACTGTAACATATATACAGGCCTATATACAGTATGACTGTAACACAATGTAAACAGCAACCCAAAAGCGACTGCATGTCACTGTAGCGACTGCATGTCACTGTAGCGACTGCATGTCACTGTAGCGACTGCATGTCACTGTAGCGACTGCATGTCACTGTA
>JBAMHV010000014.1:12850133-12863093 GCA_037177535.1 Pseudomugil gertrudae
ACTGGAGTGTCCTCTGTGGTCCTCATGGAGAGGACATCAACAGCTTGACTGAGTGTGTGACGGATTATATGAACTCCAGTGTGGACGGCACCATCCCGGCAAGAACAGTGAAGACCCTTCATTAAATATTTATGTATTTAAAAAACTACTACAATTCAAATTTTCCTCTGGGATCAATAAAGTATTTTTCATTTCATTTTTAACAGAGTACATTTAAAGAATACTTATAAAGGTTTTTCTAATTTTGTTATTAAGGATCTCATCTACCTGCTTCACTGAGCCCTCTCTCTTGTAAACAGCATCACTGTGAGGAGTGTGTCCTACCATTTGTCAAGTGCTTTCAGCACAATTCAGGCTGCACTGGTATGTCAAACTTTCCAGGAAAGACAAGGTGAAACCTACACAACCACCTGGATTTACAACTACCAACCCCAGATTGGGTGATTTAAAGTCTTTGTATCTGAAAGGGTGGTCAGTAGCACAGAGGAAACCCAGAAGGGACTTTACACCTTAGACTTCCAAAACAACTGAGTCAGTAAAAATGACTGTCACTTTGCGAGGAGGCAGGAAAAGCATCACTTTGAACATGAACATAAAGATTGATGATTGAGGCTTGTTGACGGAACAGAAATAAGCAAAACACCATTAATAATCTGGGAGAAAAGGTTGCGGTGGACTCTGGTTATAGCTGGAAGTTCAGATGAATCAGATTAGACTAGAAATGCAACACAGAGGGCATCTGCAAAGCCGGAGCAGAATCTGCTTTATAAAAACATTTAGATCATATAATGTCTGCATAAAGATGTTGCATATCTTCCATATGTCCATGTGTTTAGGCAGAAGCAACAAAGCCAGGGATATAAACTAATAAAGAAGACTGGTTTTGTGCTGGGAACAACTCTGGAGGCGATTTTACCGAGAAGAATGCTGCACAATAAACAAGTCATCACATGTACACATCAGAGTGAGGAAACTAAAGTGTGTTGAGCAAGAAGCTTCTTCTTAAATGATTCAAATCACCCATTTAATACATATATCAGCCAATATTTACCTTAACTCCAGTCAACATGCCTGTGGTTGACACACTGAAGTCCAGGTAGGCCAGCATCTCAGCTGTAGGAGGTTTATAAGTATGTGCAGGTCGCTTTCTGGGAAGATCATCTGTTGAGAGGAAAAAAGGTGATAAATTATCATGGCAAAGGGTGAAACCTGCTCAGCTAAACTTATTGCAGCCATTTAGATCATTATCAGAATCAATGTGATGTATCCAAAGATTCCCAACTCATAGTCTCCACTTATAGATCACATAGGCAACAAAGTAGGCAAGGTAGATCTCAAAATAACCAATATTCAGCTGCTTCACATCATGCCTGTGGTTGAGCACCTGTATCTATGATGCTTGGCCATGTTTTGACATTGACGCTGGCGGCAGCTTCCCTGGACCTGAGGGTCCTCATGAGGGGCTGAGTGGTCAGGATGCAGGATGCTTTGCTCACCTGTGAATCAAACGACAGAAAAGGTGTGAAGATATGATCCTTTAGAAACACAAAACGCTGAGTCATTAGTAATTTCCAAAATGCATTTAATGACCAACATCAAATAATTTGCATCCCTCCAGGGAAATGAGTTTAGTGAACAGTGCTTTGTGGTTAATGATCCATCCATCATTGAAAAATGGTAAAAAGAAAACAATCATTTTCAAAGTACACGAGCCTATTTCAGGCTGTGCTTGAAATAATTTAATCTCAAGCAACTGCCTGTTAAAATAAAGGTTAAATAAATAAATGAAATGTTGGTGCTTGAACCTGGACAATTATAGACATCTAAAGATGAAAACAGAAATGTTTATAAAACTAAATTAAATGTAAAGGTAAAGCAATCCTTCTGGCACAAGAATAATTCTGTTTATAACTCAATTATGTTGTGAAAATGCCTTAGTAAAGGGCACATGTCACAGATTTATACTATCATTTGTTTGTGAGCTCACATCAATGATCATGCGGACAGTTGGGAGCGTTGCAGCCAGGTTCTGTGGGTGAGGCGGCCTCACGGTTACAGGGATAACTCCCGCGTAGAGGCAGCCATAGAAGGCAGCTATCAGGTCAATGCCTGCAAAGGAGAGTCACAAAAGCACCTTGTCAACCAAAATATTATGGCACATAAAAAAAAGTAAAGTAATGTAACATTTTCTTTCAATAAAATGACAAAACATCAAATAAAAATAAGATCATCTACAACAGTGTAGCATCTGTACGCTCACCTGGGGGATAAAGCAGCACCACATTGTCCCCTGTGTTGATGCCTCCTCTTTCCATCAATGTAGCTGTGATTTTCTCTGCCCTCTTGTGTAGCTGGGCACAAGTAGCAGTGCATACTGCGACCCCCTAGTGCAAACATAGCACAGGTACGTCTCAACACACACAACTAAATAAATCACAAGTACTGAACAACATGTCAAGCGTGATAATTACCTATGATTTGTGTCAACAAATGTTTGAATTCTCTGGGTTTTATTACTTAATGAGTTTTCAGACTATGTGCCTGTGTGTACTTGTGTTTTTACTTTACCTTGGCATTGAGCAGCACATAGAGAACATGGTCAGGATCGGTTTGGGCTCGCCACTGCAGGGCTTCAGACAAGAACTGGTGCTGAAGAAGCACACAGAGGATTGTTTAATAACATAAACCAATAAGATGGAGTGATAACCTTGTCTTAAAAGCAAAAGGGAACTCAAAATCGGTGAAAATTTAAGATTGGATCTGTATCTAGAAAACTCAAGACATTTTAAATTGCATAACCTTAATAGTACATACAACCATATTACTAATTTATTAAATGATTTATATATAAAAATACTTTAAAAATTATGGGTCCAATTAACAACCAACAGCCAAAAAACAGTTCTGTCGAGACTTTTAATTCTAGTATAGAAAACTCCAAACATTTAAAAGTAACCCTGAGATATGCTGAGGTGTTTATTTTATTTTTTACCTCCTACAAAAAACAAACCATTTCCAACAGAAGATCAAAAACGGTTGATGCGCCAAATAATATATGCACCTGATTGGAGCCCTTGTCAAAAACGTAAGAGATGCGAGAGCCGCTGCCATTTTAAGTGTCTTTAAAAAAAGCTGCATAATAAGCTGCTTTATCTGTGGTATCAAAGAGTTGATTAAGAAGTCAGAGTGCCAGACAGAACAGGACAAACACTGTAAGCAAGGAACTCTGTTCAGGAAAAAGACAAGTAATCATCGGGAAGTACATAAAAACAAACAAAAAGTAAATGATTAAACAGAATGCTACATGTTACCTAGACACAACAACAAACACCCTGAGCAGTGGTACGGACATGTTTAAACCATAAAATTGAGTCTTTTTGTGCCAGTGAAACAACACACTGTGCTCAGAATCAGGAATGACATCATGCAGACCAGTTTCCCTGACCACTCAGCAAGCCATGCTACATGTGGGAGCAGCACGGTAAACACAGCAAGCAGAGGTGCACACGATAATCCCCAATTAACTATTTTAGAGTGGTCTTTTGTGAGCATGTGGGCTGTTGATAATCATTAACTAAAAGGTGGGCATACTTTCTCTAACAGAACACTGAAATATTGACCCTAACTTTATTTATTTCATTTTATCTATGTGTTTGACAGACTAAGAGTGTGAACCCCTGCTGGCAAAGGGGCAAGCCGGGACAGTATTCACTTTGGGCCAAGCTGCTGCTGGACGCTGTCAGGATGCTGCAGAAGCACAGGTGACCAACAGAAGCAGCACAAGCAAAACGGATGGGGGGGGGCCAGACTAGAGCCTTACCATCATGGTGGGCCACATACAGAGCTTAAGCCCAACCCAAGTAAAGCAGAACAGAGGTTTAAGATTAAACATCAGCATCTATTTTCACTGCCACACAGAGTAATCTTCAACTGGGCAAACACATTTAAAGTTTTTTCCAGTTTAATGTGAACAGATCTGTGTACCATTGTCTATCAATGTGTCAGTATGGACTCATAATTTAGTCTACAATACATTCAAAATACAGATATTTGGTTTAAAATGTAACCAAACTGCTAAAAAGGTGTTCTCTGGTCGCTGTTGTCGTACCTTTCGAATGAGGTCTTGATCCTCCACCATACCCAGCTCTCTTCCTGTAGCCTGAGCAATCCGCTTCCCTGCCACCAAGTTTCCAACCAGCATAGAAGCTGGACCAACTTCCACTGAAAACATCAGAAATAGAGTACAGGTTAAACGATTCTCAAAGTGATGACTGGATAATGAGAACATGTTACCGAGCATGTTAAAATACCCATGTCCCCATGGAAACGGACAGCTTTTGCTTCTGTACCTGAACATTTACTGAAAATCAGACTCAGGTGTATTTTCAAAATTTAGCTTTAAATTAAATTAAAAATTTGTATCAAGCTGATTATTTTCCGGTTTTCATTTCGAGGATCATCCCGGCATAGGAACACATTTCAGAGGCCAAAGAGCAATGTCCAGTAGAAGAACCCACCTAAAACCTCTGGAACCGTGTTTAGCAGGCTAATATGAAGTCCGACATGACTCACCTGGTAGTTTCTGACGTGGCTTGGGCATGTTTGTCACGCAGGTGTGTGGACACATGAGGATATTGCAGGGGTGCAGGTTTCCCTCCAAAAAGTTCTGTTTGGTTTCATATATGTGGATGCCTCCAAGTGGTGTCTTTGGGAGGGTGTTTGCTGGCACGAGAGCTAGGCAGTATAGGCCAACCTGATGGATGCTGTCGATGGCCTTTAGATGGAATATGCATCAAGCAACATCATTAAAGAGATGGAAAATTCAGTGTAACATAATTAAATCAGTTCTGAAGCCAACAAGTAGTTGATGCAAGTCTTTAGTTGATGCAGATCTTTAAAACTGATGCTGTATTATTCTAAGTGACTCTTTAAGCAGTTGTAGTTGTGAGACAGAACTCTGGGAGACCAGAAAGCAGCATTACAGAAACCAATCCTTCAGACCATTAAAGCATTTTGTAAATTAAGAAATAATCTGTTCTTCAGATGATGAAATGCAGCTTTTTGTCACATTTCTAATAAGGGATTTAAAACTCCAGGGTGAAGAATGACTACGAGATTTGTTGTGGATACAATGATTTACAAAAACTCCATCTTTTTACTAAACACACGACTTACTTGAAGAACTCGACTCATCCACTGGAAGCTGTCTTCTTCACTGGCATCAGGTCTCTGCTCTGCCACTATCACTATCCTCTCATCATAAAACACTGTCACAGAGAACACAGCAATCCTGGATGGATGACACAAGAACATGCACTTGAAAATACAGATTTTTCTAAAAACAAAACAAACAAACGTTTCTGTATACGTATCTCTAAATCAAAGCAAATACGTATAATTTATTAGATTTTTTTTCCCTACAGTGCACATCTAGGCACTCTTATCTGACAGCAAGCAGGCCAGACAAGCTCATACCTTCCCCTGTAAACTGTTTTGACAGGTTCCACTGCTAGCGCAGTCGCCACCAAGTCATCAGCATTATGGCGTCGACTGCTCACCATCAGGAGTCCCTCAATCTTCCCCACAACAAACACGAGACTCCCCTGTAGAGGAGACATGAAACACATTGGGCTTGAGGAGAAATTTCAGTTTGTTTGCTCTATTTTCTGATTTGGGAAATTAAAATCTTTGAAAACACATGCAATGTATTAAAAGGATCAAATAAAAGGATCAGATTTTTCTAAAAGTCTGATGTCATTATGAAAAGGATCTCAACAGAATCTCAAACAGAAGGAGAATCAACAGAGTAGTGCTGAAAGATTTTAAGCATTTTGAATATTTACATATTCATCTCTGACGTATTCCTGTTGAAATGCATGTGATTGATTTAATCAGCATGATGATGACAAGTTAAACGCAATCATAAAAAATAAAAAACTACAGTAAATATGTTTCCTACCGGCCCCACAAATCCGAGCAGACCAGTCCGAGCGAAGGGGATTTCTCCAATGGGCGCTCCAGCCTGGTTGACAGGAATCACCTGTGCAAATCAGGGAGGTCAGAGACTGAACTCAAATATACAGTAAAAATCATCTTCTATTCTGGATACTAAAACTATACAAGTAGATTAGCTTCAGTAATGTAAATACAATATCCAAAAATATTCTTTAACAAGTCCAAAACACACATTCTGGATTAAAGAATTAAGTGATAGGGAATAGAAACTTAAACTCTAATTATGCCTCTTATTAACAAGACAATGAATACAGTTAGATTATTGTTTTAACTGCAATAGTTACACTATATTAAAATGATAATATTAGTGTTCTTTTCTTATTTGTCAATATTTTTCCATACAGCAAGTTTGGGCAGGACTAGGAATGACCCCAGCGCATATCAATAAATTTGCTCTCCTGTTTATTTAATCAATTACAGCCTGTCACATAGTAAAAGTATGGTCTACTCAAAGAAATAATGAGAGAAAGTCCATTAAGTGTGCCAGAAACAATCAACATCTGTCCCTGACAGACCTCAAATGTGTTCTTGGTGACTCCAGGAAGACCGTAGTACATGGTGCCTCCAGCTCGGGAATTGATGACAATCTCCCCAATCTCGTCTGTCTTGCACAGCTGAGGCGATCCGTCTGGTTTCACAATGCACATCAGAGCTGGAAAACACAATTAGGTCAAAGCATATACGTTACAGATGTTCAAGCTCCTTATATGGGAAGAACACAGCAAGAATTTACAGTAAATGCTGCTGCTCTTCTGTACTGCCAGCTGTAAGTGGCTAACCTCCAGGCATGATGTGACCCACATCCTGTACAGTGAGAGCAGAGTTCTTGTCTTCTGTGTTGACTCTAATCACCCCGTGGCTCAGCCCCCCCATGGACAGGATGGCTCTGGCAGGTAGAGGAGCTCCTCGTGCACCAGGCCTGCAAAAAGTGCACTTTAATCATAAATGTTTGATATAACAATTTCAATATGTTTGACTTAAATGACAGTATAGATTGTATAAACTGCATTGGACAGCAGAAAGTATACCATAACACTGTCTTCACACCATTCAAAAGGTCTCCTACAATTATTCTGAACTAGTCAGGCAAACAGTTGCATCAATGATAAAATAAAACAAGCAAAGTAACTTTAGAGTTTATTTTTTTCAGCTAAAACTACAAATAGTTTGTATTATGAGAGCTTTTCTTCTCAGAACAGGAGTTTGTGATGGAGTAGCACCTGCGTATGGCCACAGTAAGGGCCTCAGGAGAGGTTGCACATGGACAAATGACTTCAGGCTTCAGTCCATGAGACTGGAACACATTAAGGAAGGCATCGCAAGATGACACAGACCCTGGTTGTAAAAAGACAAAAAATTAGGAGTGCATGGGTGTTAACTAAACAATCAAAACAAATAAGTCACATATTTTAAAGTATCATAAAGAGTTACTGACATGGGTTGGCTCCATCTGCTACAATAAGCATGCGTATAGAGGACAAGTTGGTCTCCTTCTGATCCTTGTGGGCCATCATTGCCCAGTGGAGGTCACGACACTTCACCAAGGCCACACGAGCTTTGAGAGAATAAGCATATTATATACGGGACAGTTACATAAAAAGGAGTTTCTCACATCACTTAATTCCACAGCCTTGTAAATAATAATTTTCTATGCAATCTATAATTATTTCAAACACAAATGTGTAAAAATGTGGAACTTTTTGGCTGAACCTTTGTGAATGTGGACTCTCTGCACCCAGGAAATGGGACAAGCTTTCATGACAGAATACGGCACAGTAATTGTGTGAATTCTGTTCATAACACTCTGCAAGGAAAAAACACACACTGTTAATTTCACAGCATACCATCATATAGACACGCTAAGTGAAAACAATTATCTAGTCTGGATTTAACAATCTCTGCATCTATTCTCACCGTTAGGACACCATGCCACAAGCCCATATCTTTCTTGCAGTCCAACACATTGACCAATGTCTCCCCTAAGATGGACAAGATGATTTTTAGTTTCCAATGTTTCAGCATCTCATTAATACATAAATAAAGAAGCATAGAAATAAATATGCAGTATGTGAGCTATAAAACTGTCTGACCTTCGCAGTAGTTACAGGCCTGAGTCAGGGCTTGACAGTGGGTCAGCATGGAGATCTTGGACACAGCCACCCCCATCACGGTTCCCTCCTTACTTGCTTTGTACTTTAATAGAGTAGAAATGGACACACATGAGTCAACTTGATTTATGAAAACCACAGAAAACAATTATGAAGACATTGATTTTTCCCTTATCCAATAGAAAAATACATTGTCAAAAAAACTCTATGAAGCTGTTTCACTCTGTAATAAAAGATTTTATTCTAAATATATTGTAATTTTCTTAGACATTTCTGCTGCAGTGATACAAAAACGCAGTATTAACTCATTGGCTACAAAAAAACAACTTTTGTGGCTTCTGTAAATGGAAAGCTGACTTCACAGAGTGTGTGTATCAAACCAAAATGTGTACTCCGAGCTCGCACCCAATGCACATCCACCGTGTTGTGAATGTGCTGCGAGTGTGCATCTCGAAGACACTGCGGCACAAATCTGCACTCTATATCTGTAGTCCCAGAACTCAACATCTGAGTCCTGAAAGATGAGCCAAAACCCTCCAAAACACCGGCAGTATGAGGCTCTCTGCTATTACAATGGCTAGATGCCAATGAGTTAAAATGATTATTAAAGATGGTGCATTAAAATGTTGTTGTTAGAGTACTTCTATGTAGGCGGTGTCTGTGTTGGCAGTAGGGATGTGAGGTTGCCAGTCTTTGGACGGTTTGGTCAGGTACTTGGTGTCTGTCACAACCCATTTCATCTTCGGCCATCCTGCAGAATTAAGTTACAATGAAGAAGATGGAATACAAACATTTAACATAACACTGAACAGCAAATACTAAATGTACCCAAACAATTTCTAGAACTATACTGACCGGCCCCCAGACAAACTGAGACAAAGATTAATCCTGCCGAGCCAAACAAAATCCTGCACGGCTAAACAAAATTTTATTTCGTAGCACTTCTCATGCTCATGTGCAACCAGAATGAGCTAAAAGTGAATCTTAACACAAGCTAAAATAAAATGCTGAATATTAGCAGCACCTAAAAGTTTCTTAAAGCAACTCATTAAACCAAATTAATTAAAAACCTTGGCTAATGCTGCTTAAGCCTGCTGACCTTTAAACTGGATGATCTCTCCGTTTGGTGTCTTTGGGAGCCCTTTAAGGCAAACCTCACTGGTCAGGGCCAAACTCACACCACAGCTGCCCAATAGGAAGCCTATCTGCTGGCTGCCTGCATCCTATAGATAGAGAAAAAGGTCAGGATTCTGGGGAGTCACAGGCTGGTGATGGTTGCAAATCACATTGCAAGAACACATTATGATGATAAAGTATAAACCTCAATAGGGTTTTCCCATTATACTGAATTTAGCCAGCTATTTAAAACCCTGAGATCACTGCAACATAATTCACCCGTGACACAGTGATATCGTTACCTGTCGGGACAGTGGCACTTCAATGGGCACAGGGATAACTTCAGCCAACAGACAGCCGTAGAACGCTACCCAGAACATGCCAGGATCACTGTTTGGATACACCAATGCCACCTAAGAAACAGAACTTGTTTTCACTGATATGCTCTTATACATGTTATAAACCAAGACGTGTCAAACCAATTCTTACTCGATCTCCAGGTTGTAGAACGGGTTCTGTCTTGGTGCCCAATTTGTTTAGCAGCGTATAGGCTAGCTTAAGACTGCGACTCCATAGTTTTCCTGTGTGGAAGAAATAAAATAAAACATTTTCTCCTTTAATGTCTAGTTTATCTTTGATAAATAATAGCATGCTATTGTATTCCAACTATCAAAGCATAAAGCTGCACATTGTAGCTTTATGCTGGATAAATTGCACTGTAAGCCTATTTGTGTCAGGTCTGAAAATATCTATTCATTTTATTAAGCTCTTAAACAGGAGCACATTCCTCACACTTCCATAAAGTGAACATGATATCATAAAAATATTTTAGTACATTATAAAGTAAGAAGCTAAAAAAAAACCTTGTCTCACATCTACATATTCCTCACCATATGTGAGTGTATAGAGGGGTTTGCCAGTCAGATCCAGAGCTGTGAGGGCAGGGCTCTTGGCCTGGGTGGCCCCCCAGCGAGCGAGAGCAGCTTGCAGGGCAGGAGGCCAGTTACTAACCACACCGAGAGGCTCGCCCTTTACTGGGATGATCTGTCGCCCTTCAGGTTTGGGGGTGTTGGGATCCGGCCGGGGAACTACCGTAAACAGAAAGAGGCACAAACGTGTTACGTCCTACAGAGCAAGTATAATAAAGTTAAAAAAACTAAATAAGTTTCTCATCAGGCACTGATGAGCCGGGAAGATCTCTGTGCTCTGTTAAGTCATGACTTCTGCAGTTTACTGCATTTCAGACAAAAGACACAATTTGCACAGCTTTTTCTACTTAGTCTGCAAAACTTTTACATAAATAGCATTTTCAAAATATGTTTTTAAAGTGTGAGCGTGTCAGCAAAATCAGTTAGGAAAAGGCAAAAAAAAAAGCCCAACTCCATTTAGTCACTTAAGCAAGACATCAAATAAATCAGGTGCTCTTACAGGATGTTGACATGAATCACAATAGATGTGGTTTTGACAATAAATTCATAATATGGGTCTCACCTTCCACAATCTCCTCAGAGTCATCCAGGAAGAATTCGCTGAGCGGTGGTCTTTTAGGTCGCTTGAGTGTGTTCAACAGCTGCTGGATCTTAGTAGACACCCTGCTGCTGACAGGGACCCCTGGACAAACAGCAAGAACATGCGGCGTCACAAATATATGCAACAAAGCAAAATAATACACACCTTCACACACACAGGCAGAGTCCTATGCACTAGCAAAATCAAGATCAGAATCAGCAGAAGGAGGGATTCGAAAAGGGACATTTGGACGCAAAAAGACACAAGTCGGACAATTTTTAGGAAAATAAAATGTAGGAAGTTTTCTACTTCTAAACCTACAACACAAGACAAACATGAAGAGAGATAGGCTGGAAAGCAAGCTGACTGGGGTCTCTTCAGCATCCCACCCCTTCCCCAGGCTCGATGTATATTACCTTTTCTTTTTCCTTTTTTAAATCAAAGGCAAGACAGGGACAGGATTAATGGACCCAAAAGAAAGAACACAAAATATCTGTCATTAGGAGCATTCACCACAGTGAAATGATTCTGAAGGTGATTTTAGATCAACATTTTCCACTGATTTGAGGGTCAGCTTTCTCTGCAATGCCTTGAATTCCACATTTGATGCAAAAACAGATATCACACAACTGCCACCATTATAACATGCAAATGATGGTTTAACCTCCTGATTAGGAAAGAAGCAAATGTCAGTTCAAATTTCTTAATGACACGTTATATTTTTCCACATTTTATGCCATCAAAAGTCATCCATGAACATCCTAGTTTGTGTAAAGTACCGTCAGCAGTATCCAGCATGCTGGATCGGCTCTGTCCACGGCTCATGCCTCTGACTGCTGGTGGAAGGTCCACTCTTGATCCTCGCTCCTGGGGAGTGGAGGAAGTCACATCTGGCGGGACACTGTTTTCTGTTTAAGGAGATAAATTTAGCACCATTATGGACAGATTAATATCACTAGGCTAAATCAACCAACAGTGGTTATCTTTATCGGTAAGTTTACCTATACGTGTGTGGGCCAGTACATCTGCTAACACAGAAGCAGCAGGCGAAGGCTGAGGCTGTGGCTGAGGCTGAGTCTTGGGCTCTCCATGGGAGAGGGTGGAAGAAGCAGATGAGGAAGTGGAAGAGCTTTGGACGGAGCGATTGATCCAATAATCGGGGCTCTGCAGGGTCTGGGCGAGCACTGCACTGAGAGCGGCCTTTCTGCGCAGTGAGCCCTCATCCTCTGATGCAGAGGATGTGTCTGAGAATAACAGAGAACATAAATAGGCTGAACTGACTTTTTTTTCTCTTCAAAGTCTCAAATCTCTTACATATCCATGGTTTAAAACTGCATTTGGAAGGAACATAGTTTCCTACCTCATGATACTTTCAGGTCAAAATCACCTCAAGTCACCTGCTCACTAATAAATAATATAATAAATAATACATACCTGGGGGTGTGCATGTATCTGTGGGTGACTGGACAAAGGCAGAGCGTCTCTTGGTTGGCATAGGCAGCGCCATCTTCTCTTCTTTGTGTTTGGCCAGAGCTGCCTGTACAGCTTCTGTGTGGATGTCTACATAACACGCAGGATTAAAAAAAAATAGGAAAAACTAGTAAAAACTGATTTAAATAGTAAACTGAAAAGCTTTTCATTGTACTTTTCTCAGAGTGTTTTTACTGTGCAGTAAACTGTGTACCTGATCTATAGCGTTCATCTCTGGCCCCTCCACTGCGGTGTGCGCGGTGGTGTCTGGAGGCTGAAGATGTGGAGGGGCCCGGGGCCTCAGGACTTGGGCTGGGGTCGGCACTGTGGCTTGGGGAAAGCTGTACATCTGGCAGAGAAAGATCTGCATCTACAGAACAGATGCAAGCATGTTCACACTCAATACAAATAAGTTATACAAGTTATACAAATAAGAAAGCATGCTCTTACTGAGCACAATGCTCTTGAAGACTTATTTGTAGATATCCACACACTCAAAACTGAGCTAAACATAAATACCTGATTGATACAACTTATACAGTTCACATGGTATAATAGTGTGTTTAGAGTGCACTTAGCCTTCATCTGCCGGAGGAGGCAGCCCCTACAGAGCAGAGAGCTTTGAGGAATAACTGACATAAGGAAATGGATATAGGAGCACCAAATCACCCTTAAAGGAGAACTTCGCTTTTTTTTAACCTGGGGTCTGTTGTCATCTTTCCTTCCATACATGTGAGTGATG
>JBAMHV010000014.1:12870558-12880750 GCA_037177535.1 Pseudomugil gertrudae
AATGACAATGGATAAGGCCAAAATCTGGGTAGTAACGTGTTAGGTGCGTAGAGTAGAGCTCTGTCGAAAAGCCCCATAACTCTGCAAGGCATTTCGGTGCAGAAACCCTTTTCTGGTTTAAGGTCTAGTATGTTAAAATAAAGCATCAATCCATCTCTGCATACCGTCTTTTGCAACATGGCTCAACAACTTAACAACTGTGTCTTGCAGGTATTGGACCATACAGTCTATGTATTAGACGAGTCCCTGCAGTAACACATGATTCAAATGAATGGATCATGTGGCACTCCACAACAAAACGCACACACGTTGAACCTGAAAGACAGGTACTTGATCAAGTAAAATCAAAACAAAAGTGTTCCACCTTCATGCAACACTCCTACATTGTACAAAACTGAAACACTTTTATACAAGAAATTAAGTCCAATTTATTTATTTATCTGTATTTGTTACAAATATTATCACATTATTTTATTGCATTTTAAAGAACTGTTTTAAATAATGCAAGACCAATAACATAAATGGCCAATAATGACTTTTTACATTGTTGGCAAAATAGTACTATATAATTGGGTAGAAAAATTACGTTAAAAGCATGTTAACTTTGTAATAAACTTTATTAAATTTCAAATACCCAAAATGACACATTATTGACAGGTAATATGTTACAGGCCATGATTACATTATAGGTTGCTACAAATTTTAAAGTGTCTTTCTTGATAAAGAGTCAAACTGGGATCATGGGACCATTAACAGTTACTAACTTAGGAAAACTCAGGGAAACAATAACATCTGAGCATGTGGAAATATTGGTGATAGCAAACTTTATTGAAGAGCAAGCCCATGCAATACAACCATCATTCATTCAATTTCCATCCTGACCAGTCATTAATAGAGGTGCCCACTGGTTCTACATAAATATTTTCCCATTTTTGACACTGTTGTTGCTTCCTGGAATAAGCATGGCCCATGAGAGAAGGAAACCAGCTATATAGCATCCATTCTCACAAAGAATGTCAAAGTAGTCCAACCAGGCCATTATTCATCTCTGACACAGCACTGTGGATATAGATCTGTCTGTGGAACATTTACCATATGAGCTAAAATGCCCTCAATACTTAAGTCAGTGGTTTGACTCCCATGCAGTTCAGACTGCAGTGTGTAATTTCCATTTTCTCTTTCATTTCCTGTCTGTTCCTACTGCCGTATGCAAATTAAGTGCAACACTCAAAATATCCACATACAAAATGAAAGCTCTAAAGCTCCTTAGTTAAGAGCATCTCAACATCACAATCATCTTCATGCATAAACAGATTTTTAAAGTTTAATAATATTGTTGGCCAAATTACAAACTCCAGTAATTCTCTCACACACATTACTATAACTTATTAGAGAACCTGAATTAAGCTGGGCCATCAATGATGTTATCAATAACACTATTACAGGCCAAAACATATTTCCCCTAAAATAAGCAATGTTGGAACTTTAGTCACTTAATCTTATTTTTAATTTAAACTAGAGGAGAGTGTAATCAGATCAACAGCTTCACTCTGACACAATTCTGTAAAAAAAAAAACACCCACATTGGAATATGCTTATTTTAGCAGCACCATGGCACCCCAACTGCACGACAGACTAGTTTTTTCAGATGTAACTGCTTTATACAGAGTAGTAAAACTGATCGCAGGTTTCTGGGTGAGATTCTGGGATCAGACATGCGGGAAGGTCCTGGAACCCCATATATCAAAGTGCCATCACTGTTCTGCTTCAGTAAAATAAATGTGTTCAGCGAGTAGGAAAATATACTGCAAGATTGCCTGGCAATTTAGTCTGGATGACACTTATCTCTGCGTAAAGTGTGTAAAGTGCTCTCTATTTGTGTTTAACCTTAATGTAGGACTAATGATAGCCTCGCAGCTGACTCACTGAATCAATATGGAAAGCAAACCATGAGTAGCTGAAGAGAAATACTTATATTCTGGGATGTTGAGTATACGGATGACAACGCAGACCAATTTGCTTACATTTGACTTCACACCACCTGCATTATTAAACAGCCTGTCATCAGGGTGGGAACCGTCCACAGCTGCATTAATGATGACTCTTACGCTGCGAGTTGCTCAACATGACACAGCACTGACAAAACATTTAAAGGACAAAAATCTTTTCCCACACAGAAGCCAAAGTCAATCAGAAAGCCTTTGGTAATATTTTATGAGTGCATTAAGCTTGTTTTAAAAAATATAACTGATTTAGTAGTCACAACAGAAGTGTATAACATTAGTACATTATCTGAGATGTGAACGTTTTAGAGGGACTCCATTGAATGAATGTCTTCAACATTTAAAACGTTTTAACTTTTGAAGGAAAGACCGGCGGGAAAATGTAAACCACCATTCTTACACAATGATACTTCAGAAGTCCAGGTGTCACATCAGATTATTACAATTATCTGATTACTCCTGGATATGTATTTTATGGTCATGTTTGCAGGTTAATTGTTTTAAGAAAATAGTTATCTGAGAATATCTTTATTATTTAAAGTATAAATATGTATCAAATATCTGTAAATTAATCAATATATATGTAGAATATCCCTGATTTGATAAAAATCACAATGAATCAGTCTGTTATTAAAATCAAAACAAAATGTATTTATACAGCACTTTTCAAGAAGAGCAGAGCAATTATATAAATCAGTGAGTAAATACCACATTAAAATCATTTCATCAGATCAGCCTTCACAAACCTAAATATATAACCTAACCAAATTAAAAACACAAACCTAGTTATTCATGATCTCATACAAATCCAAACAGATATCCTAATGAATCAAATCAGTTCAGTTAAGTATAGATGACTAAGGCCTAATACAGTATAACAAACCCTTTATTATTATGTGTTTATAAACTTTTACTATGTCTATAGTATCTTTCATATAATTTTGATACAAATGAATGACATGTGAAACCACACTGTCACAAAAAACTTGTTTCACAAGCTTTCTACAAAGGGAATATATCTGAAAACAGCAGTTGAACATACAAGGTAAAGGGCCATTAAGCTATTTGTGCAAGTGTGTGTCGAAAAGACTTACTTCCTGCTTTCAGTTTAGCACAACCTCATAACAAAAGATTACTAAAATGGCTTATAGAGGTTTGTGCTTATTCTAAATTGTCCATAAAACAGTCAAAGTCCAGTCCTCAAGATCTACTTTCCTACAACTTTTAGATGCATCCCTTCAACATACCTGAAACAAATAGCAGAAATCCCTTATTTACAAGTCATTCAGTTCTGCACAGGCCTGGTAACAAGCCATTCATTTGATTAAAAGTTGCAGCAGCATAAATCCAGAGAACTGGAATGGGTATGTTAAAATGCAGGTTGCTTTTGGGGTGCTTTTGGGTTGCTTGTTGCCGCTGCGTCCCAGCTTTCTTTTCTGATCTTTTTAAGCTTTTATAATTTGTTGATCAGCTGGTTAAGGCTTCGTTCGTAGCTGCGGGTGTCTTAAGAGTCCATTTCTTTTATTTTATTAAGTATTGGGTCCATGTTTCAATGCTATTATTTTGGCCAGGTAATCCCACCTGCAGATGCAAGCTGCGTGAACCGGTTCTCAACCCCCAGCACAGAGTTGGTGCCTGTATTGAACCAGTTTTGATAACCAGGAGTCGGTGCTTAGGCGGTCAAAAACGCCCAAAGATGGGACATGTTAGTGCCCAACAGTGAGTAGGCCTGATATTTGTATTATAATGATAATCAGTCACAAGATCGGAGGCCACCACTTTGCACTACAAAATTATGCCAGCATGGAAAAGCTGCAGACCTAGAATTGAATTTGCCAGTGGCAAAATTCCATTAAAAAGAACAGGTGTAATTCCTGCTCAAGAACTTCCCAAGAAGGGAGAGACTAATCCTTTTTAACAGGGAAAATCATCCCAACCAGTGGCATTAAGAGCAATCTATGAATCTATTCTGGACCAAACATCGGTTCCATGAAGTTTTTATGCAGCCTTGGTGGAAGTATGCGGTCTGAAACAGAAACTGGCACTCGGTTTAGAAGAAAGTGAACAGAAAACAGATTACTTCATTGTTAGTCACCATCACAATCAAATAATGAGAACATTTAATTGATCAGCCTACCATTCAAGCCATTAAGAGCAATCTAAATTGTGTCATAAGCGTGCCCTAACTGATGCTAATCAAACCAGACCCATCCAGTATAAAGTAAGTGGTTGTGACTGGCTGACTCAGAGTTAGTTTGATGAGAAATTGTAATAGGCAGGAGGTCAGAACAATGATAAGCCAGTCTTTAGATCTACGTTATCCCCAGGCAACTAAACATGTTTTTATTAAGATATTTTTGTGATTTTTACCTTCGCTGACCGTCTCATTGCTTTCACAGCCAAGTGAATTTAAGAACCACCAGACAACTGTCAGTGTGTTTTCACTGTGGGAGCATTTCAGACACGACAATAACCTCCTTCAGAGCCTGGCCCTCCTACTGATGTCAAAGTGTGAAAAATACTGTGCGGTGGCATGATGACATTATTCACTATGACGTGTTGCTTATATTTCCAGAAACTCTCACTTTTTTATTGTAAAGTGTAGTCTAAAACACATGCTGTCAGGCAAATAATTACAGTTTATCTCCAGGAAGTGAATAATGCCTGGTTTGGTATAACTTTCTCTGACTTTATCAAGGGAACCAAAATATCAACCGAATGCTTCCACCCAAGACAATAAACATGTAATACGTAGACTTGCATAAAGGCAGACACTTATTAACAGCTGGGATAAAAGCAGCTAAAGCTACACCCACTAAATACTTTTCGAAGCCTTTGTTTTACCTCTGTCTCTGGGGACTCTAATTTAAAGGGGTTTATGAGTACAAGCAGAGCTCTAACACAATGTGCTGAGGGGCCAAGTAGGAAGATACACATCATTTTGTTGAAGGAGTTTCCTGAGCACTTCTACTCGCTGGGACTTTCTGATAACCCTCTGCACAAGAATGAAGGAGGGAGCTATTCACATGCAAGGCATATGTTCAAAATAGAGAGAAAAAAAGCAGCAGACAAAGAAAGCGCTTGACCTTTTTGAGACTCATTGTACATTTACATCAAGACTTTTATACCTGCTTTCCCCACTAGCCGTTTTCTGTGGTGTAGGCCTCCGTTTTCATATATAGAAACTGTCTGGCTGCTGAGAAAAATACCTCATGCTCCTCACACCCACTTAAAAAGTTTCAGTGGTCAGCTGTGTGTGTGTTTAGCTGAAGAGCTCACGGCGGACGAGTCAATGTGACAGTGAGGTTGGGACCGTGTATGACACAATTTACAGCAAGCAGAAAGCTTATGGTCATGCACCCATCAACACATATGTGAATTAGTCATTTGACCACTCATTACATTCACTAGTTTCAAAGGTTTGAACTTTTACAGAGCGGTTGTGAAAATATTGCTGCAATGGGGAAGATTTGTGCTTTTAAGCGGTGTAAAATTAACAAAGGCCTAAATTCTTAACCTGTTATTCTCATCTGATAACAGACAGCAAACTCAAATGGTGGCAGTGGCAATTTGCAGCATCACTTCTCCAGCTGTATCAGCAAGTCACAAGTCGCTACAGCTTGCCAGAGCCTGCCAGAGCTTCTGCCACAGGCCTGTGCAACAGCAATATAGACTCAGACAGATACGTTTTAGGACTTTTCTTCCACTACTGCAATTTGTACCTGTACCTTGTATTCAAGGACTGCTATGTGGTGTAAGTGCTTTGTGAACCATGTATGGGTGCCTAAGTCCAGTCCTTAAGGTCTACAATCCTGTAACTTTTATCCTTGAGATCCACCCCTTCTCCAACACACTTCACTTAGACAAATGCATTGTTACCAGGCCTCTACAGAGCTAAATGACATGTAGATGAAAGAATTCAGCTATTTCATTAACATCGTATCGAGAAGGGATGCATCTCAAAGTTGGTGGATCTCAAATACCAGACCTTGGTACTCTTGGGATATTAGTTTTCATCTTCAAGTAAGAAGTGAAAAAATTAAAATGTCTGATTTTATGTTGTAACAAAAGGCACACTGCTAAAGGCGGAGAGGAGGCTGATGGCTATTTAAAATAAGCTGGGGCATTTTACAGTGACTCACATGTTTCAGCCAATCAGCAAGATTCCTGGAGCGAAGATGCATTTGCTATAACTAGCTGCTGTCTACCAGCCAGGAATTAGCATCAGCGAGAAAGGCACACACACAATTACTGACTCCTTAAGACTCAAAGAGGGTGGTCTCCACTTCAATAATGGTAGAGCTTTTGTGTCAAAGAGATGCTTGTTTTCTCTTCCTCGGGCAGGAAAGTGAATTTGTCTTGCCAGCTTGGTCTATTTATATTCACCAGAGCATTCTTGGCGATTAGCAGTCATGTGCCCCCCTGGACTGTGGATATAGAGTAGCAATAGATTGAAGGGGCTCTGAATCAAATCTCACATTGACAACTTAATAAAAAATAATTACAGAAATGTTTTATGTGTTGAACGACTCCGCATGTGATTTAGCCAGTAAAATAGAGATTCTGCTTATCAGACAACACGGGTCTGTTCCTAAATGACTGAGGGAAGCCTGTGCACCATCAGAGTGCTGCCAGATTATCGCTTACAACCCAGATGAGATGACAGGTTGATTAAGTGATGTTTGAGACCAAATATGCAAACTAAGAGGAATGGTTTGATATAATTAAATCCTTATTCATTTCCCCTGATGATGAGTCACGGTTTACATCCGTCTTCAACACCAGAACAGGTTCTTTCACTTTGTGGTGGATGGTTGTGCCCTGAAGAAGATGACACACCCAGCTGCAGTGACTCAGATCTCCAACAACACAAGGGCAGGAATGTCTACACTGTAAACAAGTCCTTTTTCTAAACAG
Organism: Pseudomugil gertrudae; assembly: GCA_037177535.1. Lineage (NCBI taxonomy): Eukaryota > Metazoa > Chordata > Actinopteri > Atheriniformes > Pseudomugilidae > Pseudomugil > Pseudomugil gertrudae. The sequence continues at coordinate 12,877,479 of JBAMHV010000014.1, forward strand.
TGACTTGAGAAACAAGCTAAATTGCATACGAGTGTGAATATATGAATTATGAACTTTCATTTATGTACATAACGGACAGTGCTGCTCGAGGATGCTTTAAGAGTGGAGGCTTTTAAACACTTTTTAAATGGTATTCAATCCACACTATTCCACTTTTCATTGCTTCTAAATGCAAAGAACTGCAAATAAACTCAATGTGAATGTACATCAGCAGATGGTGTACTCCTTTGGCAACATAATTATGCAGCATTACCACTTTATAATATTCAGTTTTAGAGAAAAACCTCAAGAAAACATGATTACAGATAATAAAATCCCTTATCATTTGCGTAGATACTTTATTTAAACAGCAGCAACAACTAAATTAAAAATGTTATTTCTAATAGGTAGTTCTGCGAACACATCTTTTAATATTCTAATTAAGTATCAATCACATGATAAGCTTAAGTTGAATTCTGCCATACCGGTTAGTTGTAGGTGAGTGTTTTACATGTTACACCATAACAGTGCACCTCTAAACAGCTGATGAGCTGGACATCACTAGAGCTGCTGGCAAAAATTCAAAGATAAGACACTGGGTCTTTTTCATGCCTCAACTTGTATCTGGGGAACATAAAGAAGTGGCGCTCACCGGCCACACAATCAACACACAAACTGCTCGCTCTATGAGGGTGTCCTGGTATTTAATGAAAGCGTGTGAATAATTCAGCTTGGAGGAGAAAAAAGGACTGCAGCCATCATTAACTATTCACAGAAACAGTATTATGTCAGATGCACACACGCTTGTATTTGCAAACATACTGTACACACACAATACACAAAAAGTACTTTGCCAAAGTAGTGAGCCATCTGCTAGCCCCGAGGGCCTGGCTCTGAGGTTTCAAGGGAGCCAATCTGAGCGTTTTTGAAATCTAACCTACAGAGAGCTTATCATACACCCAGCAAAGCTCAGTTTACTTCAGTATCTACAACAATATATGAGCAAAACATTAGTACCAAAGCTACTTACTATTCAAGCTTAATATAAATATAGTGAATATGAGAAATAATGTGAAATTGCTCAACGTTTTCCGGTAATAGAACTTAGGAGTTCATATTTTTATAAACCATCTTGATTTTTATCTTCTTTATGATCCCCGATCTTCCCTTTAAAACTGCTTTCAGGAGCATCATGTAGCAATCAACCTGTGAGAGTTACAATGCATTTTTGTTTGATTACAAATAGCTTCCTTCTCAATAAGTGTTCCACTATTCTGCACAAATGCAGACCTCCATCTTTAAAAACAAGTGTTGCTCCATATGCACATTAGTTTGAGGAAGTGTGTTTCACATGTCTGTTATCTGTTTCAGAATAGGCACTCTGTGAGGCAAGCTGTTTTCTGTCTACCAAACTTATAAATACTGCAGGCAAGAGACCTCCTTCCTGATGGGAAGGAGAATCATCTTCAAGGATACATCAGGCTTTGTTCTGCACACTATCACTAATGATAGGTCAGGACGATGGATATTTCAGCAGATCGGCTATATATTTATGCAGGACTCTGCAGAGTGGCCTAGAGAAGTCATGCAACTTGCAGTCATATTCATAGTCAAATTCATATGAACAATAAGCACTCCACATGTACGAGTGTGATATAAATTAAATCTGATATGGTTTGGTGGGAAATGGCAATATTTTATATGATATTATGATGAAATACACCATCTTTGCCTTGACAATCAACAGGTATATAAATCATCGTGGTTCAGCAACACTGAATCCCTCACAACGATAGAGGACATCGGTCATGCATGTTGGCTACCGAGATGAATCCAAGACATTTTCTCCCATCCTTGCAGAGGCTGACCACTCCTCGTGACAGATGGAGCCACTCCCTGCACAAGTACACATTAGGCATCATCTTCTCAAGTATGACCAGTCATCAGCTACTTCCTTCATATGGAGGCAGCTCATTCCATCATGCACACAAAGACTGGGTTCAGCTAATGGTAAAATGCTAAATGGTAGCAGAGCTCCTGGCCACTACAGCTCCTACCAGCTGAATGGTCTTCATTGTGTCCCCATGGTCACAGGGGGCTAGCAGAAACAAACTGTTTTTAAGAGGCAATTTGGCAGGCCAGAGTTTTTATCCAAGCAATGCAGCTTCCTCTTGGTCCACGTTAAAGCTTGTTATGAATTCAAAGACGATTATATATACACACTGATATTTGACTGAAAGGCAAACAATACCACAGTTCTTTCTTTCACTACATTAAATGCTTTAGATTAGCAGTAATACAGCATTTACCGGTAACTGACTATATAAGATGTAAGAATAACACAAACACAAGAATAATGTGAATTAGCAACCAAATGGTAAATCTCACACTTATTAGCAACAGCTGAACAACAAGGAAGAATCCAAAAAATAGCATGGTGACAACCACATTACTGTGGTTAACAGGGCAAAAATTAAGTTGACATGTTTTAGTAGAAAAGCTCACAACGAGTAACTGTCACAAGCCTGAGAAACTTTTAATAGAAAGTTGCTTTGCCGGAAGGGGGTTCAGGAAAGGGGGATGACATACAGCAAAGGGCAACAGGATGACACTAAAATCCATGTCGCCTGCTCAAAGGACCTTTGGCCTCTACATAAAACAGTTATTTAACAATCCATGGCTTTCCGTGCATGATTTTAATACATAAATTAAAACTGTGATGTCATTTATGTGCATTTTTTCAGTGCTTAAGAGTCCAGACAAACTCTTATAATCAAAGTGATGCAAATAACACAAGAGTCTAATTCCAGATGCTTGAAACAAAGCATGAAAACAGCTTAGTAAACACACACAGAAACGTAAAAACATTTCTCAAAATCCCCACTAAAATGCCCAGGCAGGTGAAGCAATGGTACTGAACACTTTAGAATTATAAATGGGATAAATAATAGTCACTACAATAGGAGCATCACCACCATGTTTATTCACAACTCCAATGAGGGTGGGTGTTGTGTAAACTATAAGTACAGAATTAAATCATTTACTAATATATCCTATATTCAATTGATACACTATAAAGAAAAGCTATTCAATGTTCAAACTGATAAACTTTATTGTCCTTTTTTCCCAAATATTTACTCATTTTGATTATGATGCCTGCAACACAAAGCTGGTACGTGCAATAAAAGACTGGGAAATGCTCAGAAACACCTGTTGGGAATGGGGATGGCTAGTGGCTACGTCACCGTAGCCGAAAAAGTCACTTCCGTGTCCAAACCAAACCACAATATAAT
>JBAMHV010000014.1:12892869-12910373 GCA_037177535.1 Pseudomugil gertrudae
CCCTGTTCTGAGGTGCGTCTCGCTCCACACACACCTTATAACCCTGTTCTGAGGTGCGTCTCGCTCCACACACACACAAACCCTGTTCTGAGGTGCGTCTTCAGAGCAACTCGTTTGGGCTTTAAATATGAACGAGGCCTGTCATGCCCAGCCCCCCTCCAGGTCACAGAAAGTTCAACTCCACCCTGTTCTGCCATGTTTGTAGCTTGATAGCAGCGATACGCTAATCTTCCGGCAGTGAAACATTTTATTGGCAAGTTTACTTTAAATGTCAACGTATCCGATTCACGAAATTGATTACCCGGAAGTCACCATGCAACCTGCTGAACAGATGGCTACTTACCCCTCACAGCTAAGGTATAAAATGTGGGAATGGTTAGGTTATATGTAGACAAAAAGCAACTAATAAATGATAGCCAGCTATGCCAGTCAGATCATTAAAACCTGGCAACTACTCTGGGGAACTTCTTCATAGCCCTTCACCTGTGTGGGTAGATATGAACTGTATAACAACACTTGCTTTTTATCTTTATATGTGCGAATGACAGCACTTGACGCCAGTGAAATTAAGCAACACCAGTGTGTTTTGGCCTTTGTAAATGTTACCTGTAAAATTTAGAGCATTTCACCCAAGTTTGAATGTTTTTCCCCTTTTTCACCGTCAATATTACTGTATAACGAGCAGGCATCTACTACAATAAACATTACTTTCAGTCATTAACGGCACAATTAAAAAGTCCTGTACGTTCACTGAAAGAACATTTTAGTGTTTACTATAAGCACACAACAAGTGTTAAGAGTACTATCCAAGAGTTTCTTTTTCTGAAAGAAGCCTCAAAATCAAGTGACGTATAAAGCAAAAGAAACTAAATCCAGTCTGCCATGCTGTCAGACATACGCATCACAGTTGCTACAAATAGTCATGATAATGGTAAGGTCACACTACTGAAGGCAATGTATTCATTTACATTTTCTATCAGATAAATTCATCCATGTCTTTTGGGGTTTTTGGTTTCTCTGTTTAACCACATTACACACAAAATAGGAGGTAGGGAGCATTAAAAATGGTCCCGATCCACATTCAAATCATATCGTGCTGCAATCAGCAGAGATTAAATCTCATAATGTGTATTATCAATATGTTAATTGATATTTTATCCTTTTGATATCACAAATGTTGTTAATAGCAGTACATCACAATCTATCTCACTTTAGTCAACATTTTTCCAAAATGAAAAATGTGCAACAGATCTATACTATCTACATCTTTGATGGCTCATACCACAGCAGGTAACCGCTCAGGGACAACTAGGCTGAAAATTGAACTCAGCTGATTGATAACTTTGTCTGTATGATTTTAAGGGGTTTCCTCTAGCTTTCAGTATAATCCGAGACACTGTGTTAGTTTAGGGGTTCACCTAGGTAGACAGTCTTCTTTTGTAGGGTAGTTACAGGACAGTCCTTGTGTGCCAGCAATAGCTGCTTCAAATGAGCCACTTCGTTCCGCAACAGTGACACCTCGTTCTGCAAAGACAGAAAATCAGGCTGATCAATACTTCATTAACGGTTATACAGTATACAGATAGCACAAAATATGTTCACACTAATGCTCAGAAACTAATTGATTGAAGCTGGGAGAGGGGGAGAGTTGCATAACATTAACATTAACCACACACTAACAGCATAAAATACAATGAATGGTCAGAATGGGTTTAAAAATGTCCCATTTGAGTAATTATTCAGTATACTTTCTGTTAAGTTTTCATAAAAAACTGCCTTTTAAACTTTACCAGCTAGCTGTGTGCTTTGAACTAACACATTTCATCTTTGTCCGCCCACTACGAGCCTACTCACCGACAGTGAGACGTTCAAATTGCTGAGCTCCTCAGCCTTCTTCTCCAGAGAACTGACCCACAGCTTGCGTTTCTGCCTGCAGCGCGATGCCGCTGCCCTATTCCTCTCCAGGAAGCGCTGCCTTCGCTCATCAGGGTCATCATCTACCGTCCGCCGTCGACGCCCACCTGTAGGCTGTGCTGGAGATACCTGAAAGGAGAAGAGGGGAAGAGGAAACACACAGGCAAGAAGAGCGGAAGAAAGACAAGAAACAAATGGGGAAGACTGAGTCATAGTTTCATTATTTCAGGGTACCACACATAATTAGCTTAGCTAATGAAGTAACATGCTTTTTTTGTATTTCAGAGAGGTAAGAAACTCTGGCATAGTAGGGGTTTTGGGAATTACACCGTAAGTACCTGAGGTTGTGCAGGTGATGGTGCATCTGGCTGCTGGACAAGAAGCTGACTCTGCTCTGCTTTTTGAGGTACCATAGGACTACTGCCCATGGCCATGGCCATGGCTCCCATACTGTGCCCTGATGGGCTCTGCTGAGACAGTGCAGCCTTCAGACGCTAAAGGAGATCAACCATATGAACAATATTATTATTAACTGCTAAGAAGTGGCAACTTGCAATAATGATTTGATACCAACTGACAGGGCCTAAAGGTACGCATCTGCTCATCAGCTTATTAACATTTACATCACCACTATTCAGCATTTAGAGAATCCCAATCTGTCATTACATATCAAGCTTTCACAAACATTGATGATATAACTAAAGTGTCCTATGAAACAAGACTGAAAATGTTTTTTCCAGTCACCACTGGGTGCTTGGAATCACATAAATCCATTTCTCATAAAGTTTAAGGGTTAAATAAATGAGCTACTGCAGTAAAAAGTCATATGATGAACAAACCACAGCAGACAAAGTCTGCAGGGTAAGGATGGAGACAAGAAGAATAGATAAAGATATAAATAGAGAGCTAATCTAGTGCTGACCATCTTGGCCTCAGAGTGGATGCTGTAGCCGGAGGGGGAGTTAGAGCCGCTGCTGCTGCCTCCCAGAGGGGGACCGGGGATCCCAGGAATGTTGGGTACCATACAGATGGGTCGGGCCAGCTGGAGACAGTAAATGATGTAAAAATAAACATAAATATTAATCAAAGCTAACCAACTTCTCACAAAAGCTAAGACACAGCTCTGCCTTACATTAATGACAGAGGGCATCTGCACAGGACCAGGTAGCACAGGCACAGCCTGGCCCGAAGGAAGCATCATCATTGGGTAATGGCTGCTTGGTGAACTAGGCAGGCACACAATGGAGAAGCAAATTACTGATACTTGTACTTCAGTAAATGAATAAAGTGTAAACAAAACAACAAACATGTCAAAGACCTCCTTAAAGAACTATTATTCTTATTCTAAAGATGAAAAATGCAATAAATACTCAATATGCAATTTACTTCTTAGCTACAAACATAATGGAAAATTTTAGGGCATTCAAAACAAAGACGGACTTTTTAATGAGAGTCGGCACAGCAAGAATCGCAAGCGACGGTTGTGTTGTGTTCATATTTCAAAAAGGAGCTCTTCTCACAGCCAGGGCCACATTAACGATGATACTGGTAACAATTATTTTTGTGTCTCTCTTTAACTTGGTTGGTTGTTTGAGTAAGTTGTCTCTGTGTTGGGTGTAGGAGGGACTGGCAATATGTACAATGCTGCTTCTTGCCCAGTAGCTGCTGGGACAGACTCACACTCCTTCAATGACTCTCACATGAATGGATGGATCCTGATGTTGCAAGTGTACATGGTTTGATGATGTCACATCCACATGGTTTATTGCAAGTTGTGCCATAAAAAAAAATCATATCTGGAAAACATCTGTTATATTTTGTCCATGTGAGTTAAATGAGCCTTTGTTCATTCCTATGATCTGTACTACTTATCCCAATGAAGGCTTGCGGGTAGCTGGGTTAGTAGAGTTCATGAGCAGGAATACAACTCACCCCAAAGTGCGGTTTGAAGGTGGTGCCTGTGTGATGACAGAAGTGGGTGACGGCATGGTGGGATGGAGAGCATCAAAACCCAAATGTAGTGGAAGAGAACCTGGACGCACAATAGTTGGGGTGGGAGCTGAATTCCTTGGTGGAGTGTCCTAGTGGATGACAATTGCAGTAATATAAAGCAGTTCATCCACCCCCCCATGCATGTCATTTATATAAAGACTGTATAATACTATGCACAACCAACGTCTTTGTAAAACACAATGATAAAAAACAACAAACCACATTTTCTGCCTGAATTAAGGACATTTCCCATTTTTTGTACCTTTCCTTTGACTACAGACTCTCTGTTGCCGTCGGATTTTCCAGATTCAGGGCTGTCTGGTGGAGAGGAGTCAACCTCTACAGCTACCTCCTTTTTCACCTTCACGTCCGATGGTGTCTGCAGGCTCATATCCAAAGCCACAGAATTGGCAGAAGGGAGCTAAGATATGACAGACAATAAGAGTTCACATGACCGATGGCAATGCATGAAAAGGGAAGTTGGTATCTTTCTTACACACCAAAGACCCACAGTTTCACTTTATGAAACACTGTTTCCAGTGCTAATAAGACACTGAAGCACCAAAAAAAAAAAAAACTTGTCAAACTGCGGCAACAGCTGAAATTCTAATGAGCGCAAAGTGTGCAAGGAAGGAATTTCAAGTGGCGGTTTTTAACTTAATCAGCAGTTGAAGTAAGAAGAAGGGGAAGTAAAAGCCATTTTTCACTGGTTTCTGAACATAGTATTATGTGTTATAACATATCACATCACATCAACATCCTCATACCATACGTACAGAGTTCTTGGCTCTCTTGTCTTCTTCGTCTTGTTCGAAAGAGCTGGCCAGCTCATTAAAGAGACCAACCTCCTCGCAGTTCTTCAGGAAGCGTGTGGGAGTAGGTGTCTGGTCTGGGAAAGGCAAAGGACAAAAAAAAGAAAGAGATGACCATTAAAAACAACACTATCACACTCGAACACAGAAACCTTTGTTATATACTGCGTTGGAAACACAATAAGATATACTAAGCAGTTTATCTGAATAATGGAGAGGATAATTATCAACATGGTGAGACAATAGTACCTGCGATGATAACAGAGTCTGTCCTGGGTGGTCCGAATTTCAATGTCATCTCATGCTTGTGTTTGTGTACCGCTAAGTGGTCCTCATTAGTAAACCTCTGGATGATTAAACAAGAACAGAGGAAAGTTAGGAATATTACATAACTTAGTCAAGAAGTCAATGTAACTGTGTCCTGGTGGCCTGAGGAAATAAACATTGCTTTAACCTAAATATTATATTGCAAAAGCAAATCAGAGAGATGTAACACAGCACATGCTGCCTGTAAAGTGAAATTATGTGACATCCCACAAAGAAAACTTTATCTGTCGTGTACAATTCCTGCCCTGTTTAGGCCTATTATAACCAGAGAATAAAAGCTCAAATAACCTAATGCCAACTAAACATTTATTCACATAATAAAGAGCAGGTGTGTAAGGTTCGGATTACAAGGAATGAGCAGTGTAATGGGCATAAAAACCTCAAATTAAACGACACATTAAAATAAGTTTAATTCATTTTTATCATACTGGCTGGTCTATAAAACATAAGGATACTATAAACGGTGGCTTTGCATTTATCCATATTGTGTTACTTCCAGCTAGGTGTCCATATCAGAAGCTACCAGACACATCAGACATAATAACGAAGCACTAACTGCCTTCCTCGCAGACACGGAACGTCTTCTTTTGAGAAGTGGCGACGTGATTCACTCAGAGACGTAGGAGGAATAATCTTGGCCCTGGCATCGGCCTGTTCACCATTCACTGCAGCCTATTTTAGGGTGCCGCGTTGCAGTTGCGAGTTCAGTCGCAAGAGCAAAGTGGAAACACAGTCAAGTGTCAGGAGCCTTATTTTTAGCCCCACCAGAAAGCATCACCAATACAACCGTGTCTCATCCGTCTTTTTCCTCTGAACGAGGCTACTAGATCTTGTGGAGGAAACTATCTCAGACTAATCTCCCTGCATGAAATAATGGCAGCTAGGATTACCTTTCCCCATGCAATAAATACTAGGCAACATATTTACGGGGCAAGCTGTTGTTGTTGTTGATGTTAACTTGGTAAAGGGAAAACCCTGAGCAAAGCCAAAAGTCAATCATCTCTGTTCTATTATGGGCATGATTCAGACTTTCCTGGGGGACAACTGCTGCTTGTAAAGGGCAGCAGTAAAACAGCATTTGGACATTAAGACCTTGCTATGTTAGGGATGTTCTGTATCTAACAAATATATATAATCACAGTGGTATTATAGTAGTCTTTAAACACTGATACATGGCAAGTCCAGACATAAAAGCAACATTAAATGCTTACATGAGCAGGGAAAACAAAAAATGTCAAACTTTTATTTATTTTATTTAGCTGGCTACATTTTATTTGGAGATGTCTTGTTCAGATAAAATAGTACAGCAATGTTTTTGTAGCCAAAGTTGTTTAAGTTGCAGAAGCTAATGTTAATTTGTTGGTGAATCAATGGGAAGTGTCACACCAGCCTACAACTCCAGATCTGTTTAGTTTGACGCTCAAACAACACCGCTGCCACGGCCGCATCTGCAGGCCACCACTGCCATCACAGTCAGTTTGTCTCAAAAAGCTCCCGTGACGTTGCTTTAACTGTTTGCTGAATTAATAATGGGATTTCAAATCAAATATTCAGAGTATTTACTTCCCAAACACAACATGGAGTCTCCTGGGGGACTGCAATGTTGGGAAGGAAAATAACTGAACCGCTCTTTATTTATTTATCAAACAAGCATGCTTGATTGCTTTACATGACATGCTGTTCAAACCGGAAACACATCAGATCACCTCGAACCAAACAACCAAATAAGTCTTATAGCTGCCAGATGTTTTCTAGACTCATCCACGTTTCTCCTGCAGACCCCTAGAGAAGGACAAAATACCCTAAGGACGTTACCTTAACACTACATCGGACAGTTAATAAGCACATCAGATATTATATTTCCTATGTTAAACAATCATCAGGTTCAGAAAATACTTCTTGTAATTTCTTGTTCTTTTCCACGATATCAAGCCACGCGTCAATAATGCACCGTGTTAGTGGCACGTAAGTGCACTACTGGCAGCTGAGTCACTGCCGTGGCTCAAACCTGTGTCTGCAGGCGCTTCGAGTCAGCAGTGACAGGTTGAAACAATAACTCTGCTCTGATTACTCACTGGAGCTTCCAGTGAGTCATTGCAAAAGGAGACAGAATTGTCTCACAACAGCATGTGAGCTAGAACATTACTAGTGGGGTCTTCATCGTCAGTGTTGCATAATTCAGTTCATTTGCATGTGCTGGATAGGAAACATACTTTTTTCACAAAGAAAACCCACCAAACTGCTTTGAAATCAAGTGTACAAAAGAAGAACTTTTGTATTCAATGAGAGGGCTCGCACATAACAGTCTAACTCTGAGGCATACACGGAGTTAGGAAATATTCTATGAAAGGTCTGAAATCCTGGACAAAGTGGGAGACCACTTACCTGTCCGCAGCCAGGAGCGTTGCACACAAAAGGCCTGTCATCCCCCATTTTTGCAAAGAGCTTGCAATGTAACTGTGGGAGAGGAGAAGAGGAGAACATTGCTGTGGCTTTTCTAGATCTGTGATCCGGCAAATCCTGAAAACAACAAAACAGGGATGCCGTGGCTTGTAGTCGTTAGCCTGAGCAGGAAGCCGGGTGGTATTTCAAAATAACCCTGGCAAAGAGGAAAACATGCACAGAGGCAGCAAGAAGAAGTTTCCCTGGCGATACTTCCTTCACACAGAGGGGCTTCTGGTTGGCCAATGAGGAGCTGCTCACAGGCGAGGACGGCAGCGACCGTGTACACAAAAGCATCTCCCTCACCTTCTCCCTTTCCCTCTTTCTCATTTGGCTTCGATTTCAATCCCTCCTCCTCTTATTACCACTCCCTCTCTTCACCTCTCCAGCCTCTTTCAACTTTTACCCTTCTTGTGGCCTTCATCTGGAGTCTCCTGCTCTGATTTGGCTACTTCACCTTGCTCACTGCCCGTTTCAGTCCTCTACTTAAGCCTTCAACCCCTTGGACTCCCATGTGAGTCCACAGACATCCTAAACTTGAGTTGGCCTGCTCAACCCTCACTCGTGTTAAGTAACTTGTAAGGTTTAGCATTTGATTTAACATTTTTAAGACAATAAAGGGATTAAAAAAAAGTGTTAGCAGGCAAAGCAAAATATCTAGAAAAGATATATCTTTTAATCAATGCATGGTTTGCAGAGTTTCAGTATGAGCGCTGATGCTTTCATCTAAGTCTCTGCAGCAGAGACAGTGATGGGTGTGTGAACAAAAGAGAATAAACAGTTGGAGGTGCTATAATTGAGTCAAGTGAAAATGTAACAGTCAGATAATGAAAAAGGGAACTGAATAGTTCTACAGATTAAAGGGCTTTTCTCATCAAGTATATTACTTGTTCAGTGTTGTCAGGATTTAATAAACATAGAAGCTTTCAAACATCCATTCATAGCTTTCAGAACACACTACATTTGTCTTTTTGTTATTGGTTGTGCAAAACCAAGAATGCCATTAAAATCATAATGAAGTATACATGATGAATCAAGTCATGGAAACCGTTAGTCTTCCTTATATTCAGAAAAGTAAAAACACTAAAGTTGTCCTCTTCCGGTAACAACTGGGATATTCAGATATTTGTTCTTTCATATATTTATTATGAAGAAACAACCACAAAAAATCAACCTTTAAAATGCATCTGCATAAAATGTAGCTCTGTTAGGACATCTACATAAATCATGTCTAAATCTTTCTACAGAGCTCCATTGCTGCTGTACAGCGTTACACATGCGCAGACTCCTGTTTTGGTTTCTCCTCTTGTTGTGCCCCAGCTGAAATGGCATAAACTAACGGAGCACGGCTTGCTGCATCCATCAGCGATTCTACCCCATCTCAACCAAAGCCGCCCGACCCTGCACAGCCAGATAAAACTCCTCGCAAAGACAAACTGAAAGTTTAGAAAAATAACTCATTAAAATTAAATCGGGAAATTGCTGAGATGGGCGGGTGGGAGGGAAAGACTGCCATGAATGTTTTAGCACTCTCAGCTGGCCCAGAGTGACGTCTGGTAGCTATTACGCAATTCGATCCCATTGACAGCACGGCGACCAACATGCATCAAACACCTTGTTGTGTATTAAAAGCATTTAATGAACAAAAGATCCCTTGTTTAGATGCTTATAAATAAAGTTTTACTCCTGAATATGTACTGTTATGAATAGAGATTCTGTCCAAATGTACTGAGATATAAAACCACAATGTACATCAAAGATATCTGAAATTTTCACTTTGTCTTGACTTAACAAGGTAGCTTCTATAGATCACTGGTATAACTTGGTTTTATTTGCATAAAATGGCAAAAAGGCTGTTTTAAAGCTCCAAAGTACATCATTTCAACAAGCAACAGGACTTTTAACAACTATTGTTACACAAAAGCCACAATAAATTCTATTGTTCCTACTATATAGGTTCAGCGTGTCGCCTAACATTATTGAGTGGGACAGATTATTCATTACTTTGGCCAGGCATAAATGTCTGAAAGTTTTCCCAGTGTTGAAGTCAGTATATTTTCCTCCTTCCTCCCTCCATCTCTCCCTCTGCTGAGGACAGCTGCCCCTGAGCCAACACATGATTACTGAAGCCTTGTGCTGGAATATAACGCTCTCCCATGACGCTGAGCTTGTAACGAGCCAAACTGTTCTGTCTTTCAGCTCCACATTTTAACGAGAAAAGGGCTTTGAATTGTATTTCCAGACCAAAGCTGCTCCTCTTTGCACAGACCAAAGAGTCTATGAAGCAGAACAGTTTGGAGTCTTGCAAATGTCCCACATGCTATGGAGTAAAGCAACAGGTCAGCGCCAGGGCCTCGCGAAGTGCTTCCAATCCACTGAGTCTATTTGTGCAGAGATGTGTCAGCAAACGAGATACTGCGTCTAGATCGTTATACCGAGGGTGTGGACTGAGAGGGGATACAGACACATCTGGCGTCAAGAGTGGGAACAGATTTCAGAGTTTACATCTTACTAAAGACATACTAGACATCAACATGACTTGCTGGCACTCAAGTGAAAGGCAGAGTTTGAAAGTCTATGATAAGCTGCAGATGAAAAATGCCATTTGTTGTCATAGCCGCTCCATTTTATTATTCAAACGTGGTTAAAACGGACACTTTAGGCCTTCATCGTGTGTGAAAAACCAATGCATCGTTCCAAAGGTCTTCAAAAACTGTAGTACAATTTAAAATCATCTGCTACACTCATTTATAGGTTGACAGAAATACTGCTATTAATTAATGATTTGATTGTCAGATGCGTGTTACAGAGTATAAACTCGAGGAGTAATTTAGGAGTTGACAGTGTTAAATTTTACTGCACTGTGTACAATGTCTGCAGCCCTCAACCCTGAGAGGGACAATAAATCAGTAAGCTAGTTACAGCACCCTCGATGCACATCCCTGATATTCATCACAGGCAGACTTTAATATCAAGTCCACCTGTTTTCAGCACCTTTCATCCAAGGTGACATGGAAGCACTTGAAAGTATCCTAATTCCTCTCTCTCTCATTGAACTGCTGCCAAAGTCCCAATGTTAACTTGGATTTCTCCAACTCAGCAGGTGTAAGGGAACAAGTCCCAGCTATAATCAGCTGCAGTGTTTGATGCAGCCTGCTAGGAAACTGACTAAACAAACTGTATTAATAGCTCGCACTGCAACTGTGACGTTGGAATCTGAAGCTTAAATTGCAAGAGGGTAGGGGAGACCCCTCTAAAAGAAATAAAGGACTGTGTGCATGTGTGTGGGCAGGGAGGCGGGGGGGACAAATTGTTAAATAGAGGAAGACAGAAAGAAAAATGCCCTCAGCAATTGGTAAGTTAAGTACCGTACTGTATCACTGATGAGTATAGAATCACAGGTGAGGTTAAAGACAGGATATCTAGGTTGTGACTGGGTGTGTGCAGCAGCCAACACGCTTTTATGCAAGCAAAGCGAACACAAGATTGTACATGGAACAAATGAAATCCTATACCCACGTCTGCATAAATAACAAGGAATAAGAGCTAAATCCATACCGAGCTGGCAAGACAACATTAAAAAGACCAGAGGCAGTATTCTAAAATTAAATAAGACACAATTATGATTTATGCATTGAAGTTTTAAGGAGCTACTGTTAGTTATATACTATAATAAAAAAAAAAATCAGATGACATTTAGTGTTTCATCCATGGACAGCTTTGCTTCAGTCTATACTTAATGCTGCACAGGGATACCAAACATATAAAACTGACCAAGACACTGTAGCAAAAAGCATTTTTATAGTGATTTACACATTGAACTGATTTTACTGTACAAGGTGCATTTCTGTTGCACAAGACGTCTACTGAGAATGTGTCAAGATGTAAAGAACATGCTGTATTTTTCTGTGGTGAAGCCTTCTGTAAGTGGTGGAATGAAGTACAAGTCTGCCAAAAACATGACCTACATTCCTAATGAAGGTGTTGACATGCATGGGGACACGGATCGTCGGGCGTTCAAGAGTTCAGATTGCAATACTATGGATATCACTACTTGAGACGCTCAGTTCTTGGGAGGTTCTTCTTGCAGACCAAAATTATTTTTACATCTTCTGCCGAAAAATAAACAGTCATGTCAATATCTTTGCAGAAATCTAACCATGCAAAAGTGTCGAATGCCAAAATGAATTCCCAAAGTCCAATAAACTTTAGTTCCTTCTTCCAAACAACTGACTGGCTTGTTACGGTTTCTCATTTTTAGCCTCCATTAGCTCCTGGCTGCAGATTTAGCCCTGCCTTTTCCCGTAACAAGACCGCCTATTCTTTGCAGCAATTGGCCATCAGCACATCAGTCAACAGCATCTCATGCACGCATAGCTTTGGGCCCCGTCAATAACAGCAGCTACATTAATCTTATTGGTTAAAACTACAAAATCAACTTTTTTTGTATTCACGCGAAACTAATGGCTAGCTGCAGATGCTAGCGTCAAAAACAGGCCGGACGCGCATAGAAAGTGCGAAATAAGAACGATACCAACTGTTTATGCTTTGACAACACGCATAAACGAAATATTAATTATGAAACCCAAATTAAACATTTTAAAAGACATAAAAGACCACTAAAATCACATACGCAGATAAAGATAACAGTTAGTTGGTTAGCAGACTGACACTTGAGTGCAAAGCAAGACAGGTATAAATGTTGTAGTTAACCGAACAGTTCTGACAATTACAGAAAAGTCTAGATTTAACAGTAGCAAGCACTGAAAACTGTCGAGCCTGGCGCAAATTTGCTACAGTTTAGTGACGTCGACTTATCGATGACAAATTTAGGGGTAAATAAAGAGTTTACAAACTCACCCTAGCGCCTCTCTCTCTGGCTCCCCTCTCCTCTACTCTCTTTTGGAATTTGACACTCCCCTTGATGAACAGTTATCGCGAGAGTTCGTGAGATCTCGAGAAAAAGACTTTCCAGCACAATGGTCACGTTCAGCCTAACCTTCATCATTTTGATAACCTGACATCAGGCGAATCAGGTGAAAACTATATTTAGAAAGGTCCAAAATACAGCCAAATACTCCCGTGTGGCACTATTATATATTGAAAAGGACTTTCCCTTTTTTGGGTCTTATAAAATGAGCATAAATATGGCATAATATTTGTTTATCATCAAAAGCAAAGAAGCAAAAAATCCATTTAAAGGGGGATGAAATTACTATTTAAATATCCGGGGACATACGATTAAATAGGAACTTAAATAGTAGTAAAATCTTTCTTTTATTAAACACACATATACATTCGCTTTTAAATTTAACAAAAAAGCCCGTTGTTTAAATTTGGATATGCTAAAAGAAACAAGATATTCTTAATTAGTCTGTTTAGAATATAAATGCCTTATGAGTTAAATCAAGCTGGACACAAAAATATAGTGAGTTGTTTACATCTAAATGCTGAAGAAGCTCGATCGATTAAATAAGTTTCATATATAATCCAATCTATAATTTTTAAAAAGTCCTTCATATAGTACATTTTTCTCTTACATTTTAGGATACAAACCTACTGTAAATACTAAGCATCTGTTTGTTTTAAGCTCATCTTTTCTCAAGTAAGATAAAGGTAATTTAGGTTTGGTCCAAATATTCCTCCATCTTCTCTTTCTGACTGAAAAGACATTACAGCCATATAATATAACGACCATCAGTCCTAATCTGACATAAAAAGCAGCAATGCATAATCATAAGATCCCACTATTAGAACTCATTTTATTGATGTGAAATGCATTGACAGCAAGCTTTCTGGTGTCATCAGCGGCCGGCGTTACTACAAACTGTGACTTTTCTCCCATTAAAAGACTCAATGTTTAATTCTCACACATCATTGGCTCTGTATTTATAAAGCTGTAGAGACCCCTAATGGATCATCTGAGAACTGAATATGTTCATATGAATCTCTGCATTTCATCCATAGGAAGCGATTAAAGGCACAGTCAGCAATTTCAGACCTAAATTTTGCCAAATGATTTCCCTGGAAGTTGTGGTTCATTGATGTTTCTACATTGTACTGAACAAAAATAAAGTTATTACACAGAAAACATTGTTGAATAACTGATTTAGAAGGGCAAAGGGCATTAGTGAAAGATGTCCTATGTCAGAAAGCAGCACAAGTATTGCTTCTGGTATTGTTAGTTCACCAAAACAGAGCTGAGGTTTGAACCATTAGCAACACCATTTATTTTCTTACTAGTGTACAGGTGCTGTGAAAATAAAGTTTTTGCATCAGAATGTGATCAATAAATGAATATAGGAAGAAAATTGTAAGTGATATTTATAAAACAAAGAAATGGCATTTTGGTGAGGAAAAAGGTGGCCCAGAATAAAAAAAGCATTTACTTGTTGTACGCTGATAAAGAAAACAAGCACCTTCTTTTGGTGAACACAAAACATACTTTTTTTTTTACATCTGCAGTTACAGGCAAACAGAAACAAGCACAAAATGGTCAGATTTTAGACAGCTCTCAAACACACTTGCATTTTATAACTTATATTTTTGTGGGTTCTTAAATGACAAAAACGTAGTATTCACACCATTTTATGGTTATATAACACGTCAACACTAAATTTAATAAAAATGTATCATTTTGGACCAGTGGGCACCTTTTAAACTTAGAATTGTTTCCAGTCTTAAACTGCTAAATTTTAATAAAAAAAACAGAAACAAGAAATGATTTATACCATCTTGGCAACAGGAACTGTCTCCTCTTAAAATAAGCTTTTATAAATAATAAATGACACGACAGACGATGCGCTCACATAGCATTCATCACAAGTGAATAGTTGTAAAAGACTAACTGGCACATTTTGTGAAACTAACAATAATATTCAACCTGCTGTTTCTACATACGTATGTTGATCCCATCTGCCCCTAGTTTTCTTTACTCCCCTTTTTTCTTATTTTTCATTTGGTAAGTATCAAAGACAAATGAGTGGACTACAAGAGGAACTGCACCTTTTTTATACAAATTTCCTCCAGTCTGACTGAACATTAACCTTCACACATGTTCAAACTCAATTTTACCACAAGAAATTGATTTTAAACAAATCCCCCCCAAAAAGAAAAAAATCTGCAGCCAAGTATCCAGACTTGATGTACAAAATATTAATGAAAACATTTCATTTACTAACATTTTCAGAGGTGGTTTCTTACCGTTTATAGCAGCTGGATGATTGGACACAGCATGTTTTATCACTATCTATTCCTATAATGAAGTCAATACTTTTTTATATTATTGCTCCTTTATGCACCACATTAAAAGTGGACAGAGGCCCCAATGCAGACTTGATTCCTTTCATAGAACTGAACAAACTTATCAATCCACACTAAATTACTGCTCAGTCAGATGATGTGCAACTAAATAAAAAAGACAGAATTGTATTAACCTCTCTAAATACTTGAATTTGTTTAGCAAGGGCTACTGTCAGACTTTTTTCCTGTGAATCAGTACACTTCTTTGCCAATAAATGCAGTGTGATGAGCTGTTTAATCATTAGCCAGTGAGGTCAGAGAATGCCCAGATAGCTTCATCATCATCAGTCTCTCAACAGTAGATACTCTTTGATGGTCTCTGGTAAAGGAAGCTCCTTCACGGCGGTGGGTAGGAACTGTACCCCGAGACTCTGCCGCACAGCACAGCGTGCCAGAGAGCGAAGCGTCGGAGCCTGAGCCACCATGTCAGTAAGCTTTGCCAACAACTGGGGATCCCTACTTAGCTCCCTGGGTAGGGTGCCGTCAGCCCGCCGGATCTCAAACCGCCCTGCTGCTCGACACAGCAGCTCCAAACACTCTTCTTCTTGTTCAGTGCCCAGTCCTCTGGCTAACAGGGCCACCAATCGGGAGATAGGAGTCTGGCCTTTCAGGTTGGTAACATGGACCTGAGCTCCATATTCTAATAAAACTCTGACACTCTCCAAGTTACCTTTCATTGCTGCCCAGCTCAAAGGTGTGTCATTGTTATAGTCCCGGGCATTGGGACAGGCCCCACTTTCCAAGAGGGCCCTCACGCATTCTGGGTTATCTTTGAAGGCAGCCCAGTGAAGCGGTGTGTCCTTGTTGCCATCCAGGGCATTCGGCTGGGCCCCATACTCCAACAGCAGCTCTACACAGCTCTCATCCTTTTCAGCAGCATAGTGCAGTGCTGTACGGTTATACCCATCCAAAGCATTCACCTAGTGAGGAAATTAAATATTCCCAGTGATTTTCAGTTCAGAGATGTGACAACTATTGGATTTGAATTTAAACTGCATTTTATCTAATCTTAGTGTGGTACATTAGGTTGAAAAATTTACCACATTTGGAAATAATTCTTTTATAACACTATATTAAGTATAAATATAGTGTGAGATAAATAATGAAAAACTGATCATTTACACCCAAAATAAAAGCTCAAAAACACTGATTTTCTAAAGAAGCAAGGGTACTACTTCAAGACATACATAATTCTTTCAATCCTGCTAAATTCTGAGTTTTATTATCCCCACAGATTATATCTTATTTATATTGGGGGACAAATTTGAATATTTTATTTTTAATTAGCAGTCAATGAATAGAAATCAAAAATTCACAAAAAGAAAAGAAAAAAATAATAGATAATATAAGGCTAATCAAAGAGTGTTAGCTGAAGCATATGCTTATTATGCCAACCCTTATTTTAAGGCTTTATCTGCAAATCCATTTTTACAAAAAGGAAGAGATCTGCAAGACTAGGAATCAAAGAAAAAGCTAGTCATGAATCATAAAGTAACTTGCCTAACAATTTCTTTTGCATAACAAAAGAAAAATATAAACCAGAAACTGTAACACAATACATTTTCTCATCATTTTTCCAGTACTTTACTTTTAAACATATTTTTAAATTATTTGTTTAAAAAGAAAACTTTTTTTCTGCAAAATACACTTATCATATCACAAATATCATGGCCAGTAAATGTACTTTCATAGCCTTTTACCAAACTAAATACATTTTTTACTCTTTCTGCTTTGACTTTAACATTTTACCTCCTTAAAAAGGAAACAAAAATGAGTAAAACTAATCCACAGCATACCTCTGCACCCTTCTCCAGTAGTAGTTCCACACAGTCTGCGTCAGCTACCATACAGGCACAGTGCAGTGGTTTAAGTGTGCCATGCATCCGGTTGACATCAGCTCCCTAATGAAAACAGTAGATGATCATGATATAAATAATAGATATGGCACTTGAGAAACACCTTTCATTTAAAGTGTAACAGAATGATGAAGGGGCTTACCTTACGAATAAGATCCTCCACGTTATCATGTGGGAATGAGCGGATGGCTGCAATAGTGCGGATGAGCCTCTCAGACAAGGAGTACTTACTTTGAATGCTCTGCATGATGTACCACATAGTAGAGCTCATATGTGACAGAGGACCATTGCACCCAGAGCAGGGGTGATGCTGTGGCACACAGAAACAGATTGTCCAAAAAGGTTGTATTAAAAAATGTTAAATGGAATAGCATCAACAAATACTGCAACGAGAACATATGATAACGAAAATAAAGGTAATAAATGTTTTTCATGTACATCTTAATCGAATTAAGATCCAGTTCATCTTTTCATTTGCTGTATAATTGTTTTCTTTCCTCTTCTAATTTATTTTTACATATTTTTTTAAATAAAGGGAATATTTATATGACACCAGTAGCTGTGGCTAATGGAGCTAACTGTTAGAACAAGTATCCGCTGAGAAACAATGTAAACATACGAGTGCCACTGACAGCTAAATTGCTTGTTAAAAACAACTGCACCTGCAACAGTTACAGAGATATGTGCCAAAATTTAGGGGAATGTTTTAGCGTTCATACACAAATGTCGAAAGAAGCAGACAGTGAAGGTCTGGTTAAAAAAAAGAACATATCTGTTCATACCCGGTGTTACAGCAAAATCTGTGACCTGTCAGAATCTGTGACTCTAGGGGGCGATAGCGGCTTTTTCTTTTGAATGA
>JBAMHV010000014.1:12910411-12935281 GCA_037177535.1 Pseudomugil gertrudae
GCTCATTCAAAAGAAAAAGCCGCTATCGCCCCCTAGAGTCACAGATTCTGACAGGTCACAGATTTTGCTGTAACACCGGTTTTAGCTAGCTGGAAGCTAGTGTTAGCATCGAGCTTCGAAAAAACAATCGACAACTAAAGGGCAAAAATCCAGTGACACTACAGTTAAACACTTGCAAACATGCTTTGACATGCTATTAGCACCATAAATCGAAAAAATACCGATGCTAATGGGATAACATACCGTTTATAGTCCACGGCTTGGAGCTGCTGCGGGCTACCGCAAAGGACTGCTAGCTGTTTGACATAAACACGAAGCGTCACGCGACCACGCCTTTGCTTCGAGCCGTCACCACAGCAAAAGTTATCAGATGTTTCGGTAGGTATGTACTTCTATTTTCTAAGACCATGGACATGTTCCAGGTCTCACTGTAGGCTACGCCCTTGCTTTGCGTATCGATATATATGGGCATTTGTGACAGCGGTGCAACATCCGGGGATGCCACGAATTGAGACAGCTGGAAAAGACAGCGACGCGCGTGCGTCTCGGTGTTAAGGTGCTTCT
This sequence comes from Pseudomugil gertrudae, assembly GCA_037177535.1. Classification (NCBI taxonomy): domain Eukaryota; kingdom Metazoa; phylum Chordata; class Actinopteri; order Atheriniformes; family Pseudomugilidae; genus Pseudomugil; species Pseudomugil gertrudae. The sequence goes on from JBAMHV010000014.1 coordinate 12,910,976, forward strand.
GAACCACTCCACTTAATATCTATTAACTAGTAAACACACAGATGGACAGCCAAGTAATTCCAGTCATTGGTTTAGGTCAGAGTTGGCCAACTCCAGTCCAGCTGCAGGTTTTCCCATCTTTCCCTGCATGAAAACACCTGACTCGATCAGTCATTGTGCCTCATAGGCAGTTGGACCTATTCAATCTAAAGCAGGTGTGTTGGAGCAGGTGTACACTGAATCATACACTGGACTTATTTAGAAAATTCTGACATTTCACTTTCTCTTTTTTAGTGACATTGAAAATGTTAGTGTTTGGTTTAATCCCATTATTACAAAATGCATTCAGGTAAAATAGATTGGGGTTCTGATTGTATTTATTTTGAGATTAGCCGTTTATGGAGGAACAAACATCACACTTTCAAGAAAACCTTTTCAAATGGACAATTCTGTTGATGGCAAGAAAAAAAAACTATAAATGCTATTGTATGTGGGAAACAGTTAGCCATAATAAATGTGACACTGGAAAGCCAAATCAAAATAATTTATTTTTGGTGACATTTCATACAGTTCTAAGATTGTGTCTCAAACACTTGGTTGATCCATTACTACGTTTCCTTTTGCCACCCGAACCCAAATGATCAGAAAATAAAGCAAACATTTTGCAGGGGAAAGCAATTTCTGTAGGTACTTGCAAGCCTGTCAACATCAACATTATGCTTCTAAAATGATTTCACATTACTCGAGTATGATTCTCTTTAAAAACAAGTTAGTGCATTTATTTAATTGTACTAAATCACTAGCTGCTCATACTCACTGCTGAAAAAGGGGGTAAACAAAATAGAAAACTAAACAGTCCCAGTGATTGGATACTTGTTTACTGCATTATCAAACCCAAAGTCGATGATTTAATTATTTTCTCTCAGCTGACGTCTCAATCGGTATATAAATGTCATATGCGTGATTTTATTCTGCCAATGCGATTTCACACAACTTTGGGGAAACCAGCCAACCAAGATTGGGAGAAAAGCGTTGCGCATTAGAATTAAAATAAATAAACTTGAAAAGCAATACATACAGCGAGTCAAACTTCAAAATCTAAGTCAATCTGTTTTTCAAACATTTTATAAAATAAGAAAGCCAAAAAAACAAACCAGCAAACTCACCCTAAAGAAAAAAAAGCAAGAAAACAAACTGATGGATACTCGTCAAAAGCTTCCCTCTGCAGATTCAGTACTAGAACAATTACATTCTCCCACACACATTTCTAGTGAAGGGTTATTACAATATAGCATAGGCAACTACATCTCTACAGCTTTTCAAAAATCCAGTTTCACTGAGTCAAACGTTTCCCCCAAGACCAAAGTTATTAAGTAGATCTCGTCAATAAAAATCTTACTCTAGCTCTCTAATCACAGGCAGCTGGCACATAGTACAAGAAAATATTCCATTTTCTTTTTACCCACCACTTGGCTGCCAGTTAGTCTGTACCTATCACCCTTAACTAACAGCACTCAGTCTATTTTCTGACATGATGCCACTTTTATTAACAATTCACAGATATAAGCTTAACCTGGATATCCTGTGATGATATAGAAAAACCAAACCTCACCTGAACCACCAGGCACACTGAACAGTCAAATCTTAGCTTCGACCTATATTTTATTCCCCCATGAAAACATCAACCTACAACCCAAACAAAGATGTAAACAGTGAACCTGACTGATTATCAACATTGAGAAAATTCTGAATGTATTGCAGTAGTAGACCCAAAACAGTTCAGATAAACGGAGATAAAACTTAACTTGAAAAACTTTGGACCAGGCTAGAAGGTTCACTGTGGCTCACAGGCCAGTGAACGCTCCAAAGAGCATTTCAGGTACAAGCAAACCTACACAGGTAACTGCTCATACAGTTTCTGATGTCTTGACGGATAAGGTTTAAGCCAATCACGAACCCGGATCAAAACACCTTCAGAGAATGCATTTCATTAATGTACATTAGAAGACCACACAGTCCAGATTCATGACAATGATTCAGTTTTTCTCTCCTGTAAAAGTCACAAGTTATTCATTGTACTACATCGATGCAACAGCACACTGCCGCACCTCAATCATTTTGCTTAACAATCAATGCATACAGACATCAATCAACCCTTCAGTCATACTTGCAAACATAAGCGCGCACCCCAAATAAAAAAAAAGAAAAAGAACCAATGTATTGTTGCGAGTTAGTGATTTCTTTGTATATGTACATGACATATATGCATGTTTTTCATCTTAGTGCATATTGTTCTTGCAGACCAACATCTATTCTTTAAAATAAAAAAGGTAGAGGGCCATTTACGTGGCCCAGGATCCCACCTCTTCCTAGCAGAGCATAAACGAACAGCCTCCAGATAAATCACACTTAAACTCTTGTAAGCATAATGCTGGAGGCCAACACAAGGTTTTATTTCCTTTTCCTCAAATTACCCTGCAACGTTCTTCAAGCGTCGTTCTGCCCTTAAGTCCTGGATGTCACAGTCCTTTAAAAGCTTTTCTTTGGACAAGTTCCAGGGGAGGGGAGGTGGCTACCATAACGTTGTTGCTTTTGTGTTATTCATTTTTATATAATTATATATATCCATGTATATATTCATACATCTTTTACTATTCATATTAAGTTTTTTTTTTTACTTTGGCGATACTGGTGGGATGTTTTGCTCTTTGCCAGTGTGTCTGTAGCCTCCCTGGGGGGAGCTGCGGCGAGCTGGGGGTGGGCGCCGCTGGTCCCGGAACTTCAGACCAGTGCCTCTGGGGCCATTGGTGCGATAGTAACCTTGAGAGTCACGCTCACGTGGCGGCCGGCTCTCCTTGCACTCCCATCCCCCCTCCCTTTCATGGCCTTTTTCTTGCTTGTCTCCAGGGCCGCTGCTGGACCCCAGCTCTTCGGTCTTGTTCACACGCAACTCGCGTAGTGGCTGGCCCGATGCCGTGCCAGAGGATGCTGGAGCAGGGGCTGTAGGGGTAGGGTCCTTGGGTGGCCGTTGGCACACTTCGGCATAGCTGAGTTTACGTGGCTCCTGAAGCGTGGTAAAGAAGAGGCAAGATTCACACTTTAAAAACGTGTAAAACTCAAATTATTACACCACTTGTGTTGATCATACACAATATTTATGTTTCTTCTGGTCAGACCCTCAGATCTCATAATCTTGGTGTTCATTGGGCAAGGAGTGAACGTTCTGGACTTATGGCAAGAAAGAGCAGAGAGAATATAAAGAAACAGGAGAGGGACAGACGAGCAGGAGTTGGAAGCCAAAGCCAGTTACTTCACTACCTCACTTCCCTCTATGCGCAAAAGATCTCATCATCAGGAAGACAAGAATGCTTGTGTGTTGGCAGACCAAGACCCAGATAATTTACCTGTGCAGGCGTGGCAATGGTGGCTGTAGCAGGGGTCGTCGAGCTAGATGTTCCTGCTGTGGAAGCAGCAGCAGAGGACTGAGGCCTGGAGCTAGGCACGGGCTGTGTGGAAGAGGAGTTGATGGTTGTTTGAACTGATGTGCGTGGTGTTACTCTGGGCACAGGAGGCTCAGCCCGTTCAATCTTCTTCTCCTGACGAGCCATACTGTCAGAATAAAAAGTTGATGCAACACTTTAAGATTAATAAATGCATTTAAAAATAAAAAGACATGCTCAAATTCAATGTGGAATTATGTATTCCACCATACCTTGGGCCCTGGGGTCCAAATGGTTGAGTTGTGGATTTTGCAGCTGCTTGGGCAGGACTCGCCACGGTCACAGCTTCCTCTGAGGCTGTAGCCTGGCCTGAACCTGGACTCACAGTGGCTTCTTTGTTGGTTTGTTCAGTCTGTAGAAATAAAAAATAAAAATCATGAAAAATACCTGCAACAATCCTAAAAAAAATTAATCTAGATTTATAAACCGTTTCTTACCTTGTCCCTGTACAAACCACGTACAACATCTGACATTCGGTTTTCTAGCACTGGCTCTCCTTGTGTGCTCACCACGCAGCCAGGCAGAGGTGGGAAATTGGTGGCAGCCAAGTCAAACTTGGGTGGAGAAACCTTCACATCGGCTAAAGGAACAGGCTTCTGAGAAGCAAAACGTTTTCAACAGAGTGGACAAAGATCACAATGTGGGTCAGAAACAGAAAACAACGCATATGTGTTGTGTCAGTGAGGATGTGGTACTTACCCCAATCCGCTCGTCTTCCCGCCTCCTCCGTGGTCCTCTGTAGGTCGGGTGCCGTCTGCAATGTACATGAACATCAGCATAAGCAACTCTGCATCAGTCAGTGTATCTGCGTGCAATGTGTGGTAACTGAGATCATCTAAATCCTCAGATTGGGACTTTGTCTGCGTTAATTAAAACTACATTCTGACCTCATGAAGTATTTTGAATGTTAAGAGATTCTGAAAAATAGGTCATCGTAATCATCCCCCAAAACAAACAAAGGCTTAGTTACAGCTTTCTAACAGAAACATAATCAGGTACAAATTAGACAAAGTTTACCTGCCACGTCCAGCCATGCCACCGTCATCACTGGGATCCACAGATGATGAAGAGGAGGACAGATGTGAGAATGTTGAGCTTAGGTCAGTGGTTGCCTGTACTGGGTTTGCAGTTGCAGCACTAAGAGCAGGCGGCTGTGCGCTGCGCAGTCCAGTCAGTGTCTCCAGGGGGACAGGTGTTATAGGCGCAGAGGACACTTCATTCATCCTCACTTGTGGCTTTACATGGTTTCTATGACATCAGAGGGAAAAAAAAAGGACGATTTTTGTCAATTTCCAGTGGAAATGATGCAACTACATACTGGCAACCAGTGCTTCCTGTTGAACATCAAATATATCCTGAGGTATACCATAATAAATGTTTTTATACTGGGTATTTACCAGCAAATCTCTACCAGTTTTATGAACAATTACAACCATTTTAATTAATCGTATGCCTGTACAAGACGTTACCACAGACCTGCTGGACATAAAGGCATCCATCTTTTACACCAACTACTCAAAATTATTACTGTGTTGCATATATGATGTTTAAGACTTATTCATTTAGCTTTTTTGTGATGGTGTTTTAATTGCCGATATGAACGGATATGTCTGGAGATTAATTCACCCTCTTGTTGTCATATTAATCATCTTTTGTCCTTTCAGGTCAAACTGACCCAGCACTTTGTGACCATTTTAGGAAAGCATGAAATATAAATGATTAATTTGTGTCCCTCAAATTCACCCTTAAAAGCTGCCGAGTCAAGCTGACCTGGGAAACTACTGGTGCTATGAAATGTTCATAAAAACAACTCAACCAAAATAGGGATCTTTAAAAAGCATTGTACAGAACCATCCATGTAATTTGAAGAGAATTAAATAGAAAAATAGGGTCAAATTGATATCAATACCAACCTAGCCACGGGCCATGCTGGATTCTAAAAAAATGGCCCAGTGTAGTCTGGACTTTAGCCAAATGTTTTTTTGGCTTGTTTTTTTTTTAAATAATAGGTTTCAGCTCTATTCTGCACAGCAGCAAAGTTAGTACCACAAACACGGAAGATTTCTTGGTTTCTTGTGTATTTCAGTGCTATTATTTCCCCCCTAAACACAGTTGATGTTAACGAGACTGCTACCTAATAGTCCTCGGTATTATAAAATTATGAGTGAGAGCCATTTGCATTTTATTAAACCCTCAGCAGCTTTTAGTTTCACAAATTCAAAGAGCTATGGTTTGAACGTCACCAACTTCGGTGTTAACGGCAAACATCTACAAGCACAACATTTCAAAAGGAAGCACTGGTGACCAAAACTGGACAGTTTATTTGAGGAATAAGACAACATGCTGCGTCTTCAGAAGACATGCAGATGGTTTTTCACTACATCTGTGCTCATGATTGTGTGAAGCAGTGGAGACTACAATCAGTCATAAACTGAGCAGAGCTGACAATTTCTGAGCAAGGCGGTCTGCTAACTACCGTTCATCTCCAGCCAAGTCTTTGACCCTCAGATCTCATAATCTTAACGCTCATTGGGATGAGAGTTAAAGTATCTGACTTTGAAAAGAAAGAACAAGAGAGAGTAAAAAAAGAAGAGAAAAAGCAAGAGAACCAAAGCCAGCTACTCCGTCCCATGCTTTCCCTCTATGCGCATCATGATCTCATCATCAGGTCGGACTTGTTTGAAGTGAACATGCAAGTTGTGTCAAACTGAGCTAGGATAACCTCCAGTCAACTTTTAATGGTCAGCTTCTCTCTTTCTTGCACATAACAGCACATACTGCAGCACACAGAGTCAATGATGAAAGCAAAACTTAAAATAAAATGAGTGGTTAGTTATAATGGAGGTAAACAGTTATATATGCAATATGGCTGTAAAAAATTCTGGCCCTAAAAGAGGCTGTAACTGGAATAAAAAAGCAGCCAACATTTTATCAAATTATATGACAAATCCAAAATGTCCCACAAACTGCATCAAAAATCTGGCTTGCAGAGGCCCTGAGCCCCATTATGGATTTAGTCATTTGGCTGCTGTGTTTTGTTAAAAGATGAGGGCAGTGATGAAGCTTTTTGTACAGTTAAATAGTAGTACCTGAAAGCATTTATTACATTCTTTCTTGAATAGAGGGGGACACTGTGGGGACAGTAAAAAAGAGAGTGAACAGCAGTCCCCTTGTTCAGTTACATTACCCTCAGACAATATACATTGCAGATGGTCTTACGCTCACATTTTAACACTTCATGCAAACAAGGGTATGAGTGATAAATAATATATCTCAAATTTGATCGTCTGTGCTTACAGCAGGCTGGGACTGAAATCAAAAAGTCAGCTGGAAAAAGAAGTGCTTACCGGTTTCTGTTGAATGGGCGAGTGATATTTAGAGCAGTGGAGCCAGTTTTGTAGTGCCCAGCAGAGCCAAATCCATTCACAAAGCCGCTGTTGGGAAACGGCGCCTGCTCAAGTACAAAAGATAGCGTTTACTAATCCCGTTTCATGTAACAGATTCTGCTATCATATACTTTGTAGCACCCCCAAGGACATGAACGTTAATGATCAAACTATCTGCTTTACAAAGGCCTTCAGTGAAGGCCAGAATATTTGGGCCTTTTGCAATGCAAAACTGTATTTGTTTAACTTATTAAACAGAAAGAGGAGTCTGGTTTGAATTCACTCTCCAGACACTGCAAACAAACATAAAAGCTGATGATGCCTACAAACTGTTTCTACTACACAATAAGTGGTTCCCAGGGTTAATTTCCTGCAACATATTTGCACTGAATACTGATCAAGCATGATTGCATTTCCTACTAAATACGAGACGTTTAGATTGATTAGATTATGCAACCTCATACCCATGTCACAGTTACATTGACTATAACATGACAGACTGGATACAAGCAGGGAGGGTATGGTTTAATCATCTTTTCCTTTTTCTCCAGAGTTGTATTAGTAAGGACACGTTCTTTGCATCAGTACAACATTAACCTGGATGAGGTACAGATAAAAAACAAAACGCTTTCCTGTGTGTGGACACTGAAACCACAAAACCATCAAAATAATAGAACAAAACTGCCCGAGCCACAAAAACCTCAACCCTTCCAGTTTCATACCATACTCAATATAAACTTGTATTTTGTGAGAGTCCAGAGTTCCTAATGCAGATACAACAGTAGGCCTGACAGTTACTCTTGCATTTTGTTAGTTTTCATTCAACAGCTGTGTGAAACGAACAGCTGGGATTTTCCATCTTTTAACACCGCATAATGATCAGTATCAGGGTTGATTTATGCATTTAATCATAATCATAACTGGACATATTTCAGTTCAAATCAGATGAAAAAGCACAGAACAATATCTCGAAAGAGACATGATGCCAGATTTAAATTCATAATAATAAGATTGTTTGTTTATATTATTATTAGTGTGAGAATTAAAAAGGTCATCTAAACGTTTATTATCTTAACAGCCAGTTTGTTTTAGAGAAAGTACAGCGATTCTTACCAGAGGAGTTTCAAAATAAGGTGTGGGCGAAGGTGGCCAGGTGGGAGGTACGATGCCATAGACCGGGTACTGTTGCTGTGGGTAGACATGCTGCATGTAGAGTGGGGAGCTATACTGGGACTGGTTCTGGGACTGCGGGGCGTACAAGCTGCTGTCCATGCTACGGTAGCCATTCTTTGCAAAAAATGTGTTAATGGCCTTTATCCTGGCCTGTCAGCAAAAAACAAACAGGTGCATGTGTGAAATGCCACATTTTAGAAACAAGTCCAAACTGACAAGTTTTACTCCTTACTCACCATGATGGGTTTTCCCTGAAATGTTTTTACTTCCTCTCTTAAATAGTTGTAGGCCTGGAAGAGCAATAAGAGCATCGTGAAGTCATTCTTCAAGCTTCACATCAACTCAGAGCTTCAGCCACGGTGAAGAAAAGACCCACCTGCTGAGCATCCGTGTCTGACTGGAATGTGATGTACCAGTTGTTGTTGTGTGCAAACTCCACACTTATCACCTTTGGACAGTTATCATTTTTGAACAACGATTCTACTTCCTGTGAATTTGATATAAATAATTATTACATCTTCTTTGGTGGAACACATCATATAGGCAAAAATAAGAATTACACGTGTGGTTTACCTCAACAGGTGTGGTTTCAGGGACTTCTCTCAAAATGATAATGCACCGCTTGTGATTGGGACGCACCTTCTCCCCCTTATCGTCCACTTGTACCATGGGAGAGGCTGAGATGGGATTGAAGAACATAAATATAGATAACTGTGCAGTGTTTAGCAGCCAATACTGGTAACCCCTCACTTACATCTTAACACATCCAGGATTAGATCAATGTCAGTGGTGAGGACCTTGATGCCCTCCATGCTGGCGATAGTCCAAATGGGGACAAACTGATCACTGTCCATTTGGGACATGAGGTACAAATCCTTAGACAGGTTTTCTCTGCAAGATGGGAAAAAAAGCGCAATACAGATTAACCTCCTTTTATAAGAAAACAAATCAGTGCACAATGTAAATCATGCAACTAAAGCTGTTTAGTCCAGAGTAAAGGCTTTGGACATGTGCAGTCACTGCAGGACTCCAGCTCATGTGTGAAGGGGTTTGCAGGGTTTGTCTCTTACCGAGAGAAATAAAACTCCAGCTCTTTTTTTAGAGACTCTCGTAGATTCTCAGAGGAGATGGGTTGCTCTTCAGCGTTGGGATCTACAGAGGAGAAAATACCTAACATGTCAGTGTCTTATTAAAAAGTCTACAAAGGTTTGCTTACATTTATCCCACTCAGACACAAGTGAGTAAATATTTGTCTCCATACGGGTAACGATGAGGAATGATCATGTCTTGCATGCTCAGGATGGGGGATTGGATCGAAGTCTGGAGTATTGCAATACGTTTACCTTAATTTGGTTATTTATTACAAAATGATGATATGTAAACTGCTCTGAGATGACACGGTTATGCAGTAGTACAATACAAATAAAGCTGAATTTAACTGAAAGGCTGATTGGAGTAAGACATTTGCATGCATTACAATATAAATGTATCTTTTCAAAGCAAATTTAACACCTTATGATTAAACTAAGTTTTGACAAAGTTGTCAGGATACAAAAAATTATAATTCTTCGTGGGAGCAACAACTCACACATCTGCTTCTTTGACACTTTAAGGAGGTTTTGTGCTTCAGTTTCTCTCTTTGTACAAAAGATAAACACACAGATGATCTCCAATCCCAGAAACTGCCCGTATCACAAGAAAGCTTTTGCTTTACTCATGAGATTACATTTTTAAAACTTGTAAAACTTCACAGCTTTGTTAGAAAATAATAGACAACATCCTCTCTGTTGTCTAAAATCCACAAACACATTATAGTGTTAATGTCCTGATAGTTAAAAACATAACACACGGGGTCAAAGTTCAACTAAGCTGAACTTTGACTGCTGCTGGCATGCAAGAGCATTCAGGTTGCATTTCATTGGGTGTGGCCACACATATGACATAAACCTTTCCAAATTATGGACATCAGAGATTAGAAATGCCCCAGTGTCACACTGTCTCAACAGCTTTAAATTACATCATATGAACAAAGTTATAGTAGTGGTGTTGTGCTCGACTGTGTTATATCCACATTTTAGTTAAAGAAAAAAAGTTCTAAAACATGTGGATTTTACATCGAACGACGACAGCATAGAAGCAAAGGAAATAAAAAAGAGAGTACACTGGGTACATCCGATTCTGGAGGAGATAGAAGAATTTGGTGAATTTAACCGTTTAGTCGAGGAGCTGAAGCTGCACCACAACCGCTCCAGGACCTACTGTGGGATGTCTGCTTCAGGAACTAGCTCCAGCTTGAAGAAGCAGAGAAGCCTATTCATCGGGAGTAAGGGGCTCTGACATGGTTGCCATGGTGATATGAAGTAATGGCAACAAAGGCAGTTGCACAGCTTGCAACCTGCTCTGGTGATGCTGATTATGCATCTGTCTGATGTAAAAATTAGGGGAAAAATTAAATATTTTAACTCGCAAACCTGCAGGGCGGGATTTAATCCCTGATGGGAATGTTTCCAACACTGACCCGAAATGTGATCAATTGTAGATGCATGGACCAGAGTGGTCTCCACAACAGCATCCACAGCTAACATGAGGAGACAGTATGTGAGACGACTGACCTGATGTCACCGATGTGGACTCTGTGGGGGACAAGCCCAACTCTTGTGGGTCCATTCCATTCACAGCTATCTCAGCTGTTGCTGTGGAGTTGCCGTCACCCACATCCACAGAGTACTGCTTGCATCCAGCAGACAAAGGTTCAGAGTAACCTGTTAAAAAGGGGAAACTTTGAGAAGCAGCTTATGGTCCGTGTGTCATACGTTTAGCTTTCCAAAGAAAGGATTCAACAAAGTTTTTGAACCTAAATAAAATTAAATCAGATTTTTTTATTGCATATGTGTCTTACCCTCACTGATGTCCAAGGAAGGCCAATGAGGGCTGCCAGTAACCGCCTCGCTGGGGGCCACAGGCATCTCCTGCCATACCTTGGCATTTGGGTTCAAACCAGCACCCTTTGAGGTGACCTTCAAAACAAAAACAGCAGTCACACTGGTTTCAGCTCACATCTAGTGGTGTTTGTATTGCAAATATAACACATACACAAAATAATGAGGACAATATGCCTGTAAAGCCATCAATAACCAAAGTTAACAGGATGATATGTCACTTCAGTCTGAAAGTTGCTGCTTGGGATCTCTGAGAAACCCAAACACACATCCATAAGTGAAACGGATGCTATCAGCACTGCATGAACAGCTTTTCTACCAGTAAAAACACCAGCAATAAAAAAGAAAGCAAATGTGATGTGAGCAGCAGCCTAAAACAGAAACACAAAGCATTTAAATGAGAGCTAACCACTAATGCAGCTGCTGCTTCCACTAGAAGCTTACACTGAGAGACCACTGTGTGAAAACATACCAACATCTGCATACTACTGGGGAAAAAACTCATTACCTGTTAACCTCTAGGAGAGTGTATTTGTTAACTCCACTGAGAAGGTCATGTTTTGGCCAGCGTTTGTCCGTACGTCTGTCAGTCTGTTTGCAACGTAACTCAAAAAGTTTTGGGCGGTTTTTAGTTAAATTTTCAGGAAATATTCGATCTGGGACAAGGAACAGGTGATTAAAATTTGGGGGTGATCCGGGTCACCTTCTGGATCTGGAAATTTTTTTAATGATTCTGTATCATTGCCAGATAGGGCTGTTTTCAGCTTATGTGTATATAAATCCACGAAAAATGCTCAGATTGCTAAGGGTATGTTTTTATGATGAAGGAATTCATTTAAATAGATTAATCAAAGCTAGGACTAATATTTTGGGGTGCAAGTCTGTGCTCTCGGAGTACTTCTCTAGTTGATATTGATACACAATCAATTTAAATGATTAGATCTGACCCTAAAGAGAAAATCCTGACTACACAAGGCCAACATTGGTCACACACTGCATTACTGTTATACAGATTAGACCTTCTCAATGTATCCATTCAGCATCTATATCATCTGCTGATTTATAATTATTTCCCATCACAAATCTGTATACTGTAAAACTATTTTAGCAGCTTCCTGTTTTGATTTATCCACTTTACCTCTGGTAACAGATACAATCCCCCTTTTTTGACACTATGTGTGACAAAAGCAGCTTCCAATCATTAAGCTGCATTTTAGATTGGCATTACCCATCGTTTGGCCACTATGTCACTCAAACATGCAGACAGCTGTGCAATTTGACACATTGTTACAATGATGTGTTTGTGTAACAGGCCATAGCGAAGTAGCGTCAGCTGACTGCGCTGCGCAGGCCAGGTATTAGTAACGCATGTCAATGCGCTAGCTACGTTAGCTAATACAGTGATTAGCTAACACTTTACATTACTGTGAATGAATGTCTACCAACCAGACAATAATCAAAGCTTTAATTACATGTAAATAGCCAATAAAAGTATAAGCGCTTCACTACTCCGAATAGCGACTGTCATCATTTTACAGATGCGTCAAAACTTAACTTCTAAGCTAATGATTAGTCATCAAACTACTTAATGAGCGAGCTTGTTATAGTGGCAACGCTAATGTCAGCTAAGAACAGAGGAGTATTTGTGAAAATCTGTGTGTAAAATTGCATATTTGTGGTCGCAAAGAGTCGCGCAAAGTGCTACTGTACGCCTCAGACTGTTGGCACAACACTACGGTATCTAATGATTAAGCCGTGTCACAGAGCAGTTACACCAAAGCCGGTTAAGTCAAAGTCAAACTGGTATGTAATTGCTTAATATTTGCCCTGGTTTGGTTTATTTATACTGTGCAACAGATTATTATCGTCCCGCAGAGGGGGCGTACAGAACGAGAAGGTCTACTGTGAGCAAAAGTCGTTTAGCCAGCTAGCTAACTAGCTAAAGAAGGCCTTACTCACCATGCCGCCAGACCCTCCCTCGCTCCCCAACGGAGCCTCGTCCGTCCCACCGGTCTTCGGTCCGGGATCAGCCTCCTCCTGCAACAGCGGCGGCTCTCCGCTCTGATCTGAACTCATCAGCCGCTCCTGACTCACTTCCACCCCGTCGCGTTCTCCCGGCCCCCGCCTGCCACCACCACCTCTCCGAAACACCGGCTGTGTTGAGCAGTCAGTCGGCTTGTCTCCTGGTCGACGGGCCAACAGCACACTTCAACTAGCAAACTCGCTAGCTAGCCGGCTAGCGACCTAGCGTGCGACGAATCAACGAAGCAGGCTAACGACAGCTAGCTCAATGAATCAATCTTGCACGCTATCTGACTAATAGCATAAGCGATGCCAAACCATGACTCTTCTCAAACCGAAGTCCCTGTAGGAGTTTCATCAAATATTACACCAAACAGCCGCTTCGTGAGACGCATTCCTAACCGGGCGACCGAAGCGGACACTGGGGACATGCACCTTTCCTCAGCGCAGGCACACAGTCCGCCGACGTCCCGGCTGCCACCGCGAGGTTTTGGTGACCTTTGCATAAACTATTTCCTGTTCCCTTTCCTGTAGTTTTCTACACTTTTTGCGTAAAGACGCCCATTTGCGCCCCGTTTATTTCACCTGAACACCACCGCTGCTATCTGCTTTCCATATTTTTGTTGTAAATGTAAATGTATTAATTTCCTCTCTCTTATGTTACTCTTAGTCCAAAGCCAGGGTGGAAATATCACCCACGTTTTATTTATTTCCCCATACGGTGCACAGATTAAAGCCATATTTGTGCAAATTCTCAAACTCACTATTTTCTATCATGTGTAGTTAATTTGGGTCATGAATAGATACATTCATTTTAGTAATTGAAATTAAAAAAAAAGTTCCTACCTTCAGAATAATTAATTTTTTTCCTAAAGTTTACTACACCCTGCTTACACACAAAAAGGCAGTTTAGGGATTAGCAGTAGGTTTTGTTTGTGGTGTTGGATGGATGGTGTTGAAACAAAAGAAAAGGCTTGTGATGCAATCTGTGTTTTATTCTTTCTGTTCAACCTGAGACGTAATCAAGAACCAGTGATAAGAACTAAAAACTACGCTGGCAGGAGAGATGGTGCGATTAATGCCTCAGATGTTAACCATCACCATCAAGAAAACAAAAAAATGGGGTTAAAAGAATAATATTTCAAGTGAAGCAAATTCTGGATGTAATATAACCCATCTTTAACCTGGAACACCATGTTTTGAACCTACCTTTAGGCCTAAATGGTTTATTACCTACAATAAATATTGAAACTTTTTTGTACCATATCTTGCATTAAAGCTCATTTTTAACAACTGTTATGGTTAAAAAAATCCAACTGATTTATTCAGAATATATTTGGAGTAACTAAGTCTTTCCACAATACAGTATTAGCCAAATGTGCTTTTTTATATCATATGTCATATGAACTGAATCCCAACAATGTAGTTGTGGTAAGGTAATGCAAAGCTGTTGTAGTCGCAGCTCCAGAATAAAAAATATATCTGCTCTGTGAAAACCAACAGTTCAGGTTTCTTTAAACATATGTCTTTAATCAGTTTCTTGTCAGGTTTTATTTTCTTGAATACAGAGAAAGTTGCCAATACTGAGTTAATGTGAAAGAAAAGATTCAGAACAGGGAAAAAGAGACAGAAGTACTTCTATCGAGGCACATAGACATGTCGGAAATGTAAAACAGTTTATGAATGGAACAGAGAAATCGTTCCCTGTCCAACCATGACAGTGCTCATAAGAAGCAGGGATCTACTTTCTCAGAGAACCCCTCTTGTTAATGACGTGCTCCATGTCAGCATGCTCAGATGTATCCAGTTGGATGTCATACTTGGCCAGGATTTTCATGATGGGCCTGATTTTCAGCCACCACTGCGTCTTTGGTAAACGGTGCCTGCAGCAAACAGAGGATCGATTACCGTCATGCCGGATAGTCTACTTTAATTTAATGTCTTAGATGGTGGATGTGCAGCTTACTCAAAATCTGTGTCTGCCTTTAATTCAACAAGAGGCTGGAAAGTGAGTGCCCTCTTCCTCATACCCAACACACAGGCAGAGTCTGGTGTGTTAGCAAAGATCCGACCTTAAAAAACATATTACGTTAGTAATAGTGGCAGTAGATTATGTCCTTTAAATAAAGCAGAGGATTTGATGCATTGTTATTACAGAATGTACCACAAATGCTTGGCCTGGCTTCATTCTGGGAATTTTGGAAGACTAACTTTACACACCTCACAGCAGGCATGTTATTCTGCCTCCTGTTTCTTCATTTTACCTGCTTCCCAGCTTCAATGAGGGCCTATTTACTTGCTATCATACATATCCCTAAAGAAAATGACATCACTTTGCCCATCTTTGGCTTTAATGTTACAGCTAGTCAGTGCAATCGAACACAGTGTGCTGAAGAGTCTGGTTTTAGGAGCACATACCATGTCTGTAACACTCTTTGAGTTTCTCAGTTAGCCACAGAACAGACTTAGCACCCATCTTTGTGCCAAAGTTCCTGTCAAAGGGCGTTGGAGTCCCCCCCTGCAGTGGATGGAGGACAAACAGGCAATTGCAGTACAATAACGAATAATTATATATATATATATATATATATATAAAATTATATTTATCCAACTCACCTGCTGCATGTGTCCAAGTACGTTCTTACGGCAGTCAAAGACTCCTTTGCCCTCCTCAGAGTACAGGTTAAAGATGAAATCAGTGGTGTAGTTGGAATTGCTGTTTTCATTCCTTTTGCAGGATAAAGAGTCGGACATTATTTAACTGTCATCTTGATGGAAATAAAGTTGTAATCATCAGATGTCGTAAGGCCCTCTTCAGAGCAGATATTTTAAATTGTGATCATATCAGGAGATAATTAGCAGTACCAATAACGTCACAACTCTTCCACACTGCTGGTATTTGAACTTATGCTGATTTTTTTTTCAGCATTGCACTTCCTACCTGAGAATCAAACCTCTCTTCACTGTTGTCTTCATCTTCTCCACAAGATGCTCCACGTTCAACTGTGGGCCAGTTTCACACATTAAACACAAAACAAGTTGCTCATTTACCAAAATAGATTTTAGCTTTACAACTTTGACAGCAGGATGAATACAACCCAGCCAACCTATTTGCTTATATGCATGTTTTCTCGTGAATGTTTCTAGACATTATAAAAGAGGTGTGTCCTCGGTTCACCTCCAAATCTCTGATGTTGAAGTTTTCCTCAAAAATGTAAGCAGCATCAGCTCCAGCAGCCAGACCTGCCATGGTGGCCAAGTAGCCACAGTATCCACCCATAGTTTCTACGATGAACACGCGGCGCTTCGTTCCAGCTGCAGACTGCTTGATTCTGTCACAAGTCTGCAGAGGAACAAATGTGTTAAATGTTTTTCCAGTGTGTGCATCTGTGTGTGTAACTGCTGTTTAGCCACTAACAGAAGTGATGGTGTTCAGGGCAGTGTCGGCACCAATGCTGAAGTCAGAGCCGGGGACGTTGTTGGAGACAGTGGCAGGAATGACCACTATAGGAATGCACATCTCCTCATATCGCTCTCTGGCTTGAACCAGCTCCAGGCCTCCAACATAAGCCTGTGGCAGAGGAACGAGAGTGGAGGCGCCTTCAGCTACTTCGTATAAAAAAGGCAGAAAGAATCAAGATTTTAAGATCTTTAAAAAGAAAAGAAACTGTTGTACCTCAAATCCACCGATGATCACTAAAGCATGGATGTTGAACCTTGCAATATTCACACTGATTTCTTCCAACATTTTTCCCGGAAGAGTTCTGAAGGAAACATCGAATAAAACAAGAGGAAAAGTACAACAAAAATAAAACCTACAATACAGACAATAAATACCTCTTTGTGCCCAACATCGAACCTCCTTTTCCAGTCCAGCCGCTCACTGAGGTCCAGGTGATCGGCTCGACCTTATAAGAGCCAAAATAACAAAATAATTCATGTGAGAAAACATCTGGGAGGTCTGAACAGCAGCTTTTCTGTGTGGAGGTTGCATGTTATCCCCACATATGTGTGGGGTCTCTCTGGGTACTCTGGCTTCCTTCCACCTTCCAAAGGCATGTTGGCTTGATTGGTCACTAAATTGTTTAAGGAGTGTAAGAGGTTGTGTGTATCCTTAGGCCTGTCGGGGTGCACCTGCCTCTTGCCTGATAGATGCAGGAATAGGCTCTTGTATGCTTCTGTACATGTCTGGGACAACTTACTTGTTGTTCTTATTAATTTCATATTAACGAACCCATATTGACTAAACAGCAAATCAACTTGTCCAATGATTAATGAAAATCTGGCTTGTTGACGGTTTAAATATTACAAAAGCAATAATAATACATTTCAGAGACAAATAGCTTCACGTAAAACATTGATTTCAGATATTTTTTTAAAAATCCCTGATTTAGAAATTTTACCTTTATATTAAAAACGGCGCTTTGGATAAAAGCGTCTGCTAAACGTCTGTAGAATAGAATAAAAAGATTTTTGACATCAGTGTGTAAAAATGTTTATAGAAAAGCAGGTCTGGAAAAATAAAGTGTGCAGGTACCTGTCCGTGAGCCAGACCATCAAAGCCATCATAAACGGCCAACATGCTATGTCCCTGGATGAGGCCCATTCTGACTGCTGAGCGGACTGCAGCATTCATGCCCGCACATGGAGCTCCGATATTCATTATAGCCACGTTGATGTTGCTCTGCCAGGAACAAACAGCTACGGGGTCAGTTTTAAGTGTACAATATCATGATTAACGCATTTTTGATGATCAGCAACAGTGCTTAGAGTTTGATGCAGAAAGTCATAGGTCCTCACCTTAACATCCGGAGGATTTATGTGAGCCAGCAGCTTATACGTGTTCCAGTTATTCTCAAAACTCCTGCACATCACCAAATCCGTTAGACTTAGCAACAGGATGAACTGAAAATGTGGTAACTGTTTAAGCATTTAACAGGTGATATTAATCTTTACCAATCTAATCTTTCTTCATACAAACGGATCTTGCAGTTGCATGCACAACTCTATTTTCAAACCGAATATAAATCATCTGACGTTTGAGAGGGTACACACTTTCCTCTGAGTTTGATTGCTTCTTCAAATTTGCCCTGAGCCATGGCAGCAGTCACATCTTTGGTCTGCAAAACACAAAAAGATGAAGAAAAAAAAACTGCAATGTCTGCTCATTGTGATACAGATTAAGGGAAAACACGCTGACATACCACTTGCACACATTCCATGAGTGGCAGTCTGACTGCCTGATTCCCAGACAAGCTGACCACACAGGCAGGAGTGTCTGGCGTTGCCTCCAGCAATGCCATCACAGCTTCCACGCCCATCCTGCTGCCCTGCATGAAACACAGACACCTCCTAGATCAGCAGATGTCAAAGGGATACGCAAAGCTAGATTTGCATACTTTACATTTGCTGTTTCAGTGCGATAGTCACCAGGATTCTGTCGAAGGCCGAGGGGGTTCCTCCTCTTTGAACGTGACCAAGGACAGTGGTGCGGGTGTCAAAGCCCAGTCTGTCAGTCACCAGCTGGGAAATATAAATCCAGTTTGATTAGCATTTCATCTGTGATGCTCAGAGCAACACTTTACACCTCTGGTTATGTAAAGTTGAGCTTGCCTTTTTGATTTGGTCAGATGTAATTGGTTTGCCGTCGCTGGAAATGGCTCCCTCTGCCACAATGATCACATTCAGACGGGAACCTCTTGCTCTTTGCTTAAAGCAAGAAGGAAATTTACATGTAGTATTGTACTCGTACCGCATGGGTGAAGAGCAAAGTGAAGTGTAGTCAGCTTTCTGCTAATAAAGGTAAACTCACATCAGCCAGCCTCCTGCACAGGTGGTCCTCCCAGTCTTCATCTGGTGGCATCTCTGGAATAAACACCCAGTCAGCGCCACAGGCGAGAGCAGTCACCAAGGCCAGGTACCTGCACCCACACATACACACAAGCAAAATAACCATTAACAGCAAGCCCATACCATTTTCTAGCATAAATTACTCGATTTTTTCCCCTAGAAAAACACTTTTCTATAGGTGTGAATATGCTGTGAGCAACAAATAACGTTACAGGAACAATGACAACCAAACAGAAGAGAATGGTTTGATATTAAAATTCTGCTCCACTGTGTCATATTGTGCAAGTCTTCTTGTTATTAACACACACACACACACACACAGATAAACATAAAGCCAGAAAACAATATTTTGCATATCAGTGGCACACATATAAATAGATAAGAAAAGGTACTGACCCACAGTGTCTACCCATCACTTCCAGAATAAATGTCCTCTGATGGCTGTGGATGGACAGAACATTTTACATCAATTACCTGCTGATTTTTTGCTTACACTTAGAGCATATTGTAAATAAGTAAATCCTTAATGGTTTTTTCTTTTCTAACATCAGGTGAGAGCTTTTCCTGTCGTTAGTATCATGGGCCGATTCCCACTCTGGTGTGAAATTATAACATTGTAGTTCTTCTTCCCTTTCTGAAATGTCATGGTGTCCTTTTTTTTCCTTCCTGTGCAGGTTCACAATGAGCCAGTGGAGCTAAACTGCAGCCTGTAATGTTAGAACAAACTACTGCATTTATAAAAGTTATCATTCATTCGTATGCAGCAGCTAACCTCTGTGCAGTTGTGGTGATGGCATCCACCACCTCAATGATGCGGTGCAGAGCGGAGTCAGTGCCGATGGTCATGTCAGTGCCACAAAAGTCGTTGTCGATAGAACCGACCATGCCAACGATATTTAGATGGGACGATTTCTTGGCTTGTTCCTCGGTAATATTACCTGCAGGCAAAAAGTAGTTGGACATCTTAATCATCAGCAGCAGCAACAAAAAAACAACCTGATAAAACAAAGTTCAGCTTGTTGTGATCTGGATCTTTTTCCACATGTTTTCTGATGTAGATTTGTTGATGAAACTGCAGTCACTGTTCTGTTGACTTAGTTTCAGCCAAGCTTAAGATGTAAATAATCACTCCAAGTGGCTTGGAAGCTGACTTTACACTAGTCTTAGATGGATTGCTTCTCCCTCATAATAGGTGATGCAGATGCTTCAGCCTAACAAGATGAAAAATGTATGCTTTTATATACTGAGGGACTCGATCATTTCATCCAATAGATTTGATTAGTAGCGACTGACCTCTTCTTGTGTTTATTCCTTTCAAAGAAGTCAGACTGAGCTGAGTTTCCAGTTTCCACACTCTGCATTTTAGCTTATTGTGTGTTAAAATAAAAATGCATTGTTTTACATGAGTTTTAAATGCACTGTGCATCCGAGGATATGTTTACATAGTAGACCTGGTAAATGCCAGATAACTTTTGTCCTGATTACATACAACCCTATGTTTAACAGGAGGAGGGAATCAGTACTTTAAAAGCCATTTTCATCACATCTTCCCTCTTTTTCATTTGCAATGGATTAGAAAAAATAAATGAAGACAGGGGACAGATTGAGACCATGTGGTAATGTGGTCTTTTTCATTTCCAACTCAGAATGTGTCCGACTGGTTGTTAGTCTTTCCGTGTTGGCCATGTGATGGACTGCCAACCTGTCCAGGGTGTTCCCTGCCTTTCGCCCAACCCTTCATTAGAATAATCAGTACAGATAATGGATGGATGGGTTTGTAACTCAGTATCTTTCAGCTCATGTCTTTACCAGCTCGGACCAGGTCAACCAGCAGGCTGCTCCACTCAGTCCTGAACTCATTGGCTCCAGTCAGACTGCCGTCTCCTCCGATCACACAAAGGTTGGTAATGCCCAGCTTTACCAAGTTGCAGGCTGCCTTCATTCGACCCTCCCTGGTTCTGAAGTCCTTACACCGAGCGCTGCCGATGACCGTTCCACCCTAACAGAGGAGGCACGTTCTCAATACGGCTGATGCTCAAACATTTTCAGGCTGTGAAGGAAAATAAGCTTATAAAAAAGGTTTGTGCATATTTAACCAGAAATGTGCACAATAACTCATTATGAAATCTCAAAGTCAGATCAAATGATCTTCCTCCATTTGTGGGTAAATGGCATGAAAGTTGCTGTAACTCATGCCGGCTCAGCAGCTTAAGTTCATGTGATGCCTTCTCTGCTGCCAGGCAGCTTTATTTAGACAACAGGGATGGCAGTAATGCAACTTATGAGCTTCAGTCTTATTTAATCCCCTTCATCCATTATTCAGAGGGCAGACTCAGCCATTTAATGTTATCACCTAAAAATCTGAGTATCAAGTTATTGGCGTCTCTGAGGCTGGGAGGAATCTGGAACCTCCAAATGGAGTGACTAAAGGGTCAGTTCAACAAGTCTGGTATGTTTTTCCATATTTGGGCCAAGAGTTTAATGCCACACCCGACCTCGATGAGTCCATCCCAAAAAAAAAGGTAAAGTTTAATCTATTCACACTGAAGAAATGTATTTATATTTTTTACTTTATGTGAAATGAAATTCTTCACCGTCTTCCACTTTCTTAAAGAAACCGCAGAGACGATACACACCTCTAAGAAAAGAAAGCGATAAAATTTCATAACACACTTAAACTCACTGGAAACTAAACTTATCCATCCTTACTGGTTTATACGGCTCTGTTCCGCATCTGACAAATGCAGCTCTAAACACTGCTTTATGAGATACAACAAAGGGTTTTCTTTTCCTGGAAGAATTACAAAGCGTGTTGAAGCCTTCCTCAATGACAGAAACAGATAATCAGTTTGAACGTGGGTGAGAGCGGTCACAATGCAGCCATTTATGCCAGGCCATGCAGTCAGAGAAGTCTGCCTTCAGAACTGTCAGACAGGAGCTTCAGGAAGTCAGGCCGATGTATAAAGAGCTATAAAATCCACAGAAAAGGAAAGCGGTGACTATAATGCTCTGTCCTATCACCTTTATTAAGTGTCAGCTGCTGCATCAGAAACTCTCACTTGCACCGGTTTCTTTTCCCTTCTTTCATGTTCAATTTCAAATGATTATTCTTATTTTCTAATGTCTTAATGTTTCTATAAAGCATTTTAAATCACCCTGTTAAACTGTGCTTATACAAATAAACTTACCTTCCCTATTGGTTACAGAGGACCAACAACCATTAGTATCCTTCACTTTAACAAATAAGTAATTAGGATCCTTTAAAATAAACTGTATTCCATCTCATCCTGATGGAAAGAACAAAAACAACACATAGCTCTTGTTAGTAGATAAAACATCATGAAAAACAAGCTGTTATAGACCAATGTTTCTCAACCCTGGTCCTCAAGTACCCCTGCCCTGCATGTCTTAGAGGCTCTAAGACATGCAGGGTAGGGGTACTTGTTGTAATGGGATGCTATGATAAGAGTTGATGTATCAGACCTGAGCAGCAGGACTTCATGAGGGGATCATTTTGACTGAGTACAGGTGAGCACATGATTGTAGGCTTTTTTTAAGAACCTCTATTTTCTTCCTGTATGGAATGGAGTCTGAATCGCAGCAGAATACAGTAAAGTGCATCGTTTTCTGATTGCAACAGTGTTAAGCTGCACAGCACCCACCAGCTGAAGCATCATTGACACGCTTTCCCAGGTGGCGAGACTAATGTTTTTTCCTCCATCCACTAGGCCTTGGTAACCCTGCAACACAAATACAAGGTTTACTTTCTCCATTCACAGATTCCTCAGTGGCTGATGGGTTTTTTTGTACAGTTACATCTGTATCCAGCTCATACCTCATGAACAAAGTACACTTTGGCTCCAGTGTAGAGACCAACTCTTACTGTGGCTCTTACAGCAGCATTCATACCTGAGACACACAAACATTGCCTGTGATGACTTTAAACATAATACAGGTCACCTTAATGATTCCTTTTATACATCAACTATAAACTTTTAGCACCATCTTGACCTTTAAGTGACTTGGCCTGGATATTGGCACCAGATGAGACGAATATAACCATGTGGACAGAACAGGATCAAAGTTAAGTCTAGGTCAACAGGGATGTCAGTACTTTAAAGGCCACTGTGGGAGTTTGTTGTGACAAGCTAGCATGCTGCAGCTCTTGTTTCACTAGATGGCAGCTGTGGGTGGATGGCACTTCTTTGCTCCATACCAGAAAAAAGGTCAGCACCACTAAAATTAGCCCTAAAGAGCTAAATTAGGGGAATACGTGAGGACTAAAATAGTGGATCAACACTCTGGAGTGGAAGATAGATTGGGGAGAATTGTATTGTAGAAATGGGAGGAAAATGAGCTGATGGAAGCAAGAAGTCATAAATCGCAGCTGTAATTCATCATGCATGCTCTTGACTCTAAGATTTAAGGCCAACCATCTATCAGGCTCTGACAGGTGCCACAGCTTGGAAAAGTTCCCCGTTTTAACTTAAGATGATGTGCAGGCAAAGCTTTAATGCAATAGTAAAACAGACCTGTAAAGCCTGTTGGGATTTAGTGTTGCTCTCTCTGACACTTCAGCAGAGATCAAGATGCTATCCAACTAACTTCCCCCCTCCATTTGTACTCATTTGTGACCTAATCCACAATAAAAGATGAGACTGAAAAAGTGAGTCCTCATCCTCTGCCTACCTTGGGCGTCTCCTCCCGATGTGAGCACAGCAATGGACCGTCCAATACCCATCTTTGTGGGATCCATGGTTGGATGGAGATCCTTGGACATATTTAGACAACACCAGTATCCTCGAAGAGGTGGAAAGAGAAAAGAGAGAATACAGTGTTCACCTTCACTTTCAGCTTCTCAAGGGGAGGCATGAGGGAGGGCAAAGCCTTTATAGACTACCATTCCAGCCTGCCCCCTCCCACAAAGACCTCTACCACTCACACATATTTACTCACACAGCTCTACTATATATAATCAGGACTAAGAACCACCTGTAGAGGAAAATAACATAGAACCAGTACACCAGGAAACAATGTGAATGCATCTCAGATAATAGGCTTTTTTTTGGACATGCTACTGGAAGGGAAAACACATTCAACTTCCAAGTTCACCAAACTGCATCGGTGAATGATTGCAACCGGACACACCCAGAGCTGATTACGTGCAGGCCTGTTCAATCAGGTCTAATTATGTAAACAGAGGGTGGTTTAAAAAAATTACCAGTACATGTTGAAATTAAAGGGAACAGTCAACAGATTTCCAGAGACATGTTGACCATGATTGCCTTTGTCACCTTAGAAAAGGTCTGTATTCTTGGAGTCTGGGGTATTTTAGAGTTTGCAAAACAAAAGTGCACAGAGAACATCACGGTCCATCTGATTTACCTTAATGCACCCTAAAAATAATCAAGTTGTTTGTGGACTGAGGAGTGGAAGATAGATGTGTCCTATTTTATT
>JBAMHV010000014.1:12959358-12974971 GCA_037177535.1 Pseudomugil gertrudae
CGTCGGGGCCATCGTGGTGGTTGGTGTCGGGTCCATCGTGGTGGTTGGCGACGGGGCCATCGTGGTGTTTGGTGTCGAGGCCATCGTGGTGTTTGGTGTTGGGGCCATCGTGGGGTTTGGTGTCGGGGCCATCGTGGTGGTTGGTGTCGGGGCCGCTGTGTCCCGACATGTGACGGGGGGGGAGTGAAGCAAAGGAAAGCTGAGTAAAAGCAAAGCAGGGAGTCGCAGACTGGGAGAGAAAGAGCGACTGGGAGGGATTACGATTGAACTTTACTTATTTGCATGTTTTATGGTAGCAAACAGCGGCACCAACACTGCTTTCCTTCTTCTCTAATGTTCGATAGTTTATCAGCACCGAGTTTACATGAAGGCCTAAATCTGTCCAAGTTTATGTTAGTTAGCATTCTGACGTTAGCTTATGCTATTAGCCGACTCCTTGCTGGTGGTGACTTAAAGCAACTTGTTTTAGTTGGTTCCCACAGTGCAAATATCCTCTGAACCAGCGGCACTACTGGGAGAGGTAAGCCAACTTTGAAGCGAGCGAACATTATTTAAAGCAACACAAGGGAATACGGGTTAGCTACGATAACATCTAGCTAATGATAGTACTCGGTCAACATCACTGTCTGCGCTAGCTAACTGAGAAAACACGACCGAAAGGCAAGCAAGAAGAGCTCAGCGATGGGTCTAATATAGCGTTTAGTGTCTGTTTATACAAGTTTTACATTACACATGTCTGTAACTTAGCGTCATTTCATTTATTGAACGCTTTTATGCAGTTACAGACCCGTCAGTAAGTCGCACAACCCCCGGTAAATTAGCAGATACTTCCGAGAACCAGTGTGACAGGTTGTCCATTGAACTAGTCTCAACATCCGGTATTTTCTTTCTTCTTTTTCTTGGAAAAACATTCAAGAATGTAGTCAACTATATCTGCGTTTGGACGCCATGTAATGCGGTATTTAAATTGATATCTGGTTAATAAAATACAGAAATAGAGGGATTTGTCACAGCTCAATGCTTTATACATGGACAGATTAATCCACTAGTGGGCTACGGGGTAAAATACCCCCCACTCCTAAAGCCCTCTGTCTGTCCCACCAGCTTCAGAGCTACACAGTGTGTGTACACAGTGCATGAAGCCTTTCCCCATAAAGCAACCACCAAGAACACCGAGCACCCTGCCATGGACCTGAGGCAAACAATAATACAGATGTCTCCAAAGTGCAGGAGACAGAGGAAATCTGGGAATGTTCAGGAAGTGGAAAATTCAGACTAAAACCTGTTAGGACAGCATTTCTTTTTATTTGATTCATAAGGCTTTAGTCCTTATTTTTCTCCTGACCTGAGCTTTTTTTTTTAAATGACGTGACTAATATCAAACATATGTTATTACAAGAAAGTGAAGGCGTGCTGCAAATATTTGGGCAAAAATAGTGAGCGCTGTTTTATTGGATGATTTTACATTTAAACGAGTTGATTTTTTTTTTTTTTTTGCATTGTCATGATTTTTTTTTAGAAAACTGGGCTTTCAGCCTATTACTGTCAAGGGCATTCACTGGCTGCTCAAACAAAACCAGTTGCAACTGACTGACTGGGGGACAACCAAACAAACGCACAGTGAAAGATTAATAAATGCATTCTTTGCAGATATGACTAAACTAACATTAAATGAAAACACAAGTGTTTTTACCAACATTTTTTGTGAACACAGACATTTTAGGAGGTATTTTGATACCTTGGAATCGGGCCTTTAACCGCTAATATGCTGAATCATATGCTGGATAGCGAGCCACATGATATGCAGGCATTTTGGAGCCACTTAAGCATTAGCAGCTGTTCAGTGTAGCTTTTGTATATATTTCATATGTTTGGTACACATTGTTGTATTAATATTCCTCACAGCATTAAAACAATCGCTTCTGTTTTTAGGGAAAGCAGCTATGATGGCAACGTGACGAGCCATTAGCCACTGAGTCAGCTTCAGCAGGAACCATGGAGAGGTTTCAGCAAACTGCTACAGATGAGCATGACAGGATAAATGGCTACAGTGAGCCCAAGTCCCCCCATGACATGGCTGATGTCAGGTGGACGCCACCCGAAGGAGAATCTGGAGGCTCGGACAGCTGTGGGGGGACAAGCGTGTCGGAGCTGACGGACCTTCAGGAGCTGAAGAGCAGGGAAAGTGAAGATGAGGAGGACAGTGAGGACATGCTTGCTCTTAAAGGCCTTAAGGAGGACCAGAAGAAAAGACAGAAAGAAGATCAAGATCAAAAGAAGAATCACAACAAGCAAAACAGTTGTGCTTCATCCAGCTACACAGGTAGAATCTTTTGACTATTATATCTTTTTAAAAGATGAGGATATATTTATTTCTTTTCTTTTTTTTTAAAAAACAGACCTTTCCCATACTTCATCACCCTCGCTGTCAGAGCAGCTGCGTCTTGGCAAAGAAGACAATACAGGGTCTGGTATCAGTGTGGAGTGTAAGGTCTGCGGGGACAAGGCCTCTGGCTTCCATTACGGCGTACATGCCTGCGAAGGCTGCAAGGTAACGCTATTTGTGTCTAACCACAGAATGTGAGAGTAACATCAGAAAGATGGACAAAAGCACTGTTGGTACTCCCCCACCTATGTGTTCAGACTGTGGTGTTTATGATTCAGGGATTTTTCCGGCGGACTGTCCGAATGAAACTGGACTATGAGCGCTGCGAGCGTTCCTGCAAGATTCAGAAGAAGAACCGCAACAAGTGCCAATATTGTCGTTTCCAGAAGTGCCTGTCTTTGGGAATGTCTCACGATGGTGAGAAATAAATCAGCTTCTTTATTTGCTGTTGCCACGATTTATTACTTTAAATAAAATCTTAAATGTGAATTTAGTTTTAAAATTAAATTGTGAAAGTATTTAATAAGGGGTTTTAGTATAAACTTACTGAATGTGTAGTAGACGAGAGATATCTACCTTACTGAGTAGTTTATTATTTGCAAAGAAAAAAATAAACGCCTCTTATTATCTTAAAAAAAACTCAGAGAAGCAGGTGTCGTTACTTATTTGTGATGTAAACGTTCACTCAAAATAAATGCTGGCATTGTGCCTTTGCCCAGCGATCCGATATGGACGTATGCCTGAGGCAGAAAGGAAGAAGCTGGTCGAAGGCCTTCTTGCAGAGGAGCTGAACCTCAGCAAACCAGGTGGTTCAGACCTGAAGACCTTGGCCAAACAGGTCAACACGGCTTACTTGAAGAACCTCAGTATGACTAAGAAGAGAGCACGCAGCATATTGACGGGCAAAACCAGCAGCACCTCTGTGAGTTTTATAGCAATCGCACCTCAGATTTATACAGTTTTACATAAAATCCACTAATGGCACGTTTTAAAAACTTTTTTCCTCTGATTTGTCTTCCTGTAGTTTTTCCCCATTTAGCTACACATTACCTAAGAGTTCAAAGTAGACGTGTTGCATGCCTTGTCAGGAGGACATGGTTCTATCTGCTCTGTTTTTATAGAAACGGTGCATTTTACAACAGAACTGACTTACTATGAATTATTTGTCAAACTATTTTACTTGCATCTGAAAATAGAAAAAAGAGCCAAAAAGTCATTTAATTTATTGGCAATTTTGCATTTTTGTTTTTTTACAGACCATTAATAAATCATTGTCCTTTAAAATGAAGGTTTTAAAGTTAACAAATGGTTAGAAATGTATATGTTTTTCCCTTCTGTCAGCCATTTGTGATCTATGACATGGACACGCTCTGGAAAGCAGAAAGTGGTTTAGTATGGAGCCAGTTAGTTCCAGGTGCTCCTCTGACCAAGGAGATAGGAGTTCACGTGTTCTACCGCTGCCAGTGCACGACGGTGGAGACTGTACGAGAGCTCACAGAGTTCGCCAAGTCCATCCCGGGTTTCGTGGACCTCTTCCTTAATGACCAGGTACATCACCCCAACAAAATGTTTGCTTGTATTTGAATTCCTACAAAACACAAATGGACATCCAACTCTGTGCTTCTGCAGGTGACTTTGCTCAAGTATGGTGTTCATGAAGCTATTTTCGCCATGTTGCCATCTCTCATGAACAAAGATGGACTGTTGGTGGCCAATGGCAAAGGCTTTGTGACACGAGAGTTTCTGCGCAGCTTAAGGAATCCCTTCAATGAGATCATGGAGCCCAAGTTTGAGTTTGCAGTCAAGTTTAATGCTCTGGAGTTGGATGACAGTGACCTGGCCCTGTTTGTTGCTGCCATTATTCTCTGTGGAGGTGAGACAGAGGGGTTTGCTGGTAAAGTATGAAGAATTGCTGCTTGTTGAGTTCAGTTTGTCTGTAACGGATGCAATTTTCACAAGTTGTTAACCAATATTTCCACTGCTGATTGTGTTAAATCTTAATGAAATCAGCTGGAGCTTAAGCAGTGATGTCATATTTATCTGATCTTCTATGGAATTGGAGAAACAACAAATTGAGTGCAGCAGTTAGAGCATCCAGAGGTTTATGGAATTAGTGTTTACAACATTACAGTTTTCATGCAAGCCTGAACTTGACTTTCTCTTCTCACCTGTGGTGCATGTACTGCCTCAGTCAGAATACAAGCTGTCAAGAGGTTTGATGTCATTGTAGAGAAGACGGACTGCTTTTAACGGGCAACACAGACCTTTTATTTCCTTTTATCGAACCCAAACTACTTCCACGCACTGCGAGACCCATGCAGGATTTACACATCTTTAAAGAAATTTCCAGATACGGTGTAAGATTTCTTTAGCATTCCAACAGATGTGTCAATAAATCAAAATAACTCTAGGAAACCATCATGGACTGTGGTTTAATGGTTGGTGGTTATGCCTGTATCCCAGTCAGTCTGTGATTGATTCAAAGCAGAGGTGATAAACCAGTGATCAGGTACAGACACGACTCAAGCTTGGTAGTAAACCAAATATGAACATAAACATAATGTTAAGGGTCAATTCAACTTTATTTATAGAGCACTTTTAAAGTGCTGTCACAATCCAGAACATACGAACAACATAATACATTATTGTGGGATAAGAAATTATATGTAACAGCATAATTATTGTTTTTATGGTGAGAAACTCCTGTATTGAATAGATTAAACAATAAAAGAGTAAACAACACTTTCAGGACAATAAAGAAATGTGAGAATAAAACTTTAGATGCCATGTTTGTCATTAAAATTGTAAACCAATCAGTCCATCTTCTCGGACAGAACTGCAGGAAGTGAGCCACTGCTCAGCCAGAGACCTGCAGCTGCTTTGCTCCCTGATGGTTTTACCTTTGGGACAATGTGATAGATGTGTGTAAGGTGGAACATTTCTCTAATCAACATGCGGGAAGCTCTTCGTGGATCATGGTTCGTCGGCTCAGTGCAGTCCTTTGTCCAATTACATCCACCTTTAAGGAATCTAATAAAAATAATTATTTGGCATGATGATGTTCCGGGATATAAACTGTCAATATTTATGCAAAACTAGTGAACATGAAAAAGTATTATTGTAATATAGAGTAATATTGAAATATGTTAATTTCTTGTGAATTATTTTTATTAGTATTAATATTAATATTATTATTACTGCTTTTTAAATTAAAAATAGGTGCATTTCAGACAAAGCCCAGAGGAGTTCCACGTCGGTAGAGAATCCACATGTTGATAACTGTGCAGGTTCAGACATGTTGCGTCTTATATGTTGTTGTTAAGCATGATTGATGTAATAAAGTGTTTAACGTAATGGTTAATCGTTCATTTGAATGGTCATAAAAGCCTTTTCTTGGTTGCTCAGTATGCATTATTAACCATTATAACATGTAGGTTTGTTTTGTTTTTTGCTTCCTTAGACCGTCCGGGTCTAATGAACGTGAAGCAGGTGGAGCAGAGTCAGGACAACATCCTCCAGGCCCTGGACCTCCATCTCCAAGCAAACCACTCTGATTCTCTCTACCTCTTCCCTAAGCTGCTTCAGAAGATGGCTGATCTTCGTCAGTTGGTTACTGAGAATGCTCAGCTGGTCCAAAAGATCAAAAAGACTGAGTCAGAGACCTCGCTCCACCCTTTACTACAGGAGATCTACAAAGACATGTATTAAAAATCTCCAGCACAGACTTATTTTAGCAATACTGTTACAGACTGAATCTACAGTAATAACAACACACTGCATCCGGTTCAAGCACTGTTCCACAAATGTGCATGTATTTTTAACATGCAGATGAGACAAATACACTTTGGTAGGGCTAACAGAATCAGAAATGTCTTCACAATGTCAGCATTGTCCCTCAGCACAGTATTGTGTGAGTATGTGTTATGGCGTGCAAGGAGCATCTGGAATAATTCGCTATAAGCCTTTGTTTCCCACAGCGGTTAGTTAAAAAGAAGAGTGATTATTTTCTTATAGTGGCTGCTCCTGCTCCATCCTAAACTAGCCTCAGTGTTCAGAGAGAGCTGCTGCTTTCCCACCTTGCCTCTGCTTTGCTGCAAAGGGAAATCATTTCATGTTCTTACACCAATGGCATTGTTGAACTGGGAAAGAGATCTGTTTCCATTTCTTGCAAGAGTGATTGTAATTTTTCGAACTTTCAGTCAAGCTGAAGATGCACAAATTGCTATTTGTTTACATCATTATCATCAGATTTATTGACAACCACTTTGTCATTTGGTTAAACAACACAAACTTGGCTGGCTCCAGCAGCGTGGACAGCTCTTGATGCAACCGTCTGTGCAATATCATTTCCATTCATCAATAAATGTGAGATCCAAGTTACTTAGGTTTTTATCATAAAGCCATCTACCGAAATGGTCATTTTTAATGACTGTGCTGCACAATTTTATCGCCTGAGTCTGACACTATAAAGACACGACCCACTAAAATTAAAGCGACATCATTGTGTGTGTTTTTTATAAGGGGGATATTTTTACATGCAAAATACAGTAATCTTGCCATGATCTGGATTTGGTTAGTTTATCTGTAATTTTGTTACTAATTGTTTGAAATGATTGATCATATTTGTAAAGGGCAAAATATGAGTTCTCTTAGTTCATGTTAAGTATGTGTGTTTGGTATTACATGACTGCCTGATTTAGCTTAGTTCCTACCAAATATATCATCAAACCAACCAAAAAATGAATTTTGGATTCTATGGTGCAGAAGAATTGATTTTAAATCAGCATACTGAACCATAATATTTTTTCTTGGAAATTTGATGACTGAAATTTAATATCAAGAATTTGTTTTCATGTGCTGTTTTTGTATTCAATATATACACAATCCTAGTTTACTACTTATTTTGTGTGTCCAACAGCTGAACAGTTGTCAAAGGTTTTCCGTCTCATTCCTCCTCTTATTATTCACATACTCCAAAAGGACATCATACCAGCATTTCAGCAGTTTTCTCATCTACACAAAACTGTCTTGATTCACATATTCATCTAACTATTCTTCCACAATTTCATCAAATCCCTGAGACTTTGCCTTAATTCCTGATGTTTGTGCACATTGCAAAATTGATATGACACACACTGTGTCATGCTATGAAAGGTGGATTGATAAAAAAAATTACACCAAAATGTATATGTAAGCTACCTCTCTTCATCTGTAACTGTGAGTTGAAATATTTGGCAAAAATTATTGGTCACTTGATATTTTTTACCAAAGTGTCATGTAAACTATCTAAAATTCTAGTTCAGTGGGTTGTTCACACATAAAGTTTAAAAGAAAAAATGATTTTCTCCTCTTTTTTTTTAATTATTGAGCACTTTATAGTTTACTTGTGTTATCGTGTGCGACTGTTTTATTTTGAAAATAATTTTTTTGATTGACACACCCGTGGACCAATAAGATCTGACGCATGTAACGCAGAAGAGCCAACGTCCTGCTTCTATTGGTTCGTTGGCACGTTAATTGGGAAGAATAATCAGCTGTAAACTATTTAGTAAGGAAGTTGGTTTGTTTGGCGGTTGGCTCAAAATACAGAGGATGGACTCGACTCGTAATGGAAACATTTGTAGGTAAGCAATCAAACAGAAAATCTGATCAGAAACAAATAAATGTTAAAGTTTTTTTCCCATCTTTCAAAAAATTAAGGAACGGTTTATAAGATACACATAAATATGGCCGTCAAGGCAACGATAACTCGTTAAACATAAACTAAATAATAGTAGTTAAAATGTAAATTAAGTGGAAAGAGATTTAGCATGTGGTAGAGTAAATAACTATAAATTTGAAGCAGTCAGAGTGCTTGTATGGTGCGCTAGTATTATCCGGAAGTTGAGATGGCTAAGTCGGTCATAGCAACGATACCAAACCGTCGATTAACTTATTTTGCTTTTTGCTTCTCGGTCTCTTTCCAAACTTTGCTTAAAAACGCATTGTGAGATTTTTCTTTTAGTTATTGTAATTAAAGCTGTAGGCTTGCAGTGAGTCCCTTCTCATTGTTTGTTGTGCTACCAAAGAGGCTTGTTGTTTTCAGACTGCTTTCGGTTAACACGTGCTTTGAAAAAAAAAAACAATCTCTAGAAATATTCCTGTTTTAATGTCTCCTTAAAATGTGCTTTGTTTATGTTTTGGTATGAAACGGCGGTTGTGCACCAGATGCCCGTTAAACATGTTGAAATCCACTTTTCATACATGTTTTCCTGGTCTCTCCCATTGTATTACTATGTGCATTGTATCACATATGCAGTCAGATTAATTTGCCTCTAAAAGTAAGGGTGATGACGTTGATCTGCATTTTTTTTTAAAGATAAACATCCTGTTCTTTTGCTATGTATATATTGTTTGGGTTGGACAAATGTAAGTCACATGTGCAACTAGTGAATAATAAACAATTTGTATGGGATTGATGTGAAATTAAACTTAAATTCCTGCAGACTTGATTTGACAAATGCATAGTTAACTTTATGCCCCTTTGTTGCTTTAAACTTTTGTGTGTGTGCTCATTAAATAAGTTTGAGAATTCAAACCTTTGACAGTCATATGGTAGTAAGTGTGTAAACTGACTTCTTTCTCCATTCATTACAGACACTTCATGAATGGTTATTGCAGATTTGGTTCAAGATGTCATTTTAGACATGTGTGGATTGCTCCATCATCTCAAATATGTAGGTACTTTCAGAAAGGTGAATGTTTGTACGGCAGGCGCTGCAGGTATGTTTGCCCAAGCTCAACCCTCATCACCCTCCCCAAGTAAGAAAAGCAGGATTCAGTTTTTTTTGTTTTTGTTTTTTTTTCTTCCCCCAGGTATCGCCATGTCCTTCCTGAAGTTGGGACAGCTATTAGTGGAAGAAGGGGTTCAGTCCCTTCCGTCTCATCCAACGTGACCCGCACGTCAACTCAAAGAAGAGGGTCGGATCCAGCCGTTTTGCACACTGATGTGATGACCAGGCGAGAACGCATTGGATCAGAGTTTGCAGTTAACACCTCAAATACTCAGCGTGGCGTTGGGCACCTACCAGAAGATATTGTAGAGGAGCAATCGCAAGGTAGTGCACTCCCTTTTTTGTGTACGTGTGTCAGTGTTGCATCTAAAACTGACCAAAAATTAGCATTTTTAATTGATTTTATGTCTTTGCAGAAGCTGATTCTGTGTTTATTCAGAGCTCTGAGATTGCTCAAGCAAGTGCCAGCCATGGGAAAGATGAGGTTTGCCTCCAGCTAATAGGATCATTTTGTTGGATATTTTAAAAATAAACACTACTTTGACCCCTTGGGTTTTTTTTTTTTTTTTGGTTTTTTTTTTTTTGTGATATTCTTTTTAGGGGCCTTCTTCAACTGATATGCGAGAGGATGGGGCTGCTGCTGCTGCAGCTTCTAGTCCTAAACTTGAAGTGGAGGAAATGGAGGCCTTCCTGAAGAGTAAGGACATGACCTGTGGCATCTGCATGGAAAACGTCTATGAAAAGCCGGATGAGAGAGGCCGCGTTTTTGGGATCTTGCCAAACTGCAATCATATCTTCTGTTTGGACTGCATCGCAACCTGGAGGAAAACAAAAGAAATGGGGCCAGATGTTGTAAGGTGTGTTTTTGCTTCAAGTGAAAGTCAACAAACCATAAAAGGGGTTTGACCTGACGTTCCTGTGTACTCCAGGACCTGCCCACAGTGCCGAGTGAGATCTGCCTTTTATGTGCCAAACAAATACTGGGTTGAAGGTCCTGCAAAGGAGAGTGTTGTTGCTGCATTCAAGGAAAAATCCAGGTGAGATTTTACTGCATTTCATTGTGGCCTGCAAGTTTGATGTGATGTGTTCACTGCTGCAGATGAAACTTTTCCTGCTATACTAGTCTGTCAATTGGTACTTTTTGTGTGTTTTTGTACTGTGACATTAAGCTTCACCAGTTCATCTTTTGAGATGTTTAAGGTTCATGTTGAATACATTAGTATTACTCTATGTGCTGAAACTAATATGCAATAATGTAAGTCGTTTACAGGTTCAATCCTAAACTTTGAATGTTGTCATTGTGCAAGATGTATCCCACTGTTGCCCCTAATTTACTACGTGCTTAGAAACTGTGGCTTGATGAACTATAACTTTACAGTCAAGCAACTCATTTTTCATCCTATAACGTTTATCACATGTTACTAACTAAAATGTAACATTGTGAGCAACTTTAGTATATTTTTAGCCTTTGGGATTAATTCCTAAACAAGGTCTTAAATTGACTCAGATTAACTGGATTTTAAATATTAACCCAGAACATGTTCAGCATTAGAACTCTGACCAAAATGTAAAAAGCTGCTTTTTTTTTTAAACATTTTTATTTTTACACATTTTTTAAAAAATGTATGTTGAAATGTGAAGCCAGAGCTCAGCTTATGTGATGTGTTTTGGGAGATGCACGTGCAGTAAAGTCTCTGTTTCTTTCTCTGATTTTCAGTAAGAAAAGATGCGGTTTTTATGACCGAAATGGATGTTGTCCCTTTAAAACGGACTGCCTTTATCAACATGTTAAACGTCCAAATCGCATTCCATTTTCAGTAAGTACATGTTTGTTTGTTTGTTTGTTTGTTTGTTTTTTATGGAACAATATTACCTTCATTCCTAATTACTGTCTTTTTTCTTTTCTTTTTTTCTTCCTTGCCCAAGTGTCTCTCAGATGATGAAGATGATCTAGACCTGCTTAGTGTTTTCATAGCAATGACCCTCCATGGTGACGACACTGATGATGAGGATTTCCTTTTATTTATCTGAGGAGGAGTATGGCATGTGAGCCTCTTTGTTCCAGTGCATAAAACGCTAAATGCGACTATAAAAAAATTACTATCCCCAAAATTATTCAAGTCAAAATACATGGCTGTATCTGGACTTCTCAGTCCTTATGGAACTTGTAAGAAAACAACTTTTTTTAAAAAAACCTTTTATCAAGATCAGGGATCTGAGTGATGTCTTTAGTGGGGCCAAGTGTGTTCAGGTCTTTAGATTGGTTACACTGCAGCAGAATCTTTTGAGCATTGCTATAACCACAAAGGAACTAACTGTGAAATTATGTTCTATGGTGTGGTAAGAAATGCATGTTTACATTTGGTTCTCACGTCACATAGTTTGACACTTGATGTAAGCCTCTTCAATTCCTCTCCCTGATCTTGTAGTTCATCTGTTTATTGTTTTGGGTTTATTGAACCTTGCCAGAGCTTTATTGTTACAAGCACATTGTAAGGGTGATCTACCTCTTCTTGCCTCTCCACACATTTAGTGAGTGCTCAATTTGGATTGTCCCACTAATTAAGAAACTTTTTTTTTTTTTTTGGTTTGTTTTTAAAAGTGTCTATGGATGGTTGTTTTATTTGCAATATGCTGGTGTACTCAACCTCCTACTTGCTAAACTTCCCAAACTGACACCTGCCTTAAATAATTGCCAAAACCCCCACTTCCCCCAAAGACGATGTCAAGTACCTAAAATGTTAGGCTTTTATTTCTTTTAAACAAGTTGTACCTGTACACAAAAAAATAAAAAGTTTCACACTGTCTCACCTGATAGATGTGTTATGTATGTTTATTGACAATTTAGTGCCTAAAACAATTTAATTAAGGAAGTAACTTTTATATGCTGTTTGTTTGTATTTTATTTAAATGGATCTTGCAGCAAATTGAATACCATCATGACTGGTCCTTTTTTAGGACCTAAACGGACATCAAGATCAAATGGAATTTACATTCATGTCCCACTCAGTTGAGCAGAAGGAAAATCCTTTAATAACTCTAAAATAATAAAACTGTCAATGTTGGGATTTGAGTGATGGCGACATTTGCATCACATCCAAAATGCACTATATAAAAAAAACAGTTCTCTAAAGCAAGCTGTCGAAGAGTTTTATCCAGGTTGAGGATTGGACACATTTGTTTAAATTATTCTTTATGGAGAGTTGGGCAACATTGGGATGAAAACTAATTGCTCTCAACCAGAAACTTGAACATGTCCTTATTGACTGACCATTATCAGCACCAGTGGAGACTACATGGTTTGACTGTTTTGACATAAAAACTTTACTTGGACTCGAGACTATAAGAAAAGAACTGTTTATCTCTAGAGATTAATTTGATGTCACAGATAAGTATCCCTCTGACCAGCATGGTCCGTACACCCCAGTACTGTAGGTGGCGGTAATGCCCCGATAAATGGTTGTGAATTAAACACCAAAGAAGAAGTTTCCAGGGCCTGTTGTGCAATATATTTTAGTCCAGTAGGTGGCAGTATGCATCCAGGCTGGCACATCCATAAGCCTAAAGAAGAATATCAAAGTGGCGGGTTTGCAGCTGACGAGGCAGACATGCAACACCTCACCAATGTGTCCGCATCAGTATGTCTGAGTCGCTTCGACACGAAGTCGAGGTTGTTGCTTCGGGCGCTGATGTCTGGATCCTCCGGGCCTCACAGGGCGTTAAGAGTCCTCCACAGGCATCAACGGGGAAACTCAGACTTTTCACTCGGTAGCTTTATTGAAACGCTTTGTCAAGATGAAATATGTCCAGAGGGTGAAACTGGACCACTTATCGTGTAAGTGCAAAAGTACTGGCTTCGTCTAAACTGTTTTCTGACAGTTGCCACATTAGTTACATTAGTTAAAACTAGTTTAAGTTTAAATAAATGCATCTTATTCAAGGGTGAGTTGAAGTATAAGGGACGGGAAGGCTAATATGTTTAATGTTACAGGAGGAACCATATTTTCACATCGTGTTGGTCAAGAAAATGTAACTGGGAGTTGTGAGGATTAGTGCACACTTAAAATGAGAAAAGGAGGTGGGAAACATTAGATGCACAGCTTATAACTTTGTTATATATTTGCTTCTAATTTGTTATTAAGCACCTCAGATAGTCCAGAGACCACAAATGCATTTTCCTGTTTAGATTGTGTGTATTTGCAGGATGCTCAAAAACAGTTTTTTATCCTGATTGACCGCATTGCGGCTCAAGGATGTTGGTTTTTGATCATTTTAGGAAGCTGTATGCTAAAACTTGGTTGTGTATATTTCTTAGTATTTTTCCATTGTGGGTGGCCAGCTTATCAAAGCACTATAATGTTTAAAAATGATCAAAAGCACAGAAAACAGGAACTTTGGACCTTCTGATGTCTGCTGAATACCATGAAATCTTCTTCAGTGTTTTTTTTCTCCTTAATTTCCTCTAGGAAACCAAATGTGTGCCTGTTTTCGACATCATTCAAACAAAACCTGCTGTTTTTCATCTATCTGGTGCACTCTGTTCTACCTGAATCCACCATCGTCCAGCTGCTGAGTTGTCTCAGCAAGGATCCTCATCCAAACCCCTGGATTACTGCTCTGTGTAGACAGCTAAAGAGGAAATTAGGGACCCACCCCGATGAACCTTTGTGCACTAATGCATGCAGTCAGAGGCTACAGAAGTTTTCAGAGCACTCGGTTGGTTCAGATGTGACTGAAGGGTGGGCCAAGTGCTTCAGCAGTCACACGGTAAGCTCTGAATCTCCGAGCACATCTGATTTAGTTGAACTGGGAGCACAAAGGAAAAGGAGGGGCAGTTTCATCCATCTGGACTCTGACATTGAAGAAATGGGACAACAGAGTAAGCGAATGAAGTTGGAAGTTAATGAGCCTGTTGGAGCAGAAGAAGAGACGACACCAGCGGTAACGGAAAGTGCTGCTCCTACAGAAACTCCTGCATCAGGCAGTTTGTTTGATGTCCTGCCTGAAGATATTAAGGTGAACAAACTTTGAGCCATTTCTATTCCAGTAATGAGCAAGATTTTTCAAATGATACCTTTCCTACAGTGATTATGCTTAGTGTCATATCAAAAGTTTAATATTTCTCTTTACACTGTTTGAAGCAGACTAAAATCCCAGTAATAAAACTGATCTATTATCTTTGTGTCTATTTAGGTCTCTTTTCTTCAAATTCAAGAATTACTGGAGAGTCAGGCTGAAGTAATAATCTTCTGTCTCGTAACTACAGCAGTATGGACTGGTTTTTATATCTGGTATTACCACCATGTTTTGTACTTTTCTTTCAGTGGGACCAAAACTCCACAGATGTGTTCAAAGTGCTGAACGATTGTAATCCCAATCAAGTATGTCTTTAAAATTTGTATATCCATTCCCTATATTGCACGAGAAAATATATAAAATGATATGATAAAAATAAAACCTACAACTAAACAGGTGTAACAAGTTTACTTAGCTACGCTACTCATGGGAAAAATATTATTTTAACCAAGTACGGAGCATTTTAAATGATGTTCTCTGTCTTATACAGGTGGATGTCTTTTGTAGCATGTTGAGATTACCTGACTTACCAGAGCCTACTCTGATGAAACTGTGCAACAGTATATTGTCCCTCTCTCCTGACCTGAGCTACAGCACTGCAACATCTCTCATCAAGAGCCTTTTGCTGGAGAAGGTAGAATACCGGGATATGACACGGTTGCAAACAGAGTTGCTGTGTTTGATGCTGACTAGACTCACTTTGCTGTTCTTCACAGGTCCTCGCACTGTCGGAGCCTGCCTCCAGATGTCTAGTTACGGCAGTGACATCACTGTGTAGCCGCTATCCCAGACCAATGTGCCACGCTTTAGTCGGATCAATGTTGGAGGAGAAAAACATAGGTGAGGCGCAGGTGTGTTGCAAAGTTATCAGTGTGGAGCTAAAGCGCTGAGATGGAGGCTTACATGAAGCTATTGTAAAATGAGTCTTTGGGGAATTTTTCTTATTTTTGTTTAAAAACCTGTTTGCAGCTTAACACACACTTTATATATTATAGTTCTCTTCAGGTACAGTGGCTTCCTTCCACAGCCCATGCATGTTAGACTAATTGTTTATTCCCAATTTTTCTTCGGAGGAAGTGTGAGTGGCTGTTTGTCTCCGTGTTGGCCTTTCAAAGGCAACTGACCTATCCAGAGTTTACTCTGTATCTCGCCAAGTAGCTGCTGGGATATGCTATACCTGCTCATTATAAATAATGAGCCTGCTTCCCATGCCTGGGAAATTGGTTGGATGGGTTGCTGGTTGATGTAAGTTTTTGAAAATAAGTGTAGATGGTCCCTTATACCGGGCTGTCTGGACCTGTCCAGTGTCATGTGTGCTTGAAAGTGTGA
Source organism: Pseudomugil gertrudae (assembly GCA_037177535.1). Classification (NCBI taxonomy): domain Eukaryota; kingdom Metazoa; phylum Chordata; class Actinopteri; order Atheriniformes; family Pseudomugilidae; genus Pseudomugil; species Pseudomugil gertrudae. The sequence continues at coordinate 12,974,923 of JBAMHV010000014.1, forward strand.
ATGGATTGTTTAGTTTGTCTGTCATTACATTTTTTATATATATATAGAT
>JBAMHV010000014.1:12975470-12998047 GCA_037177535.1 Pseudomugil gertrudae
ATTTTTAGGTGGGGGAGGGGGATTAAATCTGAAAATGTGTTGCTTCATCCGTCCCCCTTTCAAACCCTGGATTTGTGCCTGTGATGTTAATGGTATGAACTATATGTGTAGGTTTGAAATAAATAAATATTCAATTCAATAATTGGCTCCTAGTATGTATTACAGATATTTTGGAATTAAAGGAAGTTGGTTTGAATGGCTCTTTATTCTGTATTTAGTCCCAACATCAGTGGATCTCCTTGTTAAGACATTTTTTTCATTTTCAGGGCATCCACAGGCAGAGCTTCTGAACAGACTGATAGAGGGCTGTTTGGATTCCCACTACAACCTGCTTGTGCTCCAGTAAGCTTAAATATTTAGAGACTGTGTTATATCCAGAAAAATTGAACCACCAATGCTTGATTTTTTTTATAATTATTTGTATTTTGATTATTTTAATTTCAGAATGACATTCAGAATTACTTGGAGTGAGACAGTCCTCTCCATTATCCACAGCTTGCTAGACTCCAAGGTAATTAGTTATTTATTCATTAATTCACCTAATCATTATATTCAGTCAGTTACTCAACTGTTGTTATTTTTTGCCTCTCCAGCCAGTGCTGAATGAAGATGTTTTCACACAGTTTACCCAACAGCTCATCAGCCAGGCTCCTAATTTGACTATGTCTGTGAAGTTTGCAAAAATGATGCTAACAGTTCTCAGTAAATACAGTTGCCATGTAAGTTTGCTGATTTAATTAATCAATACTTGCTGAATAGCTGATTGTATAGTATTTGTAATAATTGTGATTATGCATCAATCTGTTTTTCAGGTGACTGCTGCACATAAACAGTCCCTGTCCACCTGTCTGACGTTAAACAAGACATTCCTTAAGAAATCTCTTCAAGCTGCTTTAAAACGAATTACAAACCCATAAAGAATTATCTGAAGTATTATGTCAGTAATTTTGCTAAAACTAAAACATGACATTAAGAATCCCACTAATAGATTTCCTTTTATGCTCTGGGCAGCTTTACCTTACAATAAAGTGTATTATTGAGGAATTTAAGAGTGCATATACTGTATTATAAAATGAATCAAATAAATAAAATACAACTTTCATTCATGACTTATTTTTACAGTATTTTGTTAAATCACTGCAGACAAAATAAAAGGGAAAAAGTTTCATTTTTACACACTAGAATTTTAAGTTATTGTAAGTAGATTGCTTTTGGTTCTTCATTTTTCTGTGTTAATGAATCTTCAAAGTAAAATGTCTGTTCAAAACTTTCATAAGCTATATACCATAAATGTAAAGGCCGTTTTACTGAACAAAATCATTAATGTTCTATACTATACTATAGTATACAGTCATTTGGCAGACACTTTTACATATGATAAGCAGTCATTTTAACCATAGGCATTATCCTAACATGCATGTCTTTATGTGATTTGTATTTTAATTAAATTAATACACAAACTCTACAGTTGTTGAAAAAAAAACTTTTATTTTAGTATTTGAATCTGTAAATAATTCCCAATAACTTTGACTTTGTTTCTTTCATTTAATTAATTTATATTCAAGCCACAGTGCTTTCTGTGGCTTTGGAAGGCCACGTATGATGACGTAGACGCCGGGCGCGTTTATTTTGCGACACTTCCGGTAGAACTTCCTTTTTCAGCGTAGCTAGCCGCGAGGAAAGATCTACCAAAATGAGGTAAGCTTCAATTTAGTAAAAAGATATGTTAATACATACTTTCAGGCACGTGATGTTTATTAGTCGCAGGCATATGTCACTTGAAGTGTATACATATTTATATGTTTCATATAGTTTTCAAAAATAAGTTGGAATGTTAGTTATAGACTCAAATCAGCCGGCATTACCAGAGAATGCCGTACTGCCTTATGAGGACTTAATCCACCGCCATCCACAGATAAAAAGCACATGTAACATCGCAATCCTTAATTTTATTTGTACGATACACAAATTAGATGTCATAAATAACACTATTACTGCGCATAGTGGATTCGTAATAGCTCTGTGATAGCATCATTGTAGCACACCGCCGAACTCCACTGAATCGAGCATTGGGTACAGTAGCAACTATTTTCACATGTTTTAATAATTTGTATCCTACAGTAAGGTCTCCAGAGACACATTGTATGAAGCTGTGAAGGAGGTCCTTCAGGGTTCGTTGACCAAACCTAGGAAGTAAGTATACATCAAGAAAAATGTTGGATCTATTTCTTGTGTGCACAGAACGTTGTTATATACTCCATTTGTTAATAGGTTTGTGGAGACGGTGGAGCTACAAATCAGCCTAAAAAACTATGATCCCCAGAAGGACAAGCGTTTCTCCGGCACTGTCAGGTTCGACCTTTTACTGTCTCACCCAACCTTTTCCCTGTTTGCTTCCAGCCCCGTCTGAAAATCAAAATATCTTTTGTATGCAAAAAGTATCAGATCAGAAGTTCTTAATTCAGACTGGGCAGGAACGGACATGGAGAAGTACTTTGGGTAGTCTGACTGAACCCACTCAGCTTTGGCTGGTGACGGTGAAGCAGGCGGACCCCTACCCTGGGTCTTAAAACATGAGGGGAGGCTTTGAGTGACTGAGCTGGTAGGTTCATGTCCTCAAGCCGACCAGTTTTACTATATGTAACCAGAGGTCGGTCGGACACTAGCCACGGATGTGGTAAGAATTTTGTCTGCTTACATTATAAAATCAGGAAATTATCATTTGGAAACAATAGTGTGTCTCGATTATGTTAGTCGTAGTTTTTTTTTTTTTATACATTTTAAAATGTAAAATTTAAACACTACAGTAATCCTGTAAATATCTTTTGTGCTTTACTTCAGTCAAAGCCTGTGTGTGTGTGTGTGGGCTATTGCTAACCGCTTTGTGAATGTACAGGCTGAAGACTCTTCCAAGGCCCAAGTTCTCCGTGTGCGTCCTGGGTGACCAGCAGCACTGTGACGAGGCCAAAGCTGCTGATATGCCTCACATGGACATTGAGGCTCTGAAGAAGCTCAACAAAAATAAGAAGCTTGTGAAGAAGCTTGGTAAGTAGTTTACATAAACTACACTTAGCAGAAACCTGATCATCAGGTGCTACAACTGACTTAATGTTGTGGTTTCCCATTGTCTTTTAGCCAAGAAGTATGATGCTTTCCTGGCCTCAGAGTCTCTGATCAAGCAGATCCCTCGTATCTTGGGACCGGGGTTGAACAAGGCTGGCAAGTTCCCCTCCCTGCTCACCCACAATGAAAACCTGAACACAAAGGTGGACGAGGTTAAATCAACCATCAAGTTTCAGATGAAGAAGGTGCGTTTGTTAGTTTAGATTAGAAAACATGTGAATTAGCCCTCACCCCTTCCTAAACTGATTGTTGTGTAATGTTGCTGTATATGTTGTAGGTGCTCTGTTTGGCCGTGGCTGTTGGACACGTGAAGATGAGCGAGGATGAGCTCGTTTACAACCTCCACTTGGCCGTCAACTTCCTTGTGTCTCTGCTAAAGAAAAACTGGCAGAACGTTCGGGCCCTCTATGTCAAGAGCACCATGGGCAAACCCCAACGCCTCTATTAAATGAAGCTTTTCTATTAATAAAAGTGGAAATGCTCCAATGTTTATTACTGTGTGATTTTTTTTTTTTTTTTTATCTAAGATATCTGCTCAGTTATGTTTCCTTTTTACCAGTATTTTTTGGTAACAATTAGAATTTGAAATGGTAACCATAATTCAGTTTTAAAAAATAAAACCTGGGTTTAAATTTATTTTGATGCTGTTTTTTTAAATAATTAAGCCAATGACTTAATTAAAAAGTCAGGTGTTTGAAAAATTAGTTGCTAAACCTGTTATTGAAGTGACCCAAGTCTTCTGATGGTAAAGCTTCTATATGAATGCTGTTTTATCCTGTAGTATTATGTAGTACTTTAAAGAAAAGATGTGAAGTAAAGTGCATTTGATTTATCAAGGGGGGGAAAAAGCTTTTATTTACATCAAGAACATGAAGGCATTGGGGATAATGGATAGTAAAGATTGGGATATTTATTTCATTCCCTTTTTTGCAAATATGTGACATAAATATTCAGATTTCCTTCTAAACTACACTGTACAATAACAGTGCATGGCTTTGTTGCCATTAGCCAACGGTCCTTTTCCATTTTGTTTCTTGCACAAATGGCATCCACAGATGTGGACTGTTGATCTGAACAGTTCATGTTTCCAGATATATCGAGACTGATATACATCTACTGATAAAAACAAGGTAAAATATGAACTATGCTGTGTTCATTAAATCGGGTACTACAGATGGACACAGCTTCCCATGAGCCTCTTGGGTCAGTCATCTTGCTCTGGTTTGACTGTGGATCTCTTAATAGGATGATCTATTTTCGGGACAGAGGGCGGAATGAGCCGTAGACTCAAGACTTGTAACCATATCCACCTTTCGGCATCTATGAAAACCTGCTTCTCACTGTAGAAAAGATTTGAATAATTTGATCTGATCAAAGCATTTGGATTATTCTAATGGGCACAAAGGGTGACGCTCTAATGGGCACAGAGGTGAGATAAATAATCTAGCAGCAGCTTCACCTGTTCCTGTTTACACTTAATATATGCAATACCTCCATGTTGTAATCTCAAGGGTTTACAGCCGGATGCAGCAACAAGCAGACAAAACTCATCCACCATGCTTGACAGCGAGGAAGGTAATGGTTAATATTGACTATCAGCTGTTATTAGGACATAATGTTAAAACTGGATCAATCTTTCTAACAGAGACCAGTCATGAAGAGCCACTAATCATAAGCTGGAGTGACCTGTCCATCATAGAGCGCGTAGGCCTCAACAGGTGCAACACATGACTGCATCATAATATAGTTAAAGCAAGATTTCAGTTTGTTAAGCTTTCCTAAAACCTGTTCTCTCACAGTGTGCAGATGTCAGAGACGGACCTGGAGGTAAGTTGATAACACTTCCTGATGTCTCTGATAGTTTATTTAACATATTTTCCATTTTGTTTCAAGCAGTTTTCCATAAAACTTCACAAACTGCATTTGTTTTGGTCATAGCTGGCTCAACATTCTGTACCTGTACAATGAAATAAAATGAATGAATTGATTGAAATGCCTGTTTGAGGTTTAACGTGTTATGTTTTACTCCCAGGCAGCCTTCTCTCAGATCTCGCTGGCCTTTCGCTCTGATCAGTACACCCTGAAGCAGAGGCTGCAGGCGGAGGAGCATGCCCGAAACCTGGCCGAGGAGAACATCCAGCTTGAACTGACCAGAGGCAGGGAGACCCTGGAGGTACAGTATGATGCACCAAATCTTCAGCATAGGAAATCTTTCAGACTTCTTATGCAAATGTAGTTATATTTTACATTTATTTTTACATTAAATTGCCTTGATTTTCTTTCCTTATAAAGGTTTAACTCTAATTATAGACAACAAAGCACATAGCAGACATTGTTTTAGTATCACTTTACAAATCTGCTCTATATTTTGTTGTGTATTATTGTAAGTGATGATAAAGCAGCAAATACTGAAATACCAGATTTTAAAATGTATTGATACTTTGCACTTCCTGTATTTTGGGACACTTCTTGGGAATGAGCTACATGCTCTGCAAACACTTTTTAAAGGGTTTTCCCCCATTTTTCTGTTGCTCGGGTAGTGTAGCACCAGTTTGCCTTACTAAATGTAAGCCATCTCCACCATCTGGCACCCTAAACACCCCTAAAATGTCCCACAGAGGGATGATGCTCAGTGTGCAACACATGAAAATGGTATTGAGATGATGGAATTGTGACCAGATAGTTCAATCTGTTTAATCAGGTTGAAATTTAATCTCAGATTGCTCAGTTCGGCCAGATGACTGAAATTATGATTGCAGAATGGCATTAATGTTGCAGAAACAAACCCACATCACTTCTCAGAGCCTTTTTACTTGATACACTTCATACAAGTCCAGAGCAATCCTCCTAATCTTCTGACACACTATAAGCTATGAGGCCTCATGTAGCCAGTGGCATCTGTGATGAGCTCAGTTTATTTAGGCATTGATGAACTCCAGTCAAGTTGTAGAAGCAAAGTAAAGTATCACTGATCAATACTGGATGTGTAATACCTTTAGAACGGGGCTATTAAGCCATAACCCTGCAGCTTTTCAATGTTTCTCTGCTCCAACACACCCGACTCAAACTAATGAGTTATTGTGAAAGACTCCAAAGCCTATTCGATCTGAGTCAAGTGTGTCGGGAAACTTTATAAACCTGACTGTAAATAGTCAGAAACTTCCCATGAGTAATTTCTCTGGCCCCACATGAGAGCAGGTACACGTGAGACTGTGTGTGTGTGTGTTTGCAGGCACTAAAGGAGCTGTGTTTGGACAGTGCGCGCAGTGATATCCTGCAGAAGTTGGAGCTGTGTCTGGATATCCTCGGTGGGACAGTAGAGCGAATCTCCACTACAGCAGAGGTGCTTGGTGCGGTGCATCAGGTACAAGGAAGCTCTTGCCTTTCATGCAGAATCACAGCAACAAATCACATGATCACATTACTCATTTTTAAAAGGATGTGAAGATGAATTTTAATTACAAACTCTGCATCAAACTAAAGCATCTGTTTTTGGCTTGTGCTGTGATCTTTTGTTTTCTTTCCTGGACAGGAGGCTCGAGTGAGTCGGGCCGTGGAGCTCATGGTGGCTCATGTGGAGAGTGTGAGGAGGCGGCATGATAAAAACGTAGCAGAGCTGGAAGAAACCAAGAAGACGATGGAGCAGCAGAAAAGCCGCAGAAGCAGCATCAACCCAACAGTCTCAGCAGGTTTATGAAGCTTTCATCTGTTTGATAAAGTTTTCTGTTCTGCTGTCTGGAGCTCAACGGAGCCGGCTCTCTTATTGCAGAAGCGGAGGAAAGTGACAAAACGGACTCTAATCAGGTATAAAGGTCATGACTTGCTACTAACATCACTTATCTGAACTCTTTAAGTTCTTCACATTTGTTTTCTGTCAGAGCATCTTACGTCGAAGGATCAGTTCTTCAATCATTTCCAGCCAAACTCAGGTGAGTTATTTTATGTTGCTTTTCTTTTAGCTGATCATCCTTAAACCATAGCAAATCTCTTCCCAGGAGAAAAGGAAGCAAGACTCAAGGAAACGGGTTTCCTCCATTAAGAAGATATCCCCCCTTGACCTGCCTTGTTCCCTCAGCTTAGAGTCCACCTGCTCATCCGTAACTCCTAATCAAAGCTACTCCACGGATGGCAGGTCAGCTTGAAACTTAAATTGAAAGTTTATGCTTAAACTTAGCAGTTCTATTCAGCATTAATGTGTCTTTTTTTCTTTTCCCCTAGGCTTCACAATCCAGATCCACCAGAAGTGTCATCTGCTCCTCCAGACCCCTTCTTTGCTCCAGCTCCCAGCCCAGAAGACCCCACATCCAAGCAAGTGATCCCCATAAAGACGCAAGCCAAAAAGTATGGCAGGGTTCATGAGCTTAGGAAGAATAACAGAAACAGCTGCGGAAGCTTGTTTCCTTTAGCAGTGACAGATTTCTGTATTTTCTACATGCTTTCAATTTAATCTGCCACATGGCATGTAAAGTAGACCTGGAACGTTTGTCCCTTTAAGTTTGTTATCATTGAATATCACAGTTATAGCTTCCTTTTAATGGCAAAAAAGGCATTGAGTCAATTTTATTATTTTTATTTGGTTTATTTAGCTACAAGGTCTCTAAACCTGGCTAAGACTGTTTTTAATGTGTGTAGACCTTATACAGTCTACGGTGTAGACAGTCTGGTTTAGCCTTCAAAATCAACAGTGTTACTATCCATCCATCCATTTTTTACCGCTTATTCCCTGAACGGGGTCGCAGGGGGCTGGAGCCAATCCCAGCTGACATCAGGCGAGAGGCAGGGTACACCCTGAACAGGTCGCCAGTCCATCACAGGGCCAACACACATAGACAAACAACCATGCACACACACACATTCACTCCTATGGGCAAATTAGAGTCTCCAATCAGCCTATCCCCATGGTGCATGTCTTTGGACTGTGGGAGGAAGCCGGAGTATTGGTAGAGAACCCATTCTAACACGGGGAGAACATGTAAACTCCTCACAGAAAGGTTCCTGGTTGGACCCCCGCCCCGGCCGAGGCTCGAACCAGCAACCTTCTTGTTGTGAGGCAACAGTGCTAACCAACCACTGTGCAGCCAAATTTGTTACTAATCAATCACAAAAATATCTCCCAACTATCTAAACGAAACCCACTGGAAATGTAAATAAACTAGTTTTTAAAAAAGGTTTGATGAGCATGTCTTGCGGATGCATTAAAGTGAACGTTCTGTGGCTTCATTGCAGTCCCTCTCTGGACACCTTGCGACAAAGACACAAGGGGAAAGCAGCTTTATTGAACAAAGGAAAAGAGAAAAAGACAAACATCTACAGACAAAACTCTGAGACCACGTAAGTAAGCCTAGAAAATACCTATCTTTGTGTGTGTTTTTTTCCTGGACACTGACTGGGAGCTCTGCCCAGGTGTGGAAACAAGTGCAAGCAGCATCTTTTGGGTCTCAGGCTGCATCGTTGCCGATTGACACGCATCTGCATAAACTTGCTTGTGCTCACCTGTGTCATCGGGCTGACTTACTTCTTGTGGAAGCTTCATGAAGGAGAATATGAGCCATGATCTTACGGGAGCCTGTGTGAATTCTGCCATTGCGTGGGGAAAGACATTACCTGCAAGGCTGTTTGTGTGTGAATATATAAAACATTTTTACTGAATATCTTTGGTTGTTTAAACACTTTTATCTTCCCATTAAAAATAAGAATTCAACAAGTTTAAACTTTGGTCATGTAATTTATTATAAATATACAAAAAAAAAGCTATTCAAACTCATTCAATAAAGTGGTTAGTAATACTAAACCATACTGCAGTGAACACATTCATAAACCACCGTTAAAGGCAGCAGTAACTAGTAAGCTTTAATAGGAAATGTTAGGATTTATATAACCGTCTTTCTTACTCACTATATATATTTATTCTTTTCATAAAAGTCTATGTTGTAAGTTGGGGGGACTTTAAATTATAAATAAGAGGGTAAAATTATTTAAAAATGATACAAACTAATATAACAGCTTATGTAGGTGATTTTGTGCTAAATGTGTGCAAACAACCGCAATTACCTGCAAGTCTATGGTTCATCTGACACATTCACAAGATTGCATTCACCTAGCATCTATTATGACACAATCTAGAATAAATAGAACTGGCATACCACCTTACGTTAGGTTTTAAATTAATTACCGATACTGGTACAGATAGGTCCCCACTTATTGCCTCACATCAACAAATAATCTCATAGAGAGTCCAGAGTCTTAATAAATACAGAGTTAAATAAAAAGGAATGACTCAACATAGGGAAGTGGTGTTAGTTACACCTGGCTCACAATTTCAGCATCCTCAGCCACAAACCACTGGACTGGGGTCCCGTCAGCCGCTCTCTGGAGGATCACATTACCTGACCCCTGTGAAAAAACATTCTATATTATATATAAACCACACAGTTATCAAGAGCATTACTTTTTAAAGTACTTCATTTGAAGACCGCCTTTAGTTTTAGGCAATATTTGAGTGTGTTCAGTACCTTAGTAAATATAGGCAGGTGAGATGATGTGGGACTTGTGATAGCCAGTGAGCTTTGCTGTTCGGTGCAGCTTGGCCATAACTTCTGCAGCTGGTTCCTTTGATGCCAGGACTTCAGCTCCTCTGAGACAATCTCCCGAGGCATCAGCCTGACGGCGTGGTTCGGGTACTCTTTCAGAGAGGGTGTCCGCACCAACCTTGTGTAGGGTGGAGGAGGTTTTAAGATGCTCTTTTGGGATGTTCCTCTTTGCTGGCCATGAGCTGCAGAAGGGGCAGACATGAAGCACTTCCCCATGTCCGGATCATGCGGGGAGAGGGGGCTCTCCTCTGCTGTGGCTCTGACTTGTTTGTGGCTGGACTGGGGTGGGATAATTTTTTTATGTGGGCCAGAAAAGCTGAAGAGCGCTTTCTTCTGTGCTCCAAAGTGGAATCCGTAAGGTGGGGGTTGGAGCTTAGGGATCTCAGTAGGACCTTCTTTTCCAGGAGAACCGATGTAGGAGGATGAGGAGTGCTCTGAACTGCTGTCTTCTGAGCTGGAGTGGTAAGGATGCAAAGGAGAGTAATCTGGAGAGCGCACCATACAGTCTGCCATGCAGAGCTGGTGGGGGAGCCTTGCTCCCCCACCACAGTTCTCTGAGATGAGGAGCTCCATGTCAGCCGACACCTTTTTTTTAGGAAGTCTGCAAAATTAGAGAAGTGGGAGAAGCCTTAAAATCCACATAATGTTACACTTTTTTGATTGCTTTATCTTTCATTTTGACAAGTCTTTGTGTACCTAAAGGACTGGGAGTATTGTCGGCGTACAAGCAGCTCTGGTGTGGAGGGGGCACTGGTGGAGTAGTTGTGACGCAGAGCCGAGTTCCTGACATACTGAGTGAGAGGAATCCTGCAGCTTTCTGATGATGTCCGTTTTCCTGCTGGACTACTGCACACAACAAAACAGGTGCACGGCATGAGAAAAGTAAAGCCTACTGTAGGAAGAGCCTTTAACACGAACTAAACAAGATAACCCCACTTTCCATTTTATACATTCAATGTCACACCAAAAATATCTATCAAGGAAAATTCCACATGCACGATGCTGACATTCATAGTTCTAACTCTACAGCTTGACTGTATATTTGAAGGATTAAAAAGACAACCTGGACCCGCTTCTGTTGGTGGACTGAGGTTTTGTGACTCTCAGGTAAGGCAGGTCCAAACTGGATTCTTTCCAGGGAGAGTTTTGGATGGGGGAGCGCTCGTTCTCCACACTGAGCTGGCTTGAAAGCTGATGGGTTGACTGCAGGGTCTTGTCTGACACTTGGATCGAGTCTGAACAGGAAGTGGCCAACACTGGAGGAGAAACGGGGCTTGTCAAGTCCATGTCTGTCAGGGTTTGGAGAAAACATCAGTTATCTTTTAAGAGAACTAGAAAATCATAAGAACAGGATACACAGGACTAATGCAGAACCTAGTGTGCTACTGACATCCAGTTAAATCATACTAAATGTATTTTTATGTACTCCTGACTTATTCATGTAAGCACTGATACAAGATAAGGGTGTTAGCATGTTAGCATCTATTTTCTACTTACTTTACAACAATGCTTCTCCAAATACACCCTACTCTACAGTATGTGTTCTATTCATACCCAATGATACCAACACTTATAAGTATAAAATAGTGGCAAGTATCTTTAAAATGATGCAATTGCAGATGTAACTCTGACTCACCATCATCCAAAGCCACAACATCAGAGAGGGAGCTGTCATCAGACAAGCACACATCTGAAAAAAATCAAATAAAAACCAGACATCTTCAGCACATGCAACAAACTCCCTCTGCGCTATGCTTACTGGCCTGAAGGGGGCAGCAGTGTCACTCACCTTTGGTTTGGTTGCTTGAAATGGTGACGTTTGGAGAGTTGCACTCACTTTTGATCCTGTGCTGGAACACGGCCTCCTGCAGTTCCTTCACTTTCTTCTCCTCCCGCTTGCACTGCTGCAGCCGAGTCTTTTTCTGTGGTTTGCTGAGGTTGTCTTCCAGGGACAGCTTGCGAGCTGCCTCATAAATCTGCCGGTGGAGAGCCAAGTCTGTTTCTAGTGCTTGCAGCTCTGAATCCTACAGGAAAAACACAACCTGACAATTAGTTTCAGCTGATTGCTTGTTGTAGTAGTTCCCTCTGCTTGTTCACTTCTTTGAGTGACACGGACGGTACCTGTTGATCTTTACTGATCAGACCTTCATCCAGCTTAAAAGAAGCTCCAATCCTCCTTCGAACCTGGGGAGGCTTCTCTTTAGGCATCAGAGGATAGTCTGAGGGCAGTGTGCCAGTCAGTTCCTGTGAAAACACAACAGATGTTGAAGAGACTAACACACAGCAGAATCTATTATGTCCATTAAAAATCAACTAATTCTTGGTGGTCCAGGAGTAACTTACTGCTTCTCTGATGCAGAGCTTACGGAGCTCCAGCAAGCAGAGCTCCAGACGTTCCTCCAGAGACTGATGCTTCAGCTTCAGGGCTCGAGTGTTAGAGCTCAGCTCCTTCACTGGGGATGTGGGGCTGTCTGGACCTGGATCAAATAAACAAAAATATTTAGCTCATATTATAGTATAACACGATCAGTATAGAATAATGATGTCTTTACCTGTATGGCTACATTACGCCTTACAGTGGGCAGGGTATGAGTACTTATGTGGGCTGTTTATTGGTTTGTTGTTTGTTTTATGGGGAGTGCTTTGAGAATGTTAACGTTACAATTTATTACTTACAAGCTTGGAGATTTGAAATATTTGTATTTAATATTTGTTAAATAATAATTGGGAATATTTGGAGCTGTGTTACTTGTAGTTAGTACGGAGTTGTTCATTTAAGGCTTTTCATTTCTTTCCAGAGGAGGTTTGACTGATTTCTCTGCATTATTGTACATGTTGAAATATAATTACCAATACTTAGGTGATTCAGAGACATTGCTGCCAGTATATATAGTATTTTTACAATGAACAGATGTGTGTGTTTTTCAACTACATACAAAACACGTTTTTATTGTGTAAGAGAAAAAGATGTTTAGTAAAAATGTTCTGTTCTGGTATGTATCTATGCTCAGATCTGCTGTTGGAGGACGTGTTGGGTATTAACTAGTATTGTTATGTTTTCATGATATGTACGCTTTGTTCGGATCAGATGTTGCATTGATTGTTTATGGTTTTTTATGTTCTTACCAGATTGCAGTATAATTCCACTGTCCGTGTCACTGATCTCCTCTTTGCTTTCAACGGCTGTCATCTTGACTATTTGCTTTTGTGTCTTTTACCTGTTATGATAAAGTTAATTCAGATTAGCAAAGTGAGTTGGATCACTTTAAGAATATATATCCTCGCTCTGTTCTCCTACCACATGGCTTCATTTATTCTCCCTCTTTACTTAACAAAAGCCAATGACTGACGGGTGCTCTTTTTACACCCTTCTCTATCCAGCTCCTCATCTCCCCCCTCCTCCTCCTTCTCTTCTTTCTCTTTTCTATGCTCCATCACAAAAGAGGCAGACCCCCGCAGTTGACTCGGCACATGTGCAGGGGTTAATCTGAATCGTGGTTCCATGGTGATGGGGCACGGGGCGGCTGGCTAGGGGAGCGTGTCATCATGAGGCGTGTCAGAGGGCATTTAAAGAGCCCGGACTGAGAAAAAGAAAGCAGATGGCAACAGGAATTACCCCACTCGTGGACTGCACCTGTTCCCCCCATGCACCCCTCTCTCAGCTCCTATTCAACCAGTGTCCAGAAAACCCTCTGGGGGCTTTGAAGTGAAAGAATGTCTTCATGCAGGGCTTGTCCACGCAGCATCACATCACAGGGTCCCCCTGATTCCTGCACGACGCTGCCAATTTCACTCACTGAACACAATTCATGTCTATAGCCCGCCCTGTTGCATTGTTGCTCTCAGGAGAACATGTGACTTGTAATTTACAGCAGTGGGTTGTGGAGTGAAGCAACAGCAAAGGAGGAAAACAAAAACAAATAAAACACATGGTTTAGAGGAGATGAGGCCACAAACTTGAGTAAGGAAAAGCAATCACCGGCCATCTGGGATTTTTACCACTTTGATTTGATTTCAGTTATTCTAGATTGCTCTCAACATGCTACGACCAGGCCTGTCTTCAACTGAAAGACCATAAAAATCACCAATGGCCCCATTATGATAAATTAGAAGATTAAAAAATGTCATATGCTAGCCTTACTGCAGTAACAAATGTTCTTAAAACCATAGCTTGGTGAAGCTTTTTCATTAATGTAAAGTACACAAAACCCATTTTGGTAGTAAATCAGAAGTTCTGTGATGACACGACGATAGACACCACATGAAAGGATGTGTTGTTAAAACTTCAGTGTGTAATCCTCAAATCCTGTCTCAACTGCTGTGTTTGGAGATTGATATCAGACCTTTTCCTGTAGAGATGACGAAGACTCACGTCTGTGTGAATGTGAAACTTCTCTGACAGGATATCATTGTGTATCCCATACGTCTGACCTATTCAACACAACAGCTCATGTGAACTGAGCAGCCAGTAGCACAATGAGACATAGCTAGGCAGCTTGAGTCAGTAAAACAACACTGAAACAAAGGCCTTGTATCCCCACAGTCGGCCTCGGTAATCTACTGCGGGCACAATATCTGCTGACAACTCAGGCTTGAGCAGTGTTGTTGGGTCAGTAGGGAGACAAGTCTACCCTGAGAGGCAAAGAAAAGAAGGAGCACAGAGTTTTAAGTATGTAATATCGAGATCTCGTGTACTTCCAGTTCCACAACTTCATGTTGCAGCGTTGTATCACCAAAGATGTCAACAAGAATTCAGCTTGGTAATAAGACACAGGCAGGGTAGCGTGGGATTTACCCTCTTACTGTCTGAAAACTTTCACAAGAATGCATCGTCAGATGTCTAAGCTGAACGAGTAGGTGGCCAAAATGCTGACACCATTTGTCATAGTGTTCAAAGGAACCTAGTTGTGGGAGTGTTGAAACGTATGTAAGGGAGAGCCAAAAACACAAGCCATTTCTTGACTGAAAGAGACATTGAAGTGAAATACATGTCCTCTGGGGCTGGCGGCTGATAGTACAGTCTAAACTGATGTACTCTTAAGCTTAATTGAAGGAGGAGTTTGATCACTGCCAATCTTGGCTACCTAGAAATATGTTGAGGATGGGAGATCACTGCACCATCCATCCTCACAGTTTAATGGACCGTGACGCCGTAACATCTACGGAAGTTGATGTTTATGGCAAGAGATCATGATGTGGATTTACTGTCTCCCAGACTTCCCCCACCACCCTTTCCCATGAGTCCTTAGAGCTGCGTATTCCTGGATTGCAGCCATCGCCCCCATGCTCATTACCACTGTGGTTGGCCCTGGAATTACCAACGGGGACCAGCCTTGCTGAGGAAACAGCGAGGATTGCCTGAAACCAGACCAGGGCCTGTTTGAACCCTGTAATTAAGATTCTCCTCTGAATGCTGATACTATGGAAGAAACCAAACAACTTTACGGCATGCTTTATTTCAGAGTCTGATGAAAAGCCAAAGTCACTTCAGCAAAAAAGATCAACTCCATTTGGAATATGGGTTGCTTGAAAAAAAAACTGCATCAATATGGGGAGTAGTAGGAGAAAGAGAAAGGTGTAGGATTACAAAGGGCCTCACTACAGTTAGATCGTTGCTTTAAGAAGCTGTGCTCAGCTGGAAGACTGAAACGCAGATAGGAGACTGTAAAAACATCAATTCAAACTCGAGCTGTGATCAGTATGCTAAACACTTCCAGGCTCTTTCCTTGGCTAACATTCATTCAGACCAACACAATTAAGGAGCACAAGGATCTTCCAAGAATGACAATGCAGCAGTAGTAATTAAGTATCTTGCCAGCCAGCTCCTCGTTACTGGAGACCATATGCTGGCCAGACACAGCAGTTATCTCACAGCCCAATGACACGAAGAAGAGATCCCCCATTGTCTTAGAGGGTTAATGGCTTGCTGTGGATTGAGCTAGTGCGTCTGAACCATTATTTCTTATGTCATCTCAGGCCATTGACAGGATGTGGATACAGTTTTTCACCCTCATTGACCCACCACAAATAAAAGCTAAGAAGACTCCAGCACAACAGATGTGCTGTTTCAGCACCACAGTAATATCTTACATCTGTGAACATGTGGACTGGAGGTGATTATGTTTATTCTGCTGGTTAGAATGACTGTCACCAATCAGACTGTGGTTCCACAAAAGTGATAACAACATATACAGCCTGGTAATATCCATGATAAATGAGTGTAAATAAATTAAGAGTACTGTTTTGCTTTTATAGCTTTAAGCATCTTTGTCTGATAGCTCTAAAACTTTTTCAGTCCTTTAATCATTGTCTAATTTAATGCACTTCAGTGTTACAGTTTCTCAGAACTAACTTTATTAGGTTACCTTACTGCCTTGCAATTTTATACCACACAATATTTATTAGTTTTCTGTAAGGTTGTTTTTATCTTAGTGAAGTAAACCACAGTAAAATGTAGTGCTAAACTAACTTAAATAGAAAGTAAATATATATTTTAATATATATATGTGTGTGTATAGTAGTCATACAACTTTAAGAGTATTTTTGTGTCTCATATTTCTTTCTAAATTGAGCTGCTAATCATAAGCTATTCGTTGTTACATACCTTCTTGTAGTAGTTTATGGTGCTCTCCTCAACAGCATCCTTTCTAAAGCTGCGGTAAAGACTTTCTCCAGTCAGATGTGACAAAAGTGCTTGGGACATCTGTTTCCGACTAATCCACTTGCTCTATCGAGGGGAGACGCTTTTTTCAGTGTTAAAAAATATATTTTTAAACAAAACATTTGCTAAGTTACTGTTGATTTTATTTAGTGTAATTTCTAAAAGCTATTTCCGGGTTCATATAACAATAAAAAATGAAGTGGTTGTTTTACTTTATGTTTTTGTTTCAGTGAACTCCCCTGGATTGTTTTCAGATGGTTGAGTCCGACGCTGCTGACTTTCCAGACACGCTTTTGAGTATTGACACAGCACGCGACCTGCTAAGGAGGGGCTTGCGCGTTTGTGAAGAGGCACAAAAGAATAATAGAGGGTCCGAGGCAGAAACTAGTTTTACCTTTAGAGAAAGAAAGAAAAAAGGGAAAGACAGCTGGCAAGTAAACAGCAGTGAGGAAGACAGTCCTATTCTCCGCCATGACGATATAAAATGCTGAGCTCTGCAGACATATTGTGGTTAAAACACACTTTTAATTGTCTTTAGTTTTACATTTAAAGATGTATAGATATATCAGATGTTTTATACTGCGTAAAGGTATTTAATTTCTTCAATATATTTCACTACTTTACTCTGCTTAGTTTTTATATATAAATGGAAAAATATTAAGCACAGAGGCTGAGACTAAGTAAAATGTGATTCATTTAAGAGGGAAACCTTTTAATATTATATGTAAATTCAATAAAATTTTATGCAAATATAGATGCTGTATTGTTGTATAAGAAAAAAGAATAGAAAAAACAAATAATTTCAGTCTTCAGCCAGTTGCTTTCATTAGTATCCTGAATATCTTTAGTGCTTTTACCAGACCCTTGGGTATTTCTAACCCAGAGCCTACGTCCTGAAAAGCCTCCACCAGATGGCCTGTCCTTTCTCCTCTCAAACCCATGATGGAATGAAAAGATTAGCTAATTCAACAAAGTCCCACATCCATGTGAAGGAACTGGGTGAGTCCTTGGGGAGAGGAGATGCTTCCAAATCAATCCCCAGTGAAATATGTCCGTCAGAACAACACACCACTGCAAACCATGAAGGCTTTTATTTCCATGACACACACAAAATGCTCAAAATTAAAAAGTCATGATAGAAACAGGTATACAAACTTGAACATTTGTGATGTTGGGGAGATTCTTATTGATACAAAACTGATTTTGTTGAAACCTTTCTGTTAGAAATTATATTGCGGCATAGAATCTGTCTTAGATTATTTTTTGTCTTTAATAAACCAAACAGTTTTATGCTCTTTGGTTTCCAAGAAGAAACACAGAAAATTCTAACTAATAGATAAAATAAAAGGTCCAATCAAAATTGAGAGGAAAATCTGAAAAAGTCATGATCAGAACAATTGGTAGCTTTATCTAAATCAATATTAATTTGCTTCAAATCCTTAAAAAAGCAAATTAATAAATGATGAGCACTGCACTTCTCAGCAGAAATAGTAATACATGAGTTTTAAGACAGGACTGATAAATATGGGGAAGGTGTTGGTCTGCATGTGTGGCTTTATGCTCAGCTTCAAAATGTAAGTTAAATACAGCAGGAAAGGAGATGTATCCAGGTGTTTGTGGGATGCTCAGGCACTGAGCATGGAAAATTAGGGCCACTATGGTGAGAGGCTGCACTGGCTGCTGGGATCCTTTCAGGGCTGATCAAATGTCTGAGTGCGCCTCAAGTTGTCCCTGACACGGACAAACTCTGGGATCTTCTGCTGGTTCTCTCGTTGTCTAATCTCTTCCTGCTCATACTGGAAACACAAAGGGTACATCACATACAGCATCACGTGGAGTACCAGGACAACATTTCTATATCCATCACCAAGAAGTGTTTATGTTCAGGATCTATATCTTAACGAGTAAAATTTATTCAATCTGTTGAGAAATAAAATAGATCAAAACCTTGGAAACACTGTGTCAGCATAGAAAAAAGATTTTCATAACTAGTTTTGACTCCACACGTTATTGGTATTTAACCATAAATGCCTCTCAGCTGTCTATAGCGTGCTCACCTCTTGCAGTTTCTGCTGCCTTTTGCGGAGCTCTGTCTCCAAATCTGAGGGCCGCCGTTGTGCCATCTCCTCCTCCTTGTGTAACTCCAGTCTGCGCTGCTCGAGCACTCGCTTAAGCTCTGGTTTCTCCTCCAGCAGGAGACCCCTGCACAGTCAACGCCACTCTTTGGTAATACAGTCAGGCCACAAATCATCGGACTCTCATAGTTACAGATACTGAAAGGGGTTGTTGGTGTTAAACATCCTGTACCGTTTGTGGCTGAACTGCAGCTCCCGGTGCAGATTCTGGTAGCTTGGTGTTTCTCCTGAGGAACCGTTGAGTTTTCTGGGTTGAATACCTTCAGCACTGCTGCAGTCTGCTGCAGAGGGATGAGCCAGAGGCAGATTGCCAAAACAAGATAGAAAAGAAGATAGACAGATCTGATAGGAAAAAACAACACTGCTATAATCTGGTCAGTTATCACTAAATGCTTGTATATTTTTCATTAAGTTTAATAAGTTTATTTTAATGTAATAAATGATCTAGCTAATTCCATCAAACTAATGTCACAAACATCACATATTTGAGTGATAGATTAACCAAAATAATAATCAAACAGGCTCTGAGACTCTTTACCTGATTCCACAATTAAATTATACAAATATCTAACAACAACTTTTCAGTGATTTAATCAGTCACAAACTCCAGTGAGTGGTTTTATTTTCACTCCTTTTTGCTTTTTGTGATTCATACCTTTTTTGTGATTTCCATATCCAGGTTTCTGTGACAATTGATAGAGAACAAAAATGTTAATAACTGATTAAATGATTTCCCATCCAGTAATTCAAACAAACATGTCATCACTGATTAACCTAATGTGGTTTATCACAACATCTTTTTTGTAATCATCTTCCCTCTGGTCAGAAAGAAGCTATAATTAGATGAAGGTTAACAGTGACAGCGTCTGTCGTGCTACTTAAGTAGATGAAGTGTTTACAAAGGTGACATTACAGTTCTTGGAAAACATCAAGGTGTGGTCTGACTATGATGGCGAAGCGTGACTAGAAGTTTGCTTGTGATGAAAAATCAATCACATGTCTTAAATTTGCTCCATCTCAAGTGTAAAACATGGGATGAATCTCTCTGTAACAGTGTGACATGAGCCGCTACCACACCCTCTGAAACCCGATAACCAGGAGAAAAGCATTACATTAAGAAGGGAGCAGATGGTACACGCTGTCTCCGGTCCCAGCACAACCCGTCTCAAACTCGAGGCTGCTGATAACACTGAGTTTCTGTCAAAAACTTTCCTGTGGCTGAACATCATGATCTTTAGGCTTTGTCTCTGGGGCTTGTGTCTTTTATTGTTGGTGTCACGGACACACAGTAAGCTTCCACATCCCACCCAGGTCCATGCAAGAAGGTTGAGCTGGGAGGTAACCAACCTGTTGTGCATCTGACCTGATGATAACTGTTGTTCCAGTTAAGACCTCATCTGATTTAAGAACTTCTCCATCCTGAATGTGTTGCTGCTCTGAGTGGCAAATCACCCTGACACTCATCAACACAATATTTGATTAATTTGGTCAAAGTGTTTCACACAGATGTCTGATGCGCCTGAAGGAAAATGATGTAAGCCTGTCATGTTTCTTCTTCTAGGAATACATTGCTTGTTTTATTTTCCAAGGAGCTATTAATGCCCTCTGTGTTTTTTAGCCTGTCCATCTTGATTAAGTACGACCCCACCCTCAGATGACTTTATTATGTAAGTATTTCCATTATGTTAGAGCTATACAGCTGCTGTTACAAAACCATTTTTACATTACAACAGTGCTAAAAACACTACATGGGGCTCCATCAGTAGCATAAGTAATTAGAAAACGGGTGATGTGCTTATTAAAATGTTGAAAATACAAACTGTGATAATTAAAGTCATTGTTCTGTGCTTGCTGAAAATCACTGAGCTTGATAATCCTATCAACAAGACATTCCCTGCAAGGGTATTACGTAAGAAGACATTTAGACATAAAGTGCCGATACAGAAAAAAAAAGAAGCCAGGATCATAAACTCTTTGACCTGAACAAAAGTTAAGTAAACCTTTGACAGATGGCTATCAGAACAGGTCCTTTTCTCACCAGCCAGTGACTACAGTCTAAACAAAAACTTCTAACCACTCACTTTTTTAACAGCTGACCCCTCCATGGCAGGATGGTGGAGGTCCACTGTTCTGTCCAGTAACAGCGTTCCTGTATCAGTCCATTGTTAAAGCAGTTGCACGTCCTCGCTCTGTCTCTGTTTTCTGTTTCTTTGCTCCATCCAAGGCCAACATATTGTTGACAAAGGATCCACAGACTCAATATGCCACCTAGCAATAGTCAGTAGTGGTAGTAGACTCTTAAATCTTGTTACGCCATTCAAGTTGACCTGACAACCCCACAGGGATTGGATGCTAGATTAGTTAATTACCAATGACATAGCTGCAGCTTAAAACCAACGCAGCACGGCAATGTTATCCCTTGACTCCTCTCTAAACAAATCCACATGGCTATACTGCAGCATAGAGTTTTGTGTTTACTGGAAACAATTAAACAAAAACAATTTGTGAACAATTATAATAAATGTCAAGAGGCAGTTTTGAGACTGTTTTTGTTTTAGTGTGTTGTAGTTTGGTCTTATTTATTTTATTTTGGTTGATTATGTACAGCACTTTGATGCAACAGCAGTTGTTTTAAAGGGCTTTATGAATAAAGTTGAGTTGAGCTTCTTAAAGAAACACTGTATTACCAACCGATTAACTTGATTTCTGGTGTAACCTGAAATCATATAGTTGCAGCTCAAAGTGACATCCCCTGAATTGCATTTCCTTACAGCCTCCGTCTGTTCCGTGTATAACACACTGTATGTATCCATGTCTGTTTATTTTAATCATGTTCAGCACATTGGGCTGCTCTGTGTATAAAATGTGCCTTACTGATATATTTCTGTTTCAATTAATGGGAATGTTGATAAGTTAAAATAACAATTCAATAAAGGTAATTTTAAAAGCAAAGGCTTTGAAAATTAAATGGATACATAAACAGAACTGGAATAGAACTGATTAGAATATAGTTTTAACCTATTTTAGTTTATATATCCATCCATCCATTTTCAACCGCTTGTTCCCAGAGCGGGGTCGCGGGGTAGTTTATATATTTGTTCAATTTTTTCCCTCTAATTACATTTTAGTCTGATGGGAAAGCAGGTAGTTTATCTACATATTTACACATCTAAATGTCTTTGCATTTGTTATTGCTCTTCTTTTAGTATAAAAACACAGTTATTGCCATTGTACCATTTTGATAAGATCTAATCCAATCTAAATATATTCACTGTAAAACCTTTAGCTTTATTTTTTTTTTTTTGCATAAATAAGAGTTTTTTTTTGTTATTGTTACCAGTATGTATAATTTTGGTCATCCTGATGGTTTTTACTGGTCACTAATATGGTGTTAGGTCTATTGAGTCTAAAGCCCAAATAGCTGAAGAAAAATGTAGACTTTACTCACAAATAATGGAATATAATTAAAATGCTTAACCAGTTTTGGAGGGACAATTGCCATTGGAGGGACAATATATTGTATACTGTATGTGAGCATGTACATAATTCCTTGTTATTTATTACATTATTTTGTTTAGTAAGATTTATCTGTGAAATGTGAGCGTCTCTTAGTTGGTACAGGCTAGAGCTACTTTATAGTCAAATTCTAAATAAATAGAATAAAAACTTTCTTTTTATTCAAACAGAAAAATAGATTTGAACAGCAAGCAGATGGATTAAGTTCAGTTTTGTGATTGGGTTTTAAATTTATCTATGTTGTAAACTGTGTGCCTCATTTTACTAAGAAAGAAAGAAAATATCTATTTATTGTGTAACACATGATATAAAAAATTAAATAGCTATAGTTATTCCTTAAATAACCACATGAGGTTGACATTCTACCAGGTTTCCCCGGCTTTTCCACTCTCAATCTCCCATAATTCCGTGCGGCTTTAACCTTTAAACCGGATGTAGAAAGTTAATCTCTCAGAGTGTGAATGGCGCGAGTGAATGTGTGTGTGGTTGTTTGTTCGGCTTGTTGTGTGATTGAATGAGGTACGTTTGCGGCTGTGTGTTTTAGTTTAACTT
>JBAMHV010000014.1:13002855-13020586 GCA_037177535.1 Pseudomugil gertrudae
AACAAAAGTAACACATTTTCCCACTGCAAAGAGAAATTTTTAAAGATATGGTCGATAATATATTTACTAAATTGTTTGTGTTATTTGTACATGCAAACAAATATGTATATATGTAAGACTATAGTGTGAGACGCGCTTTAGTTATTTGGAAATATATCTCGCGATATTTAACGTAGCCTTGTCGTCATTCTTTGTGTATACATGTGACCATGTTTGTCCAATCATAGCTTACCAACAAACTGGCTAAGCGCGCGAGGGCTAACCAGTATTCGTTGTTAACTTTGCTCCTGTTAGAATTAATTATCTGTAACTATGGTCGAACCCAGTAAAAGAACGCGACTCAGTCATGTTGGTAGTAGCTTTAAAAGTACTTCTGTTAATACAGTGAACGCAATCGATGGAAAAGAAAAGGATGATAGATTTGTGGAGGGATCCATACTTCGCATCACTATGAAAAACTTCCTGTAAGTAAATGCTCCTCAGCCAACAACACGGAGAAAACCGAAACTAGTGCAGGTGTTAAAGCAAAATCTGTGACCTATTAGAATCTGTGCCTGTAGGTAGATGCTCGTCTACATTTCTCTGCATGTAGGTCTTAGTAGATGAGCGAAGTCTTCAAAACACTTAGAAGAATTACAAAAATCATTATTTGTTTCTCAGTGGGATTAATTAAATCTGACTTCATCATAATGAAGGTGCCCTATACTGATGGTTCTCAGAAATGTTAACTTATGTGATCTTAGCTATGTGATGGTCACACATCTCAGAAGACTGGCATGAGCAATATATCCTCAGATGTCAATTTAATTGTCCTATTCCTCCAATAATCTTATACAAGTGTTTTCAAGACCTGGCTCGCTCCTCTGCGGTCATAGATTCTTATGGGTTACATATTTGTT
Organism: Pseudomugil gertrudae; assembly: GCA_037177535.1. Classification (NCBI taxonomy): domain Eukaryota; kingdom Metazoa; phylum Chordata; class Actinopteri; order Atheriniformes; family Pseudomugilidae; genus Pseudomugil; species Pseudomugil gertrudae. The sequence goes on from JBAMHV010000014.1 coordinate 13,003,755, forward strand.
GCAACACCGACCTGTAAAAACTTCATTAGCCTTGTAGCTAGCATACATGTTCACACACTAACATTTTACGTTTTAACTTATAACAGCATAAAGTCTTTACACTGTTAAAGTAAGCAGAAAAAGCTAAGTAATCATAGCAAGTTATAATCAAATACTTAAAACTTTACTTTGTCAAATCACATCGCTACATCAGAGACGTTTTAACATCAGTCAATGTGTTTTTACGAGTTTTCTTTTGGGATTTTGATAAATATTGTAGGTCTACATAATTGAATGTTTTAAATTATTTTTTTAAAAAATTAGAAATGAAATTGCACAGCAACTGGACAAGCTAAGATTATCTTCATACTGGTGTCTAAACTTTACATTTAAAAAGTGTGAGCTATTGTCTGCTAAAAGATTAATTGCAAACACAACAAACTCCCAAGTTATTATTCCCTCAGTTTTTATCTCAATCAAAAGGGCCTCAAGAAAGGGTGGGAATGTGGTAGACTTTGTTTTCAAGTATATGAAAATAAAGAATATATGTCTTATTGCTTTTCTTATAGTATATGAGCATAAGACACTCGCTGTATCCTTAACAAGTAAAGAATATGTCTTGGTGATAAAATCTTGTTTTAGTCCAAATATATGTCATTTTATTAAGACTGTGGGAAAATGTAGATGTCTGCTTTATACCTCACAGGACCTATGATTACTCTGAGGTTAACCCTGGACCCCACCTGAACATGATTGTTGGAGCAAATGGAACTGGCAAGTCAAGCATCGTGTGTGCCATCTGTCTGGGTCTGGCTGGTAAGACTGCTATCCTGGGAAGAGGTGACAAGGTAAACAGCAGAGTAACATATTCACAAGTTGCTTCACTGAGTAATGAAATGGCCCATGTAACAGGAAAAACAATAGGGGTAAATATGCTGAACTGGATTACAAACCTTTTACTTAAATCCCTGCATATGTTTTAGATTCAGATAAATACAAGTGAATGGGTTTTAAAACTTACTAATCCAAGATGGTTCACAGACTGTTTTAGCAGGAACTGTGTGTGATGATTTGAGTTGATTTTAAAATACTTTTTATTAGTTGTTAAAACTCTAAAAGGTCTTAGTTCAAAGTATTTATCTGATTTGCTTTTAGTTCATAAACCTCCGGGGGTCACGGGGTCTGGTCTGTTATCTATTCCTAGAGTGAGGATCCGAACGTACGGAGAGACGTCTTTTAGCTGTTATGGTCCTCACCTATGGAACAGCCTGCTGGGCGACCTGAGGGCAGCTGGCAGTGTTGATATTTTTTAGGGCATTTGACCTATTAAATTTTCTTTTATTTATATTTATGAACGTAAGAAACATGTTATGAGTTAAGTTGAAAAATACACAGAGATGTAATTGACATTTAGAAGATTGTTGTACATTATGTAGATTAAAAAGATTAAAACTGCAATAGATAGAGAGGATCTCTTCTAGAAGCATCCTGAAAATGTGATGGTGAAACAAACCCAGTAGCCCAAAAATTCAAAACAGCATGATTTGACTTAACTCATCTCCAAATGATGAATGATCTAAAGTTACTGGGTTGTGTGGATATGCATGAAGGCAAGTTGTATTTAATTGAATCTTAAATCCTGAATTACATGTTATATTTCCCCAGTCACAATATCCATTTTAATTCCTTCAAAATAAAATGTGTTTTTTAATTGTTCAATATTTAACATAATAAATGTTTTTAATATCTAATGACAAAGCTTCAAATTCAGAATTGCCTAATTATAAGTATTATGTTGCACATTAATACTCCAGCTTCCTCCCACAGTCCAAAGACATGCACCTTGGGGATAGGCTGATTGGAGACTCTAAATTACCCATAGGAGTGAGTGTGTGTGTGCATGGTTGTTTGTCTGTGTGTGTTGGCCCTGTGATGGACTGGCGACCTGTCCAGGGTGTACCCCGCCTCTCTCCCATTGTGAGCTGGGATTGGCTCCAGCCCCCCCGCGACCCCATTAAGGGAAAAAGCGGTAGAAAATGGATGGATGGGTAGAGGTTGCACATTAAGGACTGCACGGTGGTGCAGTTGGTTAGCACTGTGGCCTCACAGCAAGAAGGTTGCTGGTTCGAGCCTCAGCTGGGGCAGGGGTCCAACCAGGAATCTTTCTGTGTGGAGTTTGCATGTTCTCCCCGTGTTAGCGTGGGTTCTCTCCGGGTACTCCGGCTTCCTCCTACAGTCCAAAGACATGTTCCTTGGGTATAGGTTGATTGGAGACTGTAAATTGCCCATAGGAGTGAGTGTGTGTGTGCATGGTTCTTTGTCTATGTGTGTTGGCCCTGTGATGGACTGGCGACCTGTCCAGGTTTCAGCGGTAGAAAATGGATGGATGCTGCACATTAAGATTTTATCTCTTCAAAACACCTTAACTAATTCCATTTCTGATAATTAACAAGTTTATCTTTTTACCATTATAGGTTGGGCTTTATGTCAAACGTGGGTGCCAGAAAGGCTCCATTGAGATTGAACTGTAAGTTATGTGACATCACCCTCAGACCCTCATAATTAATATACTTCTTGTGTGACATGTTTTCAGACATTGCAGATGAGTCAGCTTATGAACCAGATAATGTCAGTGATCATTTTAAAACACAAGCAGCTTCAGCTAAAATACTTTGCCTGCAAACACTACATCAGCCAAGTAATTATGCTAAGACCCTCAAAAAGTGTGTTGTTGTTGTTTTTTAAGGAAGAAGAGTGGAGGTAATATAGTAATTAACAGAGAGATCCACGTGGAGAACAATCAGTCACTTTGGATGCTAAATGGAAAATTCTGTAGCCAGAAAAATGTAGAGGAGCAGGTCAAGGCTTTGCGTATCCAAGTCAGCAACCTCTGCCAGTTTTTGCCCCAGGTAGGGTTAAGTCGCTTCACTTTGATGGTTTGTAAGTGGAAAGTAGCTGCTGATGGAATATGCTTTGTTTCTCCTTCCTGTTATGGTGGGGTTTTCTTCCCACAGGAAAAAGTAGGCGAGTTTGCCAAGATGTCCAACATGGAAATACTGGAGGCAACTGAGAAATCTGTGGGGCCACCTGAAATGTACGACTATCACTGTGAGCTGAAAAACTTCCGCAGCAAAGAAAGAGAACTGGAGGTAAAAATGAAGCCTGCTTTTGCACTGCGTTGACTGTCCAGTGTTTTTTTATCATTCCTATAATGTCACTTTGAGTAAGATATGTTTTCAATGATCTTATCCTGGATGCAGTGTCTTAAATATTTCACGGTACTGTGCTTTTTTTTTTGTCCAAGATGGACCTCACTTATGCTCCCGGTTTTGCTTTGAACAGCAGCATCATTGTAAAGTACCTTATAGCCTAGTTTGCCAGACAAAGGAAGACTCGGGTATGTAATGTATTTCCACAAAGGAAACAAAGATCTGGCTCAGCTTCAATAAATAAGAGGGTCTACTGCCTCCAAACTACATGAGCAGATCTGAATTCTTCCAAATGTTTTCTGTTTAGTTCAGTAACACAAGATCTCAGTATGCACAGCAACTGTAACAGACCATTTCTCAACCTGGTTTAGATGTTTACAAGGCAAGCCTCAAACACCTGAGGACTATACAAAGATACTCCAGATCTCTCTGTTACCCAGACGTTCAGAATCTGGGTTAGCAGTACTATAAAGCTCGCCATCAACTTTGCAATTTAATCCATTCAGCATTAGTTAATGTGGCTATGTAGTCTGTTAAGAACCTATAAACCTACTCCTATTATTATTATTATCATCCATCATAAGAAGTATCAGAATGATTGAGATGGTCATTGCATTGACATAACCAGGAGCTGATCAGAGCCTGGTGCTGAACCATCAGCTTTGAACAGACAAAAAATCACAGAGGGGTACGATATAGGACAGAGGGGCAAGGTGTAGCAAACATTACTAATAGATATTTAGATAAACGAAAATGTAGCTACAATTTCCCTGGAAATTATTGTTCTCTAAGCATCCTATATTTAAAGATTGTAAAGGCAGATTTGTTTACTGTTTGTGTTTTCTTTGTGTTTCTGTAGAACGTGGTGAAGGAGAAGGCAAGTTTTCTGGAGAAAGCCAAACAGAGAAATGAGAGGAACAAGCATGATGTAAACCGCTACTATGAAAAAAAGAGACATTTGGATGTAATTGAGCTCCTTGAAAAGAAAAAGCCGTGGGTGGTGAGTCACTAGCACTAAATATTGCACATGCAAGGGAAAGAAACACAATAGTATGAGGAAAAGAAAAAGTAAATAAATTGAAAAAAACGCAGACTTGTGTTTTCTTATGGCACCAGGAATATGAGACCACCCGTAAGGAGCTTGAGGGTGTGAAGAAGGAGCGAGATGATGCCAAAAGGCAGCTTTCTGCTCTGCGGCATTCCCAGGCACCCATGCTGCGAAAGATTCAGCAAATCGAGGACCAGCTGAAGCCAACTGAGGCCAAAATGAAGGCGAAGGTGACATAATGAATAATGACGGGGTCGCGGTTGTTTTCTTCTGTTAACAGGATCGTTTATGACATTATCTCATGAAAACAAACTGGATTGTTTTGATATAACAGAATATTTAAATGTAAGATTGCAGGAGCTGGGAGCTGGAGTTGTACTGGTTCCATCACACAACCAGTACAGACAAACTAACATTCAGTCATATTCACACTCACTCCAAGCTAGAACTAAGGGACTCAAATTGGCAAACATGGATGTCGTTAAACTTGGGAGGAAGCTGATACACATCTGTAATTCCACACAGGTTCCCTCCCAGAAACCTGCTTGTAGTGGATATATGAGAATAGTACAAGTAAGACAAATGGAGTAAGTACAGTAATACTCATGTGTTGCTGCCTATTAGAGGTAGTTTCCAGTTTAACCGGACCTGCAGGGGCTCCTTTATGCTTTGCATGCAGTAATGGTTTGCTGTAGGAGTTCTGCAGGGCTGTCGGTGCTCAGGAGGGGTGGGAGGTGATATGGAGGTGGGCTGTCATTCAAACTGGATGAGAGTTAAACCTTTTTCTTTCCCAACACCACAACTAATGTGCCCAAGAGCATCTCAGTGCAGTCAGGCCAGGATGTCAGATGGAACATCTATTTATTAATACATCAGATATTTACTTTTCTCAACTCAACTCTGATAAAAGCTGGAATTACAACGTTTCTCACTATTAAGTTTACCAGTTACTCAGTCACAGAGTTACACATACACCATGGCCTTAGCTTCTTCTCAGCTGTCATCGGGCCTGTTTTGATCAATTCAATCAGGTGTCACTTGGTAATCGTTCACTTTTGCGCACACCTTAATCATTTTACCTCGAAAGTAACCGTCATATTCTACAGATGACCAAAAGAAAAAGATCTCTGTGGCACAACAGAACTGTCCTTGTCCTCGTTCCTTGCATCCGTGCATTTATGCTCCCTAATATGGGCCCTGGGTACGTCCATTTCATGTGTTGTCATACTTTGCTGCCCTCCATGCATATGTTGCAGTGGGTATTTTTTCTGACTCATCTGTTGTCAACTTTACTGCTCAGCTCTGACCCTGGTAGTTCTCTTGTTTGCCGTGTCAGTGATGGAGCCACAAGGCCCCTGAAAACACAACAATTAAACGATGCAGGAGATAGATGGAAGTGTCTATTTATCCACTGCATTGAGCATAAGTGGGGTTTGCAATGTCAACAATATGAAAATAGGATTTAAAAAGAGGGCGTTTTAAAGAAATCAAGATAATCTTTTTAATACTTTTACTTATTACTCAAAACTGGCTGTTAACAATATTGTATGTGCTTTATACATTTTGATTGAAATATTTTTATTTATTTATTTTAAAGAAAACTTGTATAATAACTTAACGAGCTTTAAAGAGTCTTTTTTTTTTTACACCTGAATAAATTATAGGTTCATATTATTTATGCTAATATAATAATCCTTAAGATGCTGATGTTTTTCAGACTGCTGCCATCAAAGAAGCTTCTCTGAAATGCAAACAGAAACAAGATCAGTTGGATCGAAAACAGAAAGAGGTGAAAAAAACAACAACACTGTAGCTGCTACACCTCACAATTTATTATGAATGACCCTCCGCTGTCCTGTGCAGATTGATGACATTAAACAAATGCTGAGACTGAAGCAGAATGAGGAGGAAGATCACCAGAAGCGAATCGGCAATACCAGGCGAATCATCGAAGACCTGAAGACAGAGCTGTCCAAAGTCGGCGACCAGCCAGATGTAACGCCAAGGATCAATGCTGTTAATGTGGAGCTGAGGCACATCCAGGTGGAGAGGGCAAAGATCGAGGGAGAGAAGTCTGACCTGCGCAGGGAGAACGACAACATCATCGCTGAGTCCAGACGTGAGTGTCATTCAAACGTACAAATAATTTTCAAACGTATATTTTTCATACCTAGAAGACAATCGGATGGACAATAAATTTCAAAACTCCAAAGACAAACCATTTATAATGTTTATTTTATTGCTAGTGTTGGAGAGAAAGCTCAATATTATGAACAACATGATGAATGCTAAAGAAGAGAAGCTGCGAGAACGCCACAGGGACACACACACCGCCCTTATGTGGCTCAGGGACAACCAGCATCTCTTTGAGGGGAATGTCCATGAACCCATGATGCTGGTGGTGAGTCACACAGATCTACATGTGCACAGCTACGCAGACACATTTCCACTAATAGACACGTCTCTTCTTTGACCATTGTAGGATGTGATATTGTTTTATTACGTGGTAATATAGTGCCTAATGACAGCAATACCTAAATGAGAGCACATCTATATTACGGGAAGGTATAAGAGTTCAGTACTAAAGCTTGTTACATAATCTGGAGAAGCGAGAACTTTGTTTTGGTTCTCGAGGCCACAAGTACAAGAAAAAAGTTTGTTTGGTTTGATCAAATCATGCTGTACGAATAGAGAAACTTTGTTTGCAGTGTCCGTGTCTTTATATGCCACAGGTCTTGTACATGTTTTCATATCTATTCACTACTTTAATCCATTGTTAAGTAAACAATCAGCAAAAATGTGGTTACGACAACGCTCTACTTCTCTAAAGGAGACACTTCTCTGATCCCCATCTCAGGCCGACATGTTCCAAGATGCCCCCGGCCACATCTGTGAGAATAAATTACATCATTTTGTTCTTGTGGCCTCGAGAACAAGAAACAGAGTGTTGCTGTTTAATTATTTTCTTACTGGAGAGAGTTGTTGGCTCAGCAGAAATTCTTGTTGAGATAATGGGGAAAAATGTTCAGAGGGTAATTTATGTCAGTATGGTTTTTTTATAAGGTCCTAATGGTTATTCTGCCTCCCCCCCACAGATCAGTGTGCGAGATAATCGCTTTGCCAAATATGTAGAAAATCACATCTCATTTCAAGACCTGCGAGCGTTTGTCTTCCAGAGGAAAGGTGATATGGAGAAGTTCATGGCTGAGGTCAGAGTGCACACTAAAACTGTGTTTGCATACTGTGAGCATAATTAATAAGCATGTGGGAAAGAGAATGAAAATACGGAGTATCCATGTATCCACAGATGTGTGTCCTAAAAGCAGCAGCAGAGGAGCCGATTGGCTATTTCTGGTTGAAAATATGTTCTAATCAACAGCAATGTCAAACTTTACACAAAACTGTTCATAATACACTAACAATGAATCTTGTTAAAACAAGAGAATTGTTGTAAAGTGATTTTAGAGCCACACGTGTGAGTCGTATTGCACCTTATGGCTGGCACATTTACTGTTTAGACTGAACAACTTATGTTTCAAGAGTGTTTTCTGTTAATACTGGTAAAAAGAAACAAAACTTCTTTTAGATGTGTAAACATTATTTACTCATGAGACAGAAAATTAGAATCACAAGTTTTGACTGCGCGGTGGGACGGGGCTTAGCACTGGATCCTCAAAGCTTGCTTGGAGAATCCCGTGGAGCCTCGCTGAATGGAGTTGCCATGTTCTCACTGTGCATAGCTTTTTGCATTGGCCCTAAGATGGACTAGTGACGTACTGTCAGATGGTACCTGCTATAAGTTTCAACTCCCAGAGGACCCTGAATTGGATTAAATGCATACAGAAGATTGGTGAATGGAGTCCTTTATATCAGGACTAGCTAGTTGTAGCACGCTAAGGCCTTTCCTGGCTCTGTTTTGATGGATATAGGTTACAGCTTCTGTGCAGGAGAAAGTAAATACAAAGTTTAAAGGCAAATTTGTGTGTGTTTTTCTTAATGTTCAGGTCAGGGACAAGCAGAACTTGAGAGTTAACTCCATTTCTGCTCCAGAAGAGTCATGTTCCAGGAAGAACCCGTCCCGTAATATCGAGTCTTTGAGGTAAGAAACGGTTCATCGTGCTTGCTTGTCTTTTATTTTCTTCTTTTCCTTGGAGTCATTTCCTTCAGATTTTTATCATGTTATGAGGAAAAAAAACCATTAACATTTTTTCCTCTCAATGTGTCAGAATTCCTTGACATGTGAGGCAAAGCATGCAATGCCACACTTGGAGTAGGCACACATGCTTTTGAAAGTATAGGTTGGCATAACCAAGTTTTACATTGGTCCCTTCTTCTGTACCACATTTTGTTTTAACAGTAAAATAAAATTTTACACACACACACTCTTTTTTTTTCTAATTTCAGACGTTTTGGGTTTTTCTCCTACCTTCGCGAGATGTTTGATGCCCCTGAAGAGGTGATGAGTTACCTGTGTCACCAGTACCGGGTTCATGACGTGCCTGTGGGAAACGACCAAACCAAATCCATGATTAAAACGGTATGGGCTTGTTATCGCATAACTGAAGCTCTCAAAGTAAAAGAGAACTGAGGGAGGATCGGCTTCAGTGGAGTTTGTCTTTGTGAAATTTATTTCTGAATAAAAACAATATAAAAGAAAAAATAATTTCTCACTTTCATCACATGTTCAGCTCGATGATTCTTTCTGTGACGGCGGGTTTGGGTTTGTCATGTTTGTCTGTCTGCAACATAACTCATTTTGATTTAATTGATTAAATCAAATATTTTCACATATTTTAACTCTGTTATTTTTCTATTTTGCAGGTCATTGAAGAACCCTACCTCAAGGTGTTGTATACAACACAGGAGAGGTACACAGTAAAGAGGTCGTTTTATTCAAACAAGATCAGCACCAGTAACTCTGCAGTGCACTCCTCCCAGTTCCTCACAGTCTCTGTGGATGCTGAAGAGAAACGGCAACTGGAGCTACAGATAAAGGTGAGATCATGTAGGTTTGCACAACCTCAAAGTGATTCAGAATTAGTTTAGTCTTTCTAGAAACTAACAGCATCCCTGTCTGACCCGCAGGTCTGTGAGTCAAAGTTAAGAGACATCAGTGAGCGGATGAAGGCCTTGCAGAAGGAAAGTGCTGCACTGGATCGCAGTGAAAATGAATTGTTGGCAGAGAAAAAGAAACTTTCTGAACTTAAAGGGAAAAAGAGACAACTGGAGCAGAAAATCAGTACCAAACAGGACAGGTAAGCCTGCAGTGATGCATCTGAAATGTTCACATCAGCAGCATGTGCTAAGTGTGAGATCGTCAAATTAATGTGGTTAATGGTTAACCTGCGTCTCTGATTTTAGTCTGAGGCAAATGGAGCAGAATGTTATTGACCTGAAGAAGATCGAAGAAGAAACCAAAGAAAAGGTCGCTGCTGTTAACGTGCAGAAAGTGACTATAGTGGCTGCATTCACGGCCCAGTTGAAGGTACGGAAGAGCACATTTTTAACCATAACTTGGATGTCATCACAATGGATTTCCTAGTTGTCGTAGTACAACACTTTAAACGCATCATCTCCAAAGTCCCGTTTTATTTACTTTTATTAATGTTTCTGGATTTTCTGTCCCGGAGTTTCAACTTATGCTGAGAAATGTTTCTCACCTTTTGTTGTTATTGCATTAAATGGTTCTTTATTGCGCCCTTCGATGGACTGGTGACCTGTCCAGGGTGTACCCTGCCTCTCGCCTGATGTAAGCTGGGATTGGCTTCAGCCCCCCCGCGACCCCATTCAGGGAGAAGCGTTAGAAAATGGATGGATGATTCTTTATTGCCAGATCTGGCGATATGGCTGAAAAATGTATCACGATATAAGTGCTTCATATCAGTTGTTAAAGATAATTATTGATTTTTTTTTTACCCATTAAAATGAGGACTAGGAGAAAAAAGACTGAAATTAAAAACTTTAATAAAAAATAACATTTTAAAAGTGGTTAACACAGCTATAAAAACCTGCTTAATAAACCAATCTGTGTAAAAAAAAACATTTTAAAAAAATCTGCCAAGAAGCATGTAACTACCTAGGGCTGGATGAAATTTAAATAGCATCCTGATATTGATACATATCATAAACATGTAAAACAGTTGTTATTTTTAACTGCATTACTTTATTGTTTTATTGGGGAAATATCGAAAAAGCAGCTTTTTAAAAATGTTTTCCTGCAACTGAACGCAGATAATGTATTGCTTTCTATCTAACGCTTTTATCATGCCTTTTTTCTATTGATCAATATATATCGTTATCAAACTAGGGTCCAGCCTACTGGAAAGGGCTTCTTTTTGTGTGCCTTAGGTCTTTCTGTCTCTCCATCACATGTAGCTCAGAGCAACGGTAACGATGGAGAAGGTGCATCTGGCATTGGAGACGGTGGGATTGACAGCGGAGAGAACGAAACTGGAGAACGACTGTAGAGAAGGCGCCTCTGATCTAAAGACTATGGATGTATGTATTTAACACACAAACAGCCAGTATTAGTGTGTGTGATTTCTAATTTAATATACAGCGAGCTCCTGGAGATCATTTAAATGTGCTTACTTTTTGTTTTACAGCAAACGTGCAGCCGTCTGGAGCAGAGGAAGATCCAGCTGACAGAACAATGCAAAGCCATGTTGAAGAAGGCAAAGTCTGTTTGCAGGATGCAACTGGATGAGGCGCTACCCGAAGATCTGCGTAACGTTAGTTCATACTCCTCCTCTGTTTCTGTGGATTACACGGGCAGTAATTCCTGCGTAATGTAATCTAATTACGGGTGTGGAAGTGTTTTGAGCTTCATGTGCTAATAGAAGTACTCGGTCATAGATCTTGTTCCTGGTATTGTAGGCTTTCAGCAAGTTGCCCGACTCACTGGAGGAAGTTGATGCCATGCTGAATGAGGAGCGGTCCAGAGCTGAGTGCTTCACAGGCCTCAGTGAAAACGTAAGAGCACCAACATCATGTTTTCTTTACCACAAAGAGCAGCACTTAATCACCAGTAATAAGAAAGATTCTGCACCAAACATCTTAACCCAACACTTAATGTCCACAGTAAGGTCCAATCGCACTGTGTAAATATCCACCTTTTATTCATGGCAACTTAACTGAAACTTATTACTTTAAAATGTTCATATTTATTTTCTTTATTATTCCAAATCTGAAGGTTGTTGACGAGTACAACAAGAGGGAGCAGGAGATCAAACGTTTGGAGAAAGATCTTGAGGAAAAGACAGCGGCCCTGAACGTCTACAGACAGAACATATCGGAGGTGAATTATCATGTTACTTCAGCAGTCCTTTATTTTTTTTAAAAAGGATTATTTTTCTTTGTTGGCTGTTGTGTGTGTGTGTATATAAATGTATATATGCGAACCTTGTGTTTGTGACAGGCTAAGGAACGCTGGCTGAACCCTCTGAAGCTACTAGTTGAACAGATAAATGACAAGTTTAGTGAGTTCTTTCGCTCCATGCAGTGTGCAGGTGAAGTAGATCTCCATTCAGAGAATGAGGTAAATGCAGCTATAATGGTTACACAAAGCTGGTTCAACTCCATTTTCCATTAAAAGACATTTATTCATTTATTACTTCTATACAATATCTATATATTCTATGCTTTTCTATACAGCCTGGAAGTGGTGACTATGCTAGGCTCTGCACAATTTGAACAGGATTGCAATCATCCTGCTGTGATCTTTCTGCAGGAGGAGTATGACAAGTATGGAATCCGCATCCGAGTGAAGTTTCACAGCAACACTCAGCTCCACGAGCTGACACCCCACCATCAGAGCGGAGGCGAGCGCAGCGTCTCCACAATGCTTTATCTGATGGCCTTGCAGGAGCTGAACCGCTGCCCCTTTAGAGTGGTGGATGAGATCAACCAGGTATTCCTTCAGCCTGTTAGCGCACACACACCGGTGTCCCAGCAGGGCATTCATGTCCATACAACTGTAACTGTTATAAAGTAATCTTATCTAAGTATTAAGGATCAAAGTTAGTTTTTTTTAAAATATAAGCACAGTCTATTAGGTGTTTAATGACTGCCTGATTAAAGGGGCAGGAGTTTAATCTGAGGATGAGCAGTGAAGACAGTAAAGTTGTTAATTTGAATTACATCTAAACAGCTTCTATACATAAAGAGTTTGTTACTGTTAAATATGTGTTTAGGGTTTATAGAAAGTCAGGTAAAGGTGTGTTTATGAATACTTGTTAAATGATGTTCAAACAAACCTAAAATATCCAAAAACCTTTACAGGTGAACTTAATAGGACTTTCTCTAATGTTTTGAATTCAAGTGCACAACTGTAGTAATTACACAACATGCTGAATTAACCACTAAATGTTCTGATTTAATCTTCATCGTCCTGTCGACATTTATTCATCATTAGACAAATAGAACATTTAACACATGACAAGTTGTTGAGAGGTTGACATTTTTATGTTGTGGTATACCCACCATTGTTGCTCTTTCTTCCTATAAATTGTCTGAATTGAGGGAATTACTAATGCACTCTTCTACTAAAATGTTGGACTTTCACGGTTTAATATCAGTGTCGCATGAACTTATGTCAGTTCCTGTATATTCCACCTGAAAGTTGAATATTGCAAACTTCTTGTGAGTAATTTAAATCCTGCTTTAATGTCTGCAAATACATTTATTCTTGAAGTGGGAAAATTTTGAAGCTCTACAAAGATCGTGGCACCGTTTATTTTTATTTATAAGTTCATGTTTTTCATTTAATGACAGAATGTCTGACACGTTTCTGTTTTGTTGCTTTTTGTGAAGTGATACAAATGGAAGGGATTGTGTTAAACCAATAGGATATGCTTTTATGGATCCCTTGGTCAGATCGAATTGAAATCACATTGTCGATGACACAAATTCTGTCACAAACGCTGAATCACTATGTGCAGATTAATTTGTTCTTTTAAGATGTATTTATTCCCCTGCATGCACGCCTCTGGTCACTGAGGAAGCAGATAAGTGTGTATTCTGTTTGTAGGGAATGGATCCTATAAATGAGCGGAGAGTCTTTGACATTGTGGTTCGCACAGCCTGCAAAGAGACCACTTCCCAGTACTTCTTCATAACACCGAAGGTGAGTCTTCCTTTCCAAGAGGCAAAACTGACTCTTACAGTCTACTTTCATGAGAGGAGTTGCTGGTTGTGAGAAAACTATACAACTACCGTTTCATGTTTGCACACCCACAACATCTCGTGCTCTTCATTTGACTGAACTTTCCCTCCTGCTTGTCTGCAGCTGCTGCAGAATCTCCAGTATGCTGAGGAGATGACTGTCCTCTGTGTCCATAATGGTCCCTACATGCTTCCACCCAATGATTGGGACGAGCAGGCTATTGTGAAACGGTGCCTCCAGAGAAAAGCCAGGGAATAAAACTGCTTTTTTATGTCTGATGTAAATATAATAAATGATATTTTTCCTTTTCAATAGACAAGTTAATTTTGCATTGTTAAAAGACCAAAATATCCAGTGCATGGATGCTTTATGTTTGGTTTCAAATGTCATGACCATCATTAGAATTTGAGCCTTTTTCTTTTACCGGTAAACACATTTTCCTGTTTATGGGCCAATATGCAAAGTCGCTGGATGAAAAATGTAAACAAATCTTTAGACATGTTAATAAAAATGGTTGATAATTGTGCTTGTTGATATTGTATAAAAGATAGACGTTGTTAAAAAGCACTGGGAGAACTGGTTTGTTTCCCAGGGTTCAGAGTTTCATGTTGAGCTGTCTTTGTGCTCAGGAGTATATTCTGTTCTGCAAAAGTTCATATGGAAATAAAAGATATTGCATCATATTAACCCTTCCAGACTGAATGAATTTAGTTCAGCCAGACTGCAACACACTGAAATGACCATTTACATGATCATTATGCCATCTAGACAGAGGTGTTATCAACAATAAATGTAAGTAAATCTCAGTGCTCCAAAATGAGCACCTCTGGTTAAACCATCGCATATTGCCCCTCTGACCTTTTTCAGCCAGCTCCTTACATCTTTCATCCTTTCATCACAATAAACCAAATTGATGGGAGGATCTGAAATACTAGAACGTCTCCAACACACAATTTGCTTTGACTGCAAGATCTTGGTGTAGAACAAATCCCTTCGATCGTACTGTAGACCAGAATATACCTGGTTCCAAATTAGGTTTGTGTTTACAGTAAGGCAGATGCAATGATCCTCCTTTCAATCAAAGAGAAGAAAGGACTCGAGCGTGGATAAGTTTGCATTGGCTGGTCCTTACTGTTTAGATCACAAATAAAATCTCAGGTTTGGTAATTATTTTTCCAGGCAAACTTAATTAACGATTTAAAACCTAATGGTAAAAATGGAGGAGAAAAATCAATCATGTTTTATCTGAAGTTTTAAAATAATTTGTTAGGTAAAATGGTTCTAGAGTATTTTTCTGCTTCATGGTATCAGAGCAGGAAGAATATCAGATTGTCTCACAAACGTTTGTATCAAATGTTTGGTTTTATAAGGTTTAAAGAATACTAGTAAAGGAGATTGTTTCACTTTATTCACCCATTATCTCCACATTATTTTATATTTATTACATGCAGTTTTTGATGCTTTTTGCATCACTTTTTAGTTAGCTTTGATGTTAATGACATCAGATGTACTTAAGCGTGCTGAAATATATATCAATCTCATTTTCAGTTCTTGAGCAGATAAGAAACCACACGCATTTATTTTCCCAATAACGCTTCTAAACAACCTTTTGCACCTTTTCAAAAAGCAATAATGGCGACAAACACATGTTATAATGTTTTACGTGGATTTATTTCCTGCATGAATTGCAGTTATCAACAAATTGATGAAGAAGAAATACTTATTGAAGGGATGGCTACTGACATGGACCTTGATGGCGAAAAGAAATATGTGGAAAGAAAAGTCTATAATACTGAAATACCAGCATGGAATGTTAGAGAAAGATGGAGGATATTTGTGGATAATTTTATCCGAATTTTGATTGGACATGCTGTCAAAAAAGGAGGGGTATATATGCCTTTTGAACGTTTTGAAAATTTCCACAAGAGGATTGTCACGAAAATACTTGATGAATTTGAAAAAGAAAACTTTAATATCAACATGGAAAAGATGAAAGGGATTCACAAGAAAATGTATGAAGCCCTTAACAATAAGTTCAGCAAGTCAACAATTGTAGTGGGATTTATGTATTATAAAAACCAAGAATTTGACAATATAATTGTCAGTGTTATCAAACAGAACGTAATGGAAAGGTTTTGCCTGTTTGAAACATTAAAGGATGGATTCACAAAGCTGTGTAGACAGACTAAAGAGACTTTTTACTGCATGGGTCAAAGCTCAGAGCCCACAACAACCTGAAAAGGTAGGTACTAAGGTGGTAAATATTCTGAAACACACATTTCAAAAGCAACTAAACATCCAGAACACGAATCAAGCAAGCTTGTTTTTCAGTTAATACACAAAACTGCAAGAACAACAAAGAAACTCTGCAATGAAAGAACAATTGAAGCCATCCATTATCGGTTGTTCAAAAAAATTAAGTCTGTACTTTCGCTTGGAGGTTTACATATAAACAAAGAGCAGATTACCAACTTTTACAAGTTTGAACAACTCTGTTAAAAATTCATAATTTTTTCAGTGTTCCTGCAGCATGCAACCATAAAACCAGAAAGATGTGGTTTCAGAGATATATTGTCATCTGTGAACAAATGCCTCCCCAATCCCATCAAATGTTGGTCTCGTGGCTAATGTGAATTTTGAATGAATTCAATTGAATTCAAATTTATTTATATAGTCGAGTATCACAACAAAGTCCCCTCAAAGGGCTTCACACAGTTACAGTAATCACAGAGTTAGAGTTACAATAATCCAACCTAGATGTAACAAACGCATGGATGAGTTTTTCAGCATCACTTTTAGATCAAATACGATTTTAGTAATGTTGCGCAAGTGAAAGAATGTTGATTTACAAGCTTGGTTTATACGAGCCTTAAATGATAAATCTTGGTCAAATAAAACTCCCAAGTTTCATACAGTGAAACTAGAGGATACACTAAGACCATTCAGGGCAATTCTCTGGTTGGAGAGGACATCTCTCAGGTTTTTGGGACATAGTATAATGAAGACATTTTTCACAGCTTTGAGGTCAGCCTGGCTACAGTGCTGAGCAGAAATCTGGGGTTGCTTTTGTTTTCCTCTATCAAAGTTGAGTAGTTTCAAGATTTGAATTACAACCTTTTAAAAGAAATCAAGTAGGAATTCATTTCATAAAGCATGTTTTTAACATGAAATTTAAAACACAGGAGAGGAAGTTATAGGACCCAAAATGTGGGTGTTAGGAGAATTTTTGTTTTTTCATTATTATTCATGCTGAATAATTTATATGATTTTCCTTAATTACTTTTGTGTTTTAGTTAAGCATTTATTTTGACTACACGTTAATGGAAGCCAATAGTACTGAATTCAATATGTGTGATCATCAAGGCCGTTTCAGTTCGTTCCCATGAGCTGAAGCTACTGAGACTCCTAAACAACACCTGCAGGACTATTGTTT
>JBAMHV010000014.1:13021478-13034229 GCA_037177535.1 Pseudomugil gertrudae
CATACATACATACATACATACATACATACATACATACATACATACATACATACATACATACATACATACATACATAAATGTATTTATCAGCAGGCAGTTCTAAAGCCTGCATTTGCTAAGAATAGGGCTGCATCAGTGGCTCCAAGAAGACAGCCATGCTAGTGCCTCCACAATTGAGACTGAGTTTGAAGAGTAAAAATTATACATTAGTTAATTACATAGTAATTAGATTCTCTAAAAACCATAAGCAACACATAAACTTTAATGTAAAATTTCTCAAAACCATCTGAGAAGTACTGACCCCAGCAGCTACTACACCACAATATCTCTGTTTAGTCCACAATGACCTCATGGTATCTTTATAAGCTACTTTAAGTCTCCGAGGACTCGCTTTTCAATATGCAGTGTTGAAAGGTTTACAAAATGTCCTAAACAAAGAAATCTTCACTACATTTGTACATGCACCTGACTTACATATGAGAACATTTGCTTGCACTTGCAGGCCTGCCATTTCATGTTATCATCTGTCAGTTGTTCTGCAATAAAATGTCCAATGCATTTAACCTTATTATAGATGGTCAGACTGTTCTCAGAGCAACTGGAGCATCTTTGACATTTATCTTCCTTTGTTCTGCAGATCATGCCATACTCTTGCTATCATTATATTTAATTTCATGTTCTGAGCCATAAGTTGAGCAAAGAGTAAGACATTGCTGTACACCATACAATTATGATAATATGATTATGATTCATCAGCAAATTACCAGCCGGACACCCGGTTTGCTGACACCATTGTATCCTTCAAATGGAGCAGAAACGTTATTACCCCCATTTTTTGGCATAGTCTGATTAGAATACCAGTAAGTCAGAATTAAGTAAGTAAGCAAAATATTTGGGCACCCTTCTTTGAGATAATTTAACAAACACTGTGAACACGATCAAATGCCTCAAAGGCATCAATGAAGCACCAAAGAACCAATGAGATTTTCTTTCTCTAGTTTTTTCATTTTAAGCTCATATATGCAGAAATTTGAACTATGTTTAACCTTAAAATCAAACTGGCTATTTGTAGAAATGATAAACTCATCTAATGTATCTTTCAACTGTAACTTTCATGGACTTTCCACAGAATATTAGTTAAAGCAATAGGTCTGTATTCTCCTCTGTTATGGGTGCCAGCAGAACTGACAACATTGAATCTGGCAACACGCCATGAAACATTAAGGCAGTAAAACGGATGGTAAAAAGACACGCTATGAGCACACCGGCATATTTGAGAGAATGATCAACAGATAATGATCTAAACCACTTGCTTTATCATCAGCCAACTAATTTATTGCTTGATACACCAACAATGTTGCCCACCTCATGTACATCCCGTTTAAATAAATAACTAAAGTGCGTAAGGAAATATTTTACATTTAGTTTTAGCCTCTTTAAAAATTACTTAACAACTTCTCAGCCATGCAATCTGATCTCATAGCTTCTTCTTTTTTATAAATAAAATGAACAGCATATTTGTACTTTACATTAATTAACTTGTTCTATTCAAACAAAAACTCCTGTTTGGGTCTTCCTCCTACAGCCCATGACCTCACGGCTGAACGGGATTCAACATGAAATTCAGCTACATCCCTTTTCTAGCCTGGTTTAATGTTCTCGGCTTTCTTCATACACTTAAAATTTAACTAACCACCTTTAAATAAGGCACTAACAATATCCTCATAAATTGGACAGAGCTCCCGCCTATGCTCTGCATCTTTACCTTCTTTACACAAAATAGTTTTCCTGGGTATATAAACAGAGATTTGTCTGTAAAACTATAATCATTAATATATTCCTCCTTTTTCTGCAGGTCTTCCTGCATAAAAGTCACAGTCAGTACATGTTCTGTCTTTCTTGTCCTCTCCACCCCACCCAGTCGAGGCAAACCCTGAGCTGGCTTTTGCTGGAGATTTTCCCCTTCCAGTTAAAAGAGAGTTTTTTTTTCCACTGTCACCTCGCGTATGCTCAGGATGGGAGATGGGATCAAAGTGAAGATTAAAAGCAATCTGGTAGTTTTCCTTAGCTAAGTTATTGGTTATGAATTGCCTCAAATTGATGTCCCAGATGACATTGTTCTGAAGTGGTGCTATACAAATAAAAGCTGAACTGAATGGAAGTCCAAAATGTTGTCCTTTGTAAAGTCTTTTCATATTTGGTTTCTGAGGTATAATCAACATTTATAGTAATTCCAACTAATAGATGATTGATTGTTTTCATCCCTTATAAAAACACTAATACACTCCTTCGAGGTCAGAGCTTGCAAGGGAATTGTAGAGGACTGCCAAGTGGGATGTTTTGATGAGAAAAGATTAGAATAAGTGCAAACTTTTGGTTTTCCTTAGCTAGGCTATTTTTCATAAATTGGCTCAATTTGATGTCTGTGAAATGTCCTGAGATGACATTGTCATGAAGTGGCGCTATACAAATAAAGCTGAATTGAAAAAGTTGAATTGAATACAGGCATGGATTCAATAGTGAGCAGGTCCTTCCTGGTCCATGAGGGTTAGAGCGAATAGGCAGGAGGAAGATGACCTGCATGGAGTATAATGACATGAACAGGCTGTAAGATAGAAACACTTAGTTTTGGCATTAAATATTCAAACCAAGTTGCAGAAATGACTCAAGCAAGTTCATTTCTACAAAACCAATCAGCTCCCTGTGTTTGCTCATGCTTGAGGGAAAAGCCACACCCACAGCATCCAGGTTGCAACACCTGAGAAGGCAAGTTGGCACTCTGCTCCCCCATCTCCATCACTTCAGCACTGACAGCACACCATGATGCCGGGGGATCTGAAACACCCGAGGCACCACGCTTACTTTGGTGTTATACTGTGGTTGCTTTTCTCAGAAACTGCTGCGGATTTACCCATTTGCAAAGAGGTGAGAGGATTAATCTAGATTACAAATATTCTCTTCTGCGAATGTGGATATTTAAATTCCGCTTAGAGCATTTTAGTGAGATAGTTGAAAGGATGGCTAGTTTGAATCCAGCAGAGTGGGTATGTGATGTGGGATGTAGGAGCAACTTTTGTCCTGCTGTGTCTTATTTATCCGTGCTGAATAGTAACAGAAATGTGAAATATATTTAGTAGGAAAACCCGTTCAGGCTGTGTGTTCAGAGGTTGTTGCACTAAAGAACTGACTCACTTGTTATCACAGACAGCAGTTTATTTTAGTAAATATATTTTGGCCCCGTTCCAATGTTTTGTTTGAAAAAAAACTATTTCCTGTGCAAAGAGTTTGCAAACGTTTGCTCCCATCTGTGTACTCATTTCACTGGAACTTTCATATGTTACTTTATCTTCTGCGTTCCCGTTCCACCTTTATCTGTTCTCAGTTTGCATAACAGCAGTACCTTTTGAAATTTCGCAGTGCCTTTTTATTTGTTTAACAAAAACAAAACAAATTAAGTTCAGAATGAGTAAAAGCAGAAGTTGCTGTCATTTTAGGGAGTTAATAAAGGTTAAGTTTAGGTAAGCCCTAGCAGGTGAGTGTGTTTCCAATCCAGATTCTTTGACCCTAACCACAGCTGTCATGATGTCCTGTTGCCGTGGTTTCCTCATGTTTGTTTAAAGAAAGAGATTAAGTTAAGGGACATCTGTTTTTTGCATTTTTACAAGCGACCTCCCATACAAATGCATATTAGTGTTCAAGCACAGCTCTGACAGAAAAGCAGAGACAGAAGTGCTGCTGCTGTGTTTCTGTTAACCATTAATCCCACAAGGCCGTGTGTGGGCTTGGATTGGTCTGCTAAGTGACCTTCCGTGGAATATTACACCCTGTTGTTGACTAGAGACCAAATCTTGAGATTACCAGAGCTCAGTATTCATGGTTTGCTTCAGGTGTTAACCTTTATTGTTTCTGCATTTTCCAATACATGTCCCTTTGGGTGTAACAGTGTTTATTAGCACCAACTGTAATGGCTGAAGCATTACACTCTGTAAAAACACTGAAATTGAATGTTTTGAGAAGGACTGATCAGCGGTTTCCTCTTTGCTTAGTAAATAATGTCTGCAGAGAAACTGCAGCACATCCTTGATGAGTGCAAAGACCTGAGAAGGCCTTTCAAACAGTAGCCTCACCTTTTATTTGTAAAAGAGGCTGAACTGACTGGAAGCCAGAATATTGGTGTTATAATGACCCAGTGGTCTAGTTTAGCAAGACATTCACAAAATTTCCAGTCCAGCCTTTTCTGCTGTTCTTGCTCATGTGATGAAAACTAATTATTACTAATTGGACAAAGCATAACATTTAATGGGATCTCCATATATTGTGAGAAGTAAAACTAAACTCTTTTAGGTATTGTCAGTAAATATTTCTTCTAAGTAAGTGTAATTTATTTTGTATTCCACCAGCCCTCAGAGTTTGTGTACATCACTAAATGTGTTTCTTTTTTGGGTGTGTGAAACTCACACCTGTGTTTTGGCCCTACAGTCAGATTATCACTTTGAGTACACCGAGTGTGATGTACTCGGTTCAAGATGGAGGGTGGCGGTTCCCAACAAAGCTGACACATGCACAGACTTCCCAGATCCAGTCAAAGGCACTCACTGCAGTGAGTTTCAAATCTTTTGTCTTCATCTCAACTTTATTTCAAATTTCATGTCTCCATGGAGCTTTTCATCTCTCCTTCATTTTAGCCTTCTCCTGTAATGAGGGTGAGTTCCTTGACATGCAGTCTCAGGAGTGCCAGAAATGTGCTGCTGGCACCTACTCTCTGGGCACCTGCGTGGCTTTTGAAGACTGGGACAGTCTGCCGGCTGGATTCGTCACTCACGGAGTGATGACAAATGAAGGGGAAGCCCTCTCAGACTGCTCCAAGTTAGTGTTCACTCTAATTTGTTTAATGATAAAAGCAACCCTTCCTTTTGTCTCCTTCTTATCATGCTGTTTCTGCTGATGCTGTGTTTGCAGCTCCACCTGGAAACCAAAGAGTGACCACATAGCGTCAAACACAGATGAGTGCACTGCAACGCTGTCCTATGCTGTGAGCCTGAAAAAGCCTGGAGTATTGTCATTTGAGTATTTCTACCCTGACAACAGCATCTACTTTGAGTTTTTTGTGAGTGTTTTTTTGTTCCTGTTACTGTTGCTGGGGGATTATTTCCACATTTTTACTGGTAACATCTACACAATAATAGCACAAATCCTATTTTTAATTGTTATATAACTTATGATGACCTAATACAATCATTATTGAATTCTTATTACATTCTTCATTAATTATTTCATTAGTTAAACATGAGTTTTGTATTAGTTAAGTGTGTAATTTGTACCATTACAGCAAGGTGTGACCTTCTTACTCATAGGTTCAGAATGACAAATGTCAGTCAACAAACTCTGAAAGCCAGTTGATGAAGATCTCGAACGACTGGAGCCAATACAAGGTTAACTCTTCCCCACACTTGCATGACTCCTGGCTGTTGTTTGCAGGAGATGTTTGATGGTAGCCATATGTTCATACTGACTCTGCAGGCAGGGCTGAAAACTGGCAACAACGTGCTGTATTGGAGAACCACAACATATGCTCTGCGGGGTAGTGCTGTCAAACCTGTCCTGTTAAGGAACGTTCAGATCTCAGGTACAGTAATGCCTTTGAGTGCATGCTTTGCGTGCACAGATGTCCAAAACACACGTTTACTCACCAACTCCTCGTAATATCTGGTAATACTTATTGAATATTTTACTCCAGGGGTGGCCTACACATCTGAGTGTTTCCATTGCAAACCTGGCACCCACAGTGCAAAACCAGGATCTGCCCACTGCACCCCCTGTCCTTCTGATACCTACTCCAACAAGGGTGCCACTGTTTGCCATCAGTGTGAACAAGACAAATACTCTGGTTAGTCTGTTTACATTTCTAATGCTCTGTCAACAAGGATCGGCCACTTTCAAACACAGCTATTTCTCACAGTCATTGCTTTTTTTTTGGAGGCAGTTACACTCATGCAGGATGCATGTGCAACATTTATTGCCTGAATGGTTACTAATAGGTCTTATCACTGAATGTTGACATGAACTGTGCGTTTTCCCTCACGTTTCTCTTGACTTATATTTACAGAACCTGGTTCAGGGAGCTGCAAGCCACGGCCTGCTTGTACAAACAGGGATTACTTCTACACCCACACCCCCTGTGACTCTGAGGGAAAGGTAATGCTGAAGAAAAAGACTCATACAGCTGAGACCAACAGATACTTTTCTTTTAAAAAGAAACAAACAAAAAAAATCATTTTCTGATGTATTGTTCTGCAGAGATAAGATCCGATGTCTGATTTGCTATATGTCTCAGACTCAGCTCATGTACAAGTGGACTGAACCAAAGATCTGCAGTGAGACTTTGGAGGGCGCAGTGAAACTTCCGGCATCAGGGGAGAAGCAAACCTGTCCACCATGTAACCCTGGCTTCTTTGTCACCAACATCTCCACCTGTGAGCCCTGCAGCAACGATTCCTACTCAAATGGGACAGGTGTGTATCAGTAAACCAGTCTTTTTTTTAGTTCATGGTCATGTATGGCTTTATTAGTAACAATACACTTATAAAGATAATGAGTATGCATTACAAAAGTATTATTTACTAAATGTAAATTAATTTGATTTCCTCAGGTGTGGTTGTGTGCACAAGTAGAAATGTTTGTTGATTGGCTAGATTATTCCACCCTGTAGGGGATTTATTTTAACACACAGAATAAATAAATTTATGGTGAAATTTTACACTTACCCCTTAATATAAATACGTTTTCATATGTTCTAATGATGGCCCTGTGATGGACTGGCGACCTGTCCAGGGTGTACCCCGCCTCTCGCCCGATGTCAGCTGGGACTGGCTCCAGCCCCCCCCGCGACCCCGTTCAGGGAATAAGTGGTAGAAAATGGATGGATGTTCTAATGACTCGTGTTACTGTAGAAAACAAAGATGTTTGATAAAGGAAGTGTAGTATTGATTGGTTTAGCATGATGAAGATACAAAAGGAATCAAAATAGTTTAAAACAGTCGATTTTTGTCCATTAAACCTAAATTTATGCAAAGACATTGACTTTCATCTGCCTTTAACAGTGACATTAAAAGCATGGTTGTGTCACACTGTAAAACAAGCCAGTAAATCATGACCGTATCATATGTTTAACTCTCACAGTTTGCACACAATGCCCTGTCGGCACCGAGCCAGTGATAGGCTTTGAGTACAAATGGTGGAACACAATGCCAACAAACATGAGGACCTCCGTCTTCCGTCAAGGACTCTCCAATCGGCGCACTGGTGAGAGACTTAACATCAGGAATCACCATACAACACTAGGGAAACATTGTTACACATGCAGTATAGGTGAATAATTAATTCCCACCAGAGCAAAGCTATTTGAATTATGAAAATGCACTTTAGAAAACAAGGAGGCAGCAGAATGATGTGAGGTGGTGAGATAACACTAACACAAATAAATAGAAAAAAGAACATGCTTAGCTGTTATTTTAACGGTTCAAAGGTTTATGAGTAGCTTTTGAGTTAATTTAAGATTCAGAATTAAACCAAGAATGTGAATAAATATGTTACACAAGTGAATTAGTTATTCTTTGAAGGTGTTTTTTGTACATTTCTGGGTGGATGATGCAGGATTTTTGGTTTATTTTTTGTGTAATAGCAGCTTGGGAAGTGGCTGGAGAGTATGTCTACACCACCCCAGGGGATCAGGACACTGACTACTTGATGCTCACACTTACTATTCCAGGATACAGGTGAAAACTTTCCTCATCAGGATTACTCATAAAGTATCATAGTGTATGTAGCTCTGATCATATGAGAAGAAAATTTAATAATGTAAAAAGGAATATCTATATGTGTGGTGTTCACAGGATGCCCCAGTCCATGGCCAAAGACAGTGAGAGGAGTGAATTATCCAGCATCGCCTTCGTCTTTGAGACTGTGTGCACAGCTGATTGCAACTTTTATTTCCTGGCGGTGAGTGAAAACGGTTTCTCATGATTCTTGTCTCGTGAATGCACCATATGCAAGTTGCCTTTATTTATAAAACTTTTTTTATTCAGTCTGAATATCTAAAGTGAGCATATTTGTCTACAGGGTTACAATAAGTGGAATAATGATGTAGTGGAGCAGTGGAAAGGCAGTAACAGGAAGCAGTCATACTCCTTTCTGATCCAGAACAACAGCACCGTCAGCTTCACCTGGACATTTCAACGAACTGAGAAATTCAACACGGCAAGTCTCATGTCACGCCTGCAAAACATCACAGTTTTCACTGTTTCAAAGAACATTTCACTGTGGTTTATGGTTTTATCACAGTCACAATCACTGGTTAGGCAGCACATCTTATTGTTACTTGCAGTCATGCATCATTCATACTGGGCTTTGGAGGGGCTCAGTGCTGTTATTATGCAGTAAATTCTACGTCTGTGTACAACATGGTAATGTAGAACTATAATAAAAACAAAAAAAACCCCCAAAAAGATTAATTTATTGTCTTGTGATATATTCTTATCTGTCAGATAATATTTCACATTTTTCATGTTATGTTTGTTGATTATTACAATATAAACATAGTATGTGATTATAACCAAAGAAGGTATTTATCATTTGGCATAATGTGTTTTTTTTTGCAGAAATATGGTATAAATTTAACTAAATAATATATTGTTTTGTAGGTAAATACAGAATGTAAAGCTGCAGGTAAATAGAGAAATAAATCTGTTATAGATACACAAAAGGTTTGTTAGTGTGCAAACCGCTGAGTCAGCACAGGCTAACAATGATAGCTGTATATGTATTAGACTGTCTCTGGAAACTCTTTTAGCAAGATAGTCCTGTTTTCACTGGCTAATTAGAAAGTTGCTTTTTTTTTTACTGAAATTATGGCATATGTATGAACCCTTTAATATACCACTGTGCTCTAGATGGTAGTCTTGAGCTGTAAAACCCACATTGTGCTCTATTGTTGTCATCTCTGATGCATATTGGATTTTCCACAAAGGCAGAATATGAATGAACTTCTTTAGGCTGAGCAGGCAGCTACAGTATGTGTGCAAAATAACTGCTGAATGACACTTTGTGCTGTTTTTTCCTCAGGAGGGAAACTACAGTGCTGACTTCGCAAAGATCTACTCAATCCACATCATCAATGTGCTCAGAGGTGTGGCTTCTCAGTGTCGCCAATGTGCTCTGGCATCTGCTAAGGCTGACTCCACTTGTGTTCCCTGCCCACCTGGACACTACATGGTCAGTGCAACAGGAGCATGTAAGAGCTGCCCACCAAATTCCATCATCAAGACCAGTCAGCCTGTTGGAGATGCTGCTTGTATTCAGTGTGGACCAAACACAAAGAGAAATGATGTAAGAAATGATATAACCAATATCAGCTAAACATCTCCCAGTTATTTCACTCTAAACAGAATTTTTCTGATGTGCATGTAAATATACCTGCTGACACCCTGTTCTTGACCTGCAGGCCCACACAGCTTGTCTCAGTGACTGCACGCTGGACGTGCAGACGAGAGCAGGGGCCCTGCTACACTATGACCTCACGCTCTTGTCCAACATTACTGGTTTTGACAGCAGCCCCCGCTTCACCAACAAGGGCCTCCGATATTTTCATCGCTTTAATTTGGTTCTATGTGGGACAGAGGTAAGAAAGCTGGGATCAGAAGGTTGCTTGCTTTTGTAAAATCTATTTTGACATGCACATCGCTGTGTGCCTCTCACAGAGCCAAGTGCCAGCCTCCTGCGTGGACAATGTCACAGAGAGCGGGAGAGTGGTTAAAGGTTACATCTGTCAGTCCACTGTAGTTCCCTCTGACATCAGGAGTCAGAGCACGGTGTCCTCCCAGCCCTTCCTCATTGGTGACTCGCTCATTGGTATGGAATTATTTCATTGTTTTGAAGCCAACAGCTGGTGGATTTATATATATACCGACATACATCAGATAATAATGTTACATATTGTATTTTTTGAAAGGTGTGACTACTGAGATGAACCTGGGTGGCATCTCATCACCACCAGGGTTGTTCCCCCCATTTTCAGGCCTGCCAGATGTCATATTCTACTACAAGTAAATAAGATATAAATAACATTAAGTCATTTTCTTTACTAATCCCTTATTTTCTCTTTCAGTTTAGTACAGAATGGACCCATCTATCAAACTGGTCAATATTAGGGGTTATTATTTGGTGAAATATATTTATGGTTATTGTGTTTTTTTATGTTTTCAGGTCCAGTGATACGACTCAAGCTTGTAAACAAGGCAGGTCAGCCACCATCAGACTTAGATGCAACCCCTCGGTCACAATTAAAGATCACATCACACTCCCAAGGTACGACACACATTAACAAAGCCCTGATTTTGATTGCTGTTGCTTATCCTGTATTGCAACAATAACCTTTAGCACAAACATTTATATAAAGCTCACTAAAGGTCAGACGTGTACACTGCAGCTCTTGAAGAGTTCCCTAAATAACAACATGGCACAGCCATGGATCGATCCATCCGTCCATCCATACATCCATCCATACACACATACATTTTTCATACCGTTTCATCTTCATCAGGGTTGTGGGTAGCTTGAACCTATTCCAGTAATTATTGACGAGAGGTGGTGTAAACCCTGGACAGGTTGCCAGTCCATCACAGGACTGGACACATTAGCAAATGTGTACCACTCAAAAGAAGTAGCCACAGTTCCTGTGTTTTTTCTGTGCTTTGGCTCTTTATGCTTTAGCTTCTTTGACAGGATTCATTTCATGTGCCATTGATTAGTCCTGCATACCTTAATAAGTTTGATCCTCAACTTCTGAAATATGCAAGCTCAGACTTCTCACAAAATGTGTTTATAGACTGGTGGTGGATGATTAAATTAGAAGGGGACAAACTTGAAACTTGGGAATTCCAATGTCTTCCAATGTAAAAAATATCAACATGCTGTTTTCTATTTTCATTTTCTGTTGATGAGTCTTGTCAGAACTACTAGGTTCTCACTTCAAATACATTTTCAAGTTGTCAGCATATTTAAAATGATTTGTTTTAAAGTAATGACTCCACAAAAGTTTCTTTAAATGATATTGTGATAGTAACAGAAATATTGTTTTTCACCATGATGAATCTTGGTTATTGTCACACACTGCACTTTCAAGGCTTGTAATTATCTCCATGGTCTTGTTTTCCTTAACAGTAACTGTTCTGATGGGACATGTGATGGTTGTGCTTTCCATTTCCTGTGGCAGAGCCAGCATGCATGTCCTCTCTGCACTAAAAACCACTACAGGGAAATAGTCAGTGCTTGCATCCAGGGAATACAGGTAGTTCTGCACAGCTGCTGACATACTGATAAAATAACCTTTGAGGTTCACAAATCCATCCCAGGACCATCATATCCATGATGTGGAAAGAAACTGATTTTCTATTTCTTGTAATGGTTTTGCTGCAAAGTGAGCCTTTTTATATATGTGATATATTGACAGTGTACAAAAAATGGTGACAATAATTTTATTTCTAAGCCATGCTAGCATTTAGTCCTCTGCTGGCTGTAGCTGAAGAATGACAGCTAAGTGAGTCACTAAACAAATAAATTAAGCTGTAGTTCTAATACATCAAGATATCCCAGGTTAAAGTAAACTTGTATGTGTGTGTCGTAGAAAACCACCTATGTGTGGCAGCAGCCCGTGCAGTGTTATGGAGGAGAGTTACTACCTGCACAAAAACTCAGCACTTGTGTGACTCTGGATTTCTGGCTCAAGTTGGGTGTTTCCACAGGAGCAATGGCTGCTGTGCTCCTCATCAGTATCAGCTGTTATTTTTGGAAAAAGACACGCAAGTGAGATTATTGTGTATTTCTATTAATGGTTTCAGCAGCTCATACAATGAACAATACTCTATACTTAAGGTGTTATTCCTCTACCTGCAGGCTGGAGTATAAGTACTCCAAGTTGATGATGAACTCTGGAGGTAAAGAGTGTGAGTTGCCCACTGCTGACAGTTGTGCAATAATGGAAGGAGAGGATGCAGAAGATGAGCTCATGGACTTCACCAAGAAATCTTTCTTCACAAAAATAAGGTCTTTCTCACGAGAGGTCAGTAACCTCTTCAATTCTACCGAGACACTTGGCTACTGATTTTGCTTCACAACATTGTTCCTGTATTTACAGAGGACAACAGATGGATTTGACTCAGTTCCACTCAAGTCATCATCTTCATGCCATCAACAAGAGGATTCAGATTCTGATGGTGCTTAAATCAGAGCATGAACAGACCCTTGAGCACTGAGGAGGGCTTCAGTTTTTAGTGTTAAATGTCAGTGTAGCTCACCTTGTTTCTGTAGAGTCCGAAACCGGATACGGGCTGTATTCTTTTATTACTTAATAGTCTTATTGAATGGATTTGTATGAAGAAATAAAATTGTTTATAGCAATGTTTGTCCAATGCTATCTTGGAAAGCCCATTACTTAAAAGCAACTGCACATAACTTAATGTACACAGATTTATTGTATACTCAATTTACTGTATTTTTTTAAAAGCCTGGAGTATTTTTAATTGAGATTCAATTGGGGAAAATGTGCATTGTTTTATTGGTTAAAATGTGTACATTTTAATAACTGTAATTGTCAAAGATAATGTCAAAGAAGATCTAAATAAGAAGTGATAAATAAAAATAGAGATTTTTTCAGCCGAGGTCATTGCATACATCATATGCAATGACAATGAATACA
>JBAMHV010000014.1:13049053-13072721 GCA_037177535.1 Pseudomugil gertrudae
TATATATATATATATATATATACATATATTTAACTTTGAGACTTATTGACGCAACACTGTGACACTGCGATGCTGAAACACCTGGACCTATAGCTGTGCTACTTTGTATTTTTAATTCTTCTATAGAGTAACTTATGAATAAGCTTTTGTCTATCAGTTAAAAACAATGCTAGTGTACCACTCACCGGGCCATACTGTCACTTCCAGAGCAGGATTTCTTTTATAATTAATGTGATTCTGCTTGGATGTAAAAGCTGTAACTTGATGAGATTTTTTACAAGACAGATGTGGATTTTATCATTTTAGATATTTGATTAATTCAGGAGACGTCTACTCTGTCTCGTAACATTTTTTAATTTAGGTAATCTGTTAAAACTCTTACACAGAACAATTTGAGCCTCTACTTGTTAAAGATGCA
This sequence comes from Pseudomugil gertrudae, assembly GCA_037177535.1. Taxonomy (NCBI): domain Eukaryota; kingdom Metazoa; phylum Chordata; class Actinopteri; order Atheriniformes; family Pseudomugilidae; genus Pseudomugil; species Pseudomugil gertrudae. The sequence continues at coordinate 13,049,472 of JBAMHV010000014.1, forward strand.
TTTTGACATGTAAGGTTTATTCATTGATATGTGCTGTGCTCAGAAATGTGCATCTGTGCCATAAATTTCAGATCGGACTTTGTGTGGTTATAAAACAATCACTGTTAGCATATAACTGAAAACACTGTGTCCACAAGTGTTGTTGTTTTACAGACATTGTTATGTTATTACCTATTTTAGTGTGTAAAAGGGATTTGTATTTATATTGTGTGGGGTTGATATTTATAAGTAAAAATTGAAAGAATCCATTTAAACTATTTTTCAGTCTTGCAGAGGATCTGCAATCTCCAAACTTTCAACAAATAAAGACTTATTTTGAACAGACTGCTTTGCTCATGTTGTCAGTTTTAAACCAGCTGTGCCTTTCTTCAATGTTTTCATGGATGAATGTAAAAAATATTACTAAGATGTTTGTTTCTCATGCTGCAGGAGGACAAATCACTGCAACATTACTGCCTGTTCAACAGCAGTTTTAGTCAAAGAGAACTGCAAATATCCTTAAGGTTTATTTGTGTCTTGAATGGCACTATGTCAATCATAAATAATTATAAAAATAATCCAATCAATGTAGCATCCAAAAATATCCTACCCCAGGACCCATTTGAAGTCCTCATATATACATTTAAATACCTTGGAAGCTGGAATACACACATTTTTAGACTTTTATGAAGCAAACTTTCTTCCTCTGCTTTTTTTTTTAAATAAGAAACCCCATCTGTATGTAATAACATACATTAACATACATATTTCAGATGTAGAGTGGCAGAGGATTATTGAAAGAATTTATGTATCATCTATATGACAAAGACATAATGGAGTAAAATCCATAAAACGGGTTGATGCTCAGGTGGGAACGTAACTGGGTAAGCTCGCTTAAGCAAAACGATCCAGTGCGCATGCGTGGAACATTCGATCACTGGTGGAGTTGCTAACAGCTAGCTAACGAATCCTGCTGACATGGAGAGGAAAGGTAAATCTTTTGCGTCACTACTTATTATGTATCAGGAAGGTTAGCTTTGTATGTGTGCACTGTGTCATTTGCATTCACATGATGTCACGAATACACATTTAAATAAGCTGTATAAATTGAGTTATGTGATTTATTTAAGCGGTGCTATCACGCACTGAGCTGGAACGAGCAGCGCTAGCTCTTTAGACATTAGCTTTAGCTACATTGAGACATGTCGGGATTAGCACAATACCATTAACTTTCTTGCGACCTCTATTTCAAATACAACCGAAAGCACAGATCATAGTCTTTGTATATTGTTTTACTTTAACTTGTCATCCTAGCGTATGAAATTAATTCATGCCACAGTGGCGTGTTGTAGAAGAGCGGTTGCCTAGGTGGGTAGCTTAGTGATGTTACTTAACTGGGTACTAGTGGCTGGGACACCCACATCTTTGCAATAAAAGAATGTTTAAATGTGACTTGCGTTAATAAATAATTACATTTCGACCATAATGTTCTGGTTTTTGGTCTGTGGATTAGGTTTGTTTATACGGAGCCTCAGACAGTTTAATGTCTTTTTGTCTTGGATGTCAGCAGTAGATCAAAAGGCATGCAAACAACATTAGCAACGTAATTTGTATCTGGTTTTCTTTTCAGTTCTGGCACTCCAGGCAAGGAAAAAGAGGGCAAAAGCAAAAAAGACCAGCAAAAAGTGAGTATTGTTTCAGCTCAGTTTAATTTTTTCATTGTTCTGCAGGACAGTCTCATGTTAGCATATATCATGTCAGCTGAGCGCAATTATACACACACACACACACACACATACATACATACATACATATAATGTGTGTGTGTGGTTTTTCTAACAGTCATTGTTTGGTGTACCTAACAATATAGTAATCATGGCTGCACCAGTGGCATCCTCTGGAGTGTTATATAACAGCCTGTGCTATATTTAAAAGTAGAGAATGAAGAAGCTCAGCTTCAGCCCACTGAAGCATGGTGTTTCACAGAAAACAACACTCGTACACAAATACTCACCTCTACAATGTGTAATCCACATGATCACATGTTTTTGGTTATTGCCGTGATGTGATTCTGCTAAATAAATATAATTTTAAGCGGTTGCATGCCATAGCCCTCTATGCATCCTGGGCCATGAATGGGTAGTAGATCCCAATAACACTAAGGTCTTCATAAGCAAATGAGATAATCCTCCTAATTAGTTGTCATGAAAAATATGAGTGATCAGAATTAATTGAGTATAAGTGTATTGAGGCGTATTTATTTTCTTTTTCCGTATTTTACAGTAATTATATGAAACAGACTTTTCTTTTTAGTCTGAATCTTGAACAAGAGAAGACTATGCTTATATGTTGTGAGATGACTTAGTAACATTTTCATCTGCTACCTTCCACTACTCTTCTATTTAACACAATGCAATGTGCTTGTAAGGGCGATGTACATTTTATGTTTGGGGAAAGTTCTAACTCTGCAAGGACCTGCCATGGTCTGTTTGGTGCTGCTGCAGTTTTTTATTATACAAATGTAACAGTGGTATGGTGTTCACAGATTCAATTCAATTCAGCTTTATTTGTGTAGCGTCGCTTCACAACAATGTCATTTCAAGGCACTTTATATTCAAGCTACTTCGTAATAATTAGCCAAATTAAGGAAAACCAACAATTTGCATTTCTAAAGAATCTGGGAACCACAAATAAAAATGCAGTCTGAGAGCAAAGTGCTCTCTTTTAAATATATGGAACTATGAGATCTTTTATATAAAATAAAGCTTGGTCATGCAGAGCTTCATACGTGAGGAAAATCATTTTAAACCATTCTATATTTAACAAGGAGCAATGAAGGGAGGCTAAAACTGGAGAAACTCCTGCTCCTCTCATCAGAATCCTCGATGCAGCATTTTGGATCAGCTGGAAACGTTTCAGGTCATATTTCAGACAGTCAATAAATAAGGAATTATAGTTCTCCAATCTTACGCTGATGGATGAAACAGAACCCAGAAGGAACCCAGAGGAACTTTGATTTACTATGGTGTGTTTACATAAATAAACTGAAGTCTATCAGAAAATTATAACAAACATGGTTTATGATGACATAAACCAACCTAATGCTAGCTCTTTAATCGCAGCAGAATGTTGTGATTGGTCAGCGCTAAGATAAAATAAGAACAGACCGGAGTCCTTTATCTGAGGCCACGGCAAGATCATTAGGAACTGACAGATGAATGTTAAATATTTTTATTTATATCAAGCTAATAAGAGAAAAATATTTTTGCTCCATACCTTTTAAATACAGCTGATTCCTAATGAGTTTTTCACACCCAGTTGAGTTTTTCACATCAACTGTTCAGTCTGCTTAATGCTCTAGAAAATTGGTGATTTCGCTACTTCCATCCATCATCCTGTTCAACACAGGGATCCTTTGCTTGCTAATATAAATAGGTGTGACAAAATGGCAAGATGCTAAGTGAAAACTATGGCCATAGTGGCTTTATTGATACGAATGCTACATATTATTTACTGTTTGTACTTACTGTAGCCCAATCCGTCATTGTCAAGGGTATGTCAAAGTAAAACCAAGTGGTTTATTACAAAAAAAGTGACTATTTTCCAAATGACTGAATGTAGTTTAGGCTAAAATGGGCCTAAATTTGGATCTTATCCAAAATGATGAATTTTGCTTCTAATATATCTGCAGCTTTCTGACCCGTCTAGTGGTTCTACAATATGAGTAATAATGGGTGCTGGTAGGCATATCATATTTTAATTTGTTTCTGATTCACATGGTTGAAGTGGGATTATCAGTACATTGATGTCTTTTTTTTAAACATTTAACACTTTAAGATAACTTTATCACCCTGTAAATATTTGGAGTTTTAAAAACCCTGTAATCCACAAATAATTCCAGTAATTTTCCACTCCTGAAAAGAACCAGCAGAAAAAATGTTCTTGTTGCAGATTGCATTGAGCTAATTATTGTACATTAGTATATTGTGATACAAAGCTACATACAAAGGATTCTGTGGTAATGTGGCACATGTCACATTTTCTACCTGCTTTAATGATTGCATGGCTTGGATTTGGTTTCATGCAATGAATATAGATCTAAATGTTCTCATCAGTTGGATGACATTTTCAACCTTTTGCAAATTAGGATGATGCTTGGAGATTGTTTCATGGTCTTCTGGTTGATTGAAACAATATTCAGGTGTTTTTCATCTTGATATGGTTTCACTGGTTTCCAGAATATTGTAGTTGTACTATGGAAACCAAAATGCTTTTATATGCTAACTTTTAAAGCAGAAAGGGTTGGTCAGTTTGTCTATTCTGCTTACTTGTATGCTACGTTCTCCTTGCTGTTATTGTAAGTAACAACAGATGCATAAAGTCGTACAATATTGTCAATATGGAAAAAATATTTCCACAACCCATCTTCTAATGCACTTTTTGCCTCCTGTGTACAGAAGACACCTGTTACCTCAGCACTCCTTGCCTATATTCAGTATTGGGACAGTATGTTTCCAGCAGAAAGCCTTTCACTGTGATGTGCTTTGTCAGCAGCAATTTCAGGAAAAGAGAGGACCATATTGTCCAGGTTGTCTCCTAGAAATCTCCAGTTTTCATTTGTCAACATGAATTTTGTTAGCAGTGTTGTATAGTTGAAAACCATTCAAAGGTCCCATCTTATGCAATATTCACTTTCTACAGGTTTTCTAAATTTGTCTCCATAGCCTGTTTATGCAGACCCCATATTAGAAAGTTCTGTGACTTTGTTCACTCACTTGCTCCAGTTTTTTTTTTAGCAAATGCGTGTTCAGAGAGGTAAGTCTGGGATCTTTCCCTTTGTGACCCCCAAGAAGAGAAATGACCATTCCCCTGGTAGTGAAAAATGCGATTGACCCAACCCCCCAGCTAGCTTTCCCTCTAAAATCACCAAATAGACATCAGCAAAAGCTGCATCCTCTTCCCAAGAGGGGCATGCAGTGCTCATGAACACTGAAAGATTCAGACAAAACAGCCCATTCTCACTAGAGTTAAATTAAGGACCAAGGCTGAAAAAGACCTGTAAAATGTTGTTTTTTAAAAAAAGTCCCAAACTGCCTACACTCGACTTTGCTTGACTACTTGTCACACAAAGTGCTTTTTATCTTTTTTTGTTGGACTTGCACAGCTTCTCCTCTTACTGTTTTGTTAATTACTAAAGCTTGTTGCTGTAGGTACCAATATGGTAACCATAATCCTGGCTGGATGCGATGCAAAGTGATGCTATTAATCGTATTTTGTTATTTTATCATATTGTCTTTCTTTAAATAGTTTTGAAGTTGTTTATTGGACTTTCTTATGTGGAGGAACAAAAAGTTGTTTAAATGTTTTTCTTTTTTCCTTTGTTAAAATGCATTTGCTCTTAAGAGTGTAAGATGCCTTGTGAATTTTGGAAAGGCCATGTTGTCTGTTGCACCTAAATGTGACTTCAGAGATGCATTCTGGACACCAATTTATCTTTACCCAGCCTTTAGACAAAGATAGTGACTGCACACAGATAAGAAATAGATATTTTATGCAAAGACTGTATATTAATGACCTCCAACTATGTTTTTAGTTTTTAGCCCTTGATACATTTGACACATTTATAATTATGTCACACGCTTTTCTACAATTTTAGTAAATTCCATGTCTTAATGCTTGCTAGTAAATGAAATCTAAAATTTAAGTAAAGCCATTATAGTTCCTTTATGGTTGTATCTCACACTACCAGTGTTTCTGACATTGGTCTGAATTTGATGATTCACTTGTTAAATATTGTAAAAACTCCTCATCAACCACTTAAATGACTAAAGGTGGAGTACTTCTTTTAAGCTATTGGCTGCAAAGACAACTTTGCAAAGATCAACTTTTGTTTTCCTTGCTTTTATCTTCTTTTAGGGGAATGTTTTATATATATATTTAGAATATATATTATTCTTTAAATATTTTTTAAGCATAAACACCAAATGGAAAGGCTGAGCCTTATTCACACTTTATTACTGTAAAATTTACATGTGAATTTGTGTATGAGCTTTTCTGATACCTTTTTGTTTCTTGAATGACTGTTTAAGATATTTAGTAAAGTCACTCTTCATTGATGAGGACTAAGAGTTATAACTATTGAATTTAAGACCTGGAGGAACATTTGAAACCTGTTACATATACTCTGTAAGAAGTGAGAACTTTTTTCTTGTTCTCTAGGCCACGAGAACAAAAGGATGTAAACTTGTGCTTGTGGATGTAATTGGGGTCAACTTGTGTCTTAGATGCCTCAGTGGAGGATAAATTGACTGGACCAAAGCAAACCTTTTCCTTGGTCTTGTGGCTTTGAGTGCAAGAACAAAGTTCTTGTTTCTGGTGGTGCATGTAAGAAACTTTAGTGACTGTATTCCTAAGTAAAGGAAGTATTTTATATTTTCCATCAGGCAACCAGTCAATCCCAGATCTCGACAGCAACCCCAGCAAGATGCATCACCTCAGGAACCAGAGGAACCTGAAGAAATTCTTGGTTCTGACGATGAGGAACAGGAGGACCCAAACGACTACTGCAAAGGCGAGTCACACTGAGTGGTTTATTCCCGGGTCCTTATTCTCGAAGAGAAACCCTCCCCTTTCAAAACGGAGGCATATGGCTAACTGGAGGACTTAAGATTAAATATTTAGATTCCTAGTGGAATCCAATGTTTGAGTTGCCAAACTCATGTTTATAAAAGTGATTGTTATTTAAAGAAAACAAACAGATGTTTGATGTAACAGAGTTTTTCCATTGTAGTACTTCACTTAAAAAATGAAGATGTGAAAGTATGCATATGATAGAGTAGCCAGATCCTGTTTTGTAAGCAGTGTATTAGTGTGAGCATATAACCCTGGTCCTCAAGTACCCCTGCCCTGCATGCCTTTGGGGCGATCCTACTTCAACACACCTGATTCAAATTAATGAACTTTCTCTTTAAGTTTTTTGCAGCCTGTTAACGAGCATTTAATCCAATCAGGTGTGTTAAAGAAGGGTTGCCGTTAAGATGTGCAGGGTAGGGGTAAATGAGGACCAGGGTTGAGAAACACTGTTCTAAGTCTTTGCTCTGTAGTTGTTTACCTACCTAATTGGTGTGCATTTTCTTGTTCTCTAGGTGGCTACCACCATGTGAAAGTTGGAGACCTTTATAATGGGAAATACCATGTAATCCGTAAATTGGGCTGGGGACACTTCTCCACCGTGTGGCTCGCCAGGGACATCCAGTAAGAGAAATACTTATAATACACATTCATGCTGCATGTGTTTTTTACTTTTGTCCTTGATGTTTGATAACATTCATGATAGCAGCTGGTTTTTGTACTATTGTGATAAAATCTTATATGTTGCTTCCTGTTTTTTGAACATTACTTGCTCTGTGGTTGCAGGGCGAAGAGGTTTGTTGCAATGAAAGTGGTTAAGAGTGCAGAACACTACACAGAGACAGCTGTGGATGAGATCAAGCTCCTTAGATCTGTAAGTTAAGCTTGCTGCACAAACTACATTTTTTAGGCTGATATGCTTTTAAATTGAAGTTGTTAATTTGCTTTGTGTACATGTAAACCAGCGGCAGCCTCAGTAAGAAGCATTGCCTCAGGAAGGCTCATATCAGTCATTTACACACACTTGGAACAAGAGATTTGTAAGAATTCTTGTTAGAAAGTGGTTATCGTTTCTAAATGGGAACACTTCCTGTCACTGGTTAAAAAAAAACCCATTGCTGGTCAATTTTTCATTGTCCATTACTATTTAAGTCATCTTCCTAACTAAACCAACCAAATGTCCTCCTTAATGGAAGTCATCAGATATGAATTATGAAGATATAAAACCTGATTGTTTCAATTGTATTTGGACTGTTTTCTCTCTTTTTCAGGTCAGAAACTCTGACCCAGATGATCCCAACCGGGAGATGGTGGTCCAGATGTTAGATGACTTCAAGATCTCTGGTGTCAATGGAACACGTATCCTTTACAATCAAAGATCAATATCTCTACATTAAATAGCTTTTTAAAGGAAAGACTAACGTTTGTGAAGCAAAGAATATTTTTGCTCTTTGTTGTCAAATTTAACAAAAAATTAGTTTTTTCTGTAAATAACAGATGATGGGTGTAACGAATAGCCCCTTGTGTGACACACGCCTCCACCTATCACAGCAATTAGATCCCCTCAATGGCCATGTTAATACGAGAGCTTTAATTCTTATTAAAAGTTAAATCAGCTTTAAACAGTAGGAAAATTACCATATAAACACCTAATTCCAAATGAACATGACAATTTGGATTTAAACTTCTTTTTAAAGTAAGTTATTATTCCCGTTTTTAAAGTCTGAACTGCTTAATTCCTCCATCATGTAAATGTTCGTTTCACTTTGTTAATTCCGGTTGCTGGTCTAATGTGGAATTAAGTAAAAGCGATTAAATGTATTTTCCACGTAAACCTCAATTCGTAATCATTATATAAATGTAAACCTGAAGAATAATAATTTAATTCAGAATTATTTAATTCTGAGTTTAAACACAACATGTAACCATAGCTACTGTCATGGGATAGAAGCAGCTGTAATACGAGAATCCCTTTCTTTAGTGTAAACAATGCTCTGCCTCTTGTAGGTGCAGCTCTACATGTTTCTCAGATCCTTTTTAGCTTTCAGGCTTTTATTTCTTTCAATGCATTACTATCTTAACTACTTGTTTTCAGATGTCTGCATGGTGTTTGAGGTGTTGGGACATCACTTATTGAAATGGATTATAAAGTCCAACTACCAAGGATTGCCCCTTCCTTGTGTGAAAAGCATCATTAAACAGGTAACATAATACCCACGGTCTCACCTTTTCAGCACCAATGACTCATGATGAAGGTTCAGGTGTCGCTCACAATGGTGAGTGTAGTGTAGCCTCCAGGCTGTGTGAAAGCTAGAAACCAGTTGGGGCAGAGTACGTGTCTGTAACCGATCACAGAAACCGGCAACTTTGTCACGTAACATGACTGAAGTAAAACAAAACAAACATTTGTTTGGAAGAAGTGGATATTTGCCATGGTAGAGCAAATAACTCTATCAATACATGTAATAATTTCTGATTTAAATAAAAATCTGGTCATTCCCTGTGTTGATGGTATGTAAATATGTCCATACGTAGTTTCAAGTTGTTTCCCTTTGTAGCTTTGTACCAGCTTTTCTTGTTCATACTGAATGACATGTGAAACTAAAGAAACATAAATGGAAAGCTGGTAAAATAATAAAGGGCTAAGTTGATTTGTGATTAATTAAAGCCTGCACTGTAGGACTTTTGTGTTTTTTTTTTCTACAGTTATGAGAGTAGTGGGGCAAACATTTAACACATGCTACAGACCTTAGCCACTATTTGCTTATGTTTATAGATTGTACCTGTTTATAAATCAATTTTATTATTCTTTGGAGCATTTGAGATTTTTGTCAGATGTGTTTAGTTTTTCAGTCATGCTGAAAAAAGCAGCTGCTTCATCGGAGTGGCAGTGTTTCCACAGATTTAATTTGAATACTCTGCACACTCTCAAACACTGAGACTTACTCGCTGCTGACAGACATAATCAGCAGTGTGTGAATGTGTTTAATGAATGTTACAAAGTCTCACGCGTTTGAACTTTTATGGTAAGACACTTATTTTTCATTCATTTCATTTTTAGGTGCTTCAGGGCCTAGACTACCTGCATACAAAATGTCAAATAATCCACACAGACATTAAACCAGAGAATATCCTCATGAGCGTTGATGAGCCTTATGTCCGAAAGCTTGCAGCTGAAGCCACGGAGTGGCAGCGAGCTGGTGCACCTCCTCCCTCTGGTTCTGCAAGTATGAGACACACCCACACACACTCTAAAACACATTTACAACCCCGATTCTAATGTGATGTTGTGTAGAACAAATATAAAAAGAGAAAACCATGATTTGCAAATTCTTTATAATTTGTATTCAGCTGAATACACTACAAAGACAAGCAAGATATTTAATGTAAAAGCTGTTAAATTTTTTATTAATTTATTTTTTTGCTGATATTCACTCATTTTGAATTTGATGCCTGCGGCATGTTCCCAAATGCTGGGACAGGGGGCAAGTTTATGACTTTTACATCACCTTTCCTTTTAACAAAACTCGCAAAGCATTTGGGAACCGAGCAGTAGTAGTTAATGCTTTGTGGGTGGAATTAAAAAAAAATTCTTGCTTTATATACAACTTAAGTTGCAATTCTTCCAGATCTGTTGTCTTAGTTTGCACCTCATAATACTCTACACATTTTCAGTGGAAGTCTGAATCTGAGGCATGTCAGTCTAGTACCTGCAGTCAAAAAGCAATGCTGTCTACGTGGTGTGGCCGTGTCTTGCTGAAAAAAGCAAAAACATTCTCAAAAAAGTCCCCTGGATACAGCATATCCAAAACCTGTATGTTTCAGATGTGCAAGTGCATGCAACGAGCACTAATTAACTAAATTGTGATGTAGCGACAAACTGCGATAACTGACTTTTTTTCTGAAGTAATGCACTGCTTATGTGGGATACTCAGATTTACACATTGTTGGTTTTTAATGCAGTGCTGCCTGTGGGATTGATGATCAGACAATCCATGTTGGCTTTTAGCCTTGCTGCTTACAAACACAGGGTTTTCCAGAATCTCTGAATTTGTTGATGATATTCTGTGCTGTAGATGATAATATTCCTAAATTGCTTGTGATTCTTTCATCCATCCATTATCTATCCCTCATTCCCTAACGGGGTCGCGGGGGGGCTGGAGCCAATCCCAGCTGACATCGGGTGAGAGGCTGGGTACACCCTGGACAGGTCACCAGTCCATCACAGGGCTTGCTTGTATGTTGAGGAAAGTTGTTTTGAAATTGTTGGACTATTTACTTACAAAGTTGTTCATAAAGTGGTGAACCTCACCCCATCATTTCTTGTTAAGGACCGATGCTTTTGGGGATGCTTCTTTTATACCCAGTTACAACACTCGCCTGTTTTTCATATAACGTATTCACATGTGGTATGCTCCATACAGGGTTTTTTATTTTTATTTTAGCATTCCTTGTTTTTCCCAGTTTTCTTTTACCTTTCTCGGAGCTTTTTTGAAAGTGGTTTTAGGCATCAAATATAAAATGAGTGAATATTTACAAAAAGAGACAATAACAATAAAGACGAGAACAATAAATATCTTGTCTTTGTAGTCTATTCAATTAAATTTAAGATAAATTAACACAATTTGCAAAGCAATGTGTTCTGTTTTTGTTTTCCACAACATGCCCAAATTAATTGGGATTGGGATTTTGAATATGAAAGCACATGTTGGGATAAACTTACACTTATCCACCGTTTATTTTCAGTAAGCACAGCACCAGCTCCAAAACAGGTACAAACCTATAATCACCTTTTTTTTTTCTTTCGATTGCCTCTTAAATGCTCTCATTGTAAAACAAATATTCAATTATTAACTATTTGTCATATTTCTTTTTGAATCTGTGTTAGACTGTGAAAATGTCCAAGAACAAGAAAAAGAAGTTAAAAAAAAAGCAAAAGCGTCAGGCAGAGCTACTGGAAAAATGCATCATGGACCTGGAGGAGATGGAAAAAACTACAGAAACACGAGAGGATGATGAAGAGGATGAAGATGCACAGTCCCCAAAGGGACGAGCCTGTGCTCCCCTCAGACAGATGTCTCTTCAGGAGGTTGAAAATGGGGAAACTACAGGTAAGAACCCGTCTCCACAGGACTTGTATGTAGATATGAATATTGCTACAATTTCCCTGATAATGGTTGAAATACTGATATTTCCTTTTCTGATGATGTCTGATGATCGTCAGAGTAAATGTTTTATTTTAGAGTGAAAGTTCACATTAAACAATGAAAGCATACTTTAGCGTCTGCTTGCTTTTTCAACTCTTCTACATAACCTGAAACGCTCCTGCTACTCTTTGTTACATCACTGTCTCTTCAGTCATTTTTATTGGATACGCATCATGGCTGTCATAATTAACTTCATATCACTCATGCTTGCCCACCAGTGACTTCTTAGTCTGGTTCCAGCTCAAACAAACAGGCTAATGGTCCTTTGATCAAAACACCTGGATCAGTGACTGGTACTGCTGTTCTTGCACACATGGCACTCTTAGACCTGAGTCTAGTGCCAGTTTTGGTTCCACAAAAGTGGCATGAGCTACCAAATGGTGTTAGAGCAGGCATGTCTTGTTTTATTGAGAATATTTAGATGGTCATCTTACTCTTAAAACACACCTTTCACTTTTCAACAGGCATAACTCACACTTTCTCTATGCTCACAATGACACAGCGATGGATCCTAAATTAATAATTGTAAATGTCATGTACTAACTTGACACATCTGTGGTTAACTACATTTTGCACTTTGTTATGAACTTGTTATGAATCTGTAGCTTCACCCAGTATTATACTGTAGTGTAATCACACAGCTTAATGTTGCCCATTGTTAAGTGCAATAATGCATTATATTATAGCAGAGCTGAATATTTTTAATTATAAGCAGTTCAGGGTTTTGTAGGATCACTTTTAAACTAAGTCCTAATCAGCAAATATCATTAGTTCACTCATCAAATAATGATTTATATATTAGACTTAAGTGTTTGAACCTTGTTGGCTGATGACAGCACAGAATGACAGAAGAAATTCTTAAAGAACCAATCACTCCTAAACCTGTTTATTGTCCCTACATTCATGCTCTCCTTGTATTTTCTTGGCTGTATAGGCTCCATCACAGTTTAGACGGTAATTAAAGCTTTATTATGAGTCTAGACTCCCTTGAAATTATTAACCTTCTCCTAAAACTTTCAGAGAGCAACATAAATGCAGATTACATAAAAATGGGACCAGAGGAGCTGCCAGAGGCCAACTGTAATGGCCATGTAGAGGTGGAGCAAAGACAACCCCAGTGGAGGACTGAGGACCAGCACAATGGCAACACAGAGTCTCCAGAGGAGTACCACGACGAGTCCCCTGTCCACCCTGCGTGCAACGGGGTGGACTCTACAGATTTCAATGATCTGTACAATGAGATTGAGGACAAGGGCGCTCATGGAAGTGAAGCTACTGAGAGACATCTTGCTGCCCAGCTGGAAGAGGATGACGTGGAACAAAGGATTTTGCAGGAAGAGGCAGAGGATGAGACTGAATGTCATTACAGAACCCAGGAAAGCCTGCGAAACGGTCAGTCGTTCAATATCAGTATCAGTCCAAAGTACGCAGATGTATTGTGGAGTCTGTTTGATCATTAGGAGTAGAATAACAATCCCTTCTCCATGTGAAATGTGAAATATGGATTGTTGAGACCTTATGTGATATTAAATTACTTCTTATTTTTCTGTTTCCCTTTCTGCTCTGATGTAGACAAGTTAACAGCAGGATCCCTGCTAGTTAACCCTCTTGAGCCAGGCAATGCAGACATGATCAAGGTTAAGATTGCAGATTTGGGAAATGCCTGCTGGGTGGTGAGTACTCTGCTAATGACCTGAGGGATTTCCTGATTAAGGAGGAAGCCTTGCTGCTAGAATCAGATGAAATGTCATCTGCATACCAAAATAGGCATGCTCCAGTATTGCATTTTTATATGCTGTATAGATCTTAGTTTAAAGACAATGGAGGCACATGCAACACAGTGCAGAGCAAATGAAATCAACCGAAACAGAAGTATAATCCACATTTTTCTTATCTTCCTTTGTAGCAGGATATCGTCTCTAGACTCTCTTATGTACTTTATGAAGATGTTTTTTTGTTTAGATTTGTTTCTTTTTCTCTTCTCCCCAACCTTCCAGCACAAGCACTTTACGGAAGACATCCAGACACGACAGTACCGGTCTTTAGAAGTTCTAATTGGTTCTGGATACAGCACACCAGCTGACATATGGAGCACAGCTTGTATGGTAAGAGATTCCTATTTTTCTGCTTTGATTTACGCAAGTCAACAGCAGGATTCTTGCTAGTTAACCCTCTAAGCCAGATGAGCTCAAGGTTAGGATGGCAGATCACAGCACACACAGAGCCTTAAGTTAAATTAGAAACACTGGCCGCAGGAGGACGTGTTAGACTCAAATGTGTACTCTGACTTGTTTAAGTACCTGGAAAAGAAAACACTGACACTTTGGTATGAAGCTAATGTTTTAGCTGACATTCCACCTTTGTCTTGTTTAGCACCTATCTAAGGACACAGAATTTAAACTTGGTAATAAAAACTTTAGATTCAAACAATAGTCATATAAAGACAGTTATAGCCCTTTATAATATTGACACAGTGATGTTTAACAAAATCAAAGATCATTTTAACATCCCAAACCCTTTAAAACAAAACAAAAATCCTACAGCTACGTAGTTTCATCACAAGTTGCACCAGTCAGGCATCTTTGAGTGATGGCAAAGTTTGCAACTGAACACCAGCTAAGCAAAAATCAGATATCCTGACCTCATGATTTATTTTTTACTAATTCAGAAGAGTCTTAAGTTCATGGATTAAGGATTTAAAGGAAAATGATGAGTGTAAACAATGTTTTGTTCTTTTTTCTGCCTCTGTAAACTTTGATAAAAGAGACACAGGGTGGTAAATGGACTTATCCTTATAGTGCGCTTTTTCCAGTCTCGACCGGGGTTCAGTGTGTTGCCCATGGACGCTCTGGGTGGGTAGGGGGCTGTAATCACCTTGTTGCCTTTTGTACTCATGCTGCGGTCCAACAAAACTGATTAAATACATGTTTAAAAAAGAAAGATGGCAGATTTGGGTGAGCATGCCAACAACTGTGTACACATATAGGTGCAATGTTGCCAAAGTGCACAGACAAAATGATCAAACGCCTACTTCTTGTTTCTCCAGGCAAAGAAATGGAAAATTTACATTGTATAATCAGATTATTTCACTTGACGACCTGAAACGACATATGTGTGATCATGTCTGACAGTGATTATCATTTAAATGTGTTTGAAGTGAAGAAGCCAGTGCAACAGAAGAGTGATTACAATTTAATTGTAAAATTGATAACAAAGGTTTGCTGGTAAATTATTCCACTGAACAAGAAGCAGGTTGCTGCTGATTGCTTTAAAGTGGCATAATGAATTTATTCTTTTTTTCTTCTATACATTTAGATTAAAATGTTGTAATTGTAGTACTTTTTGTATTTATAAACTAAAAATAAGATAGCTGGAGGCCTATTCCCCCCTCAAACATGTAAAAACTTGCAATAGAAAATTATATTTCAATATATATGTTATAAGTTTCACAAGTTGTCATTTAGCCTAACTCAGGCCAGTTTTAAGTCTAAAGTCTGCTTCTCTTTTTATTATTCCAGATTTTTACCTGAGTAGTCGTCTTTGACCACATTGTGACCATTGTTTGCCAGTTTGCAGTCTGCTCCATTCAAAGCTTGTGAAACTTTGGACACAATGTACTACATGAAAGTCACAGTAACGTTAGATTTTAGAACCAGTTATAGTTGAGTGCACATAAAAATGAACAGTATGAATAACTTTTACACACACCTTGTGCCCGTGTATTTATTCAGATAGAGCTACACTCTGACTCGTAACTTCACTTTGTCTTACTCTGAATTTTATGAACATTGTGAATGTCTAAACGGATTAATCTACACGCAGAGACCTCTGCTCATGTGCTGTTTCCTTCTCTGTGTTTCTGAATGTGTTGTTTTTCAGGCCTTTGAGCTCGCCACAGGAGACTACTTGTTTGAACCACATTCTGGGGAAGATTATTCGAGGGATGAAGGTATTACTGGGATGAAGGTTCTTCCTCTTCTTCTTATTCACTTTTTGCTTTATCCACCTTTTTAACTATGCACCATTAATCTCAAATGCTACATTTAGTTGCAATTCTGCAATGTATGCTTCACTGGTAGGGGCCTGGTGGTAGATTTTTAACTGGTGTTGCTACTTTAAAAAGCTTCACATTGGCTCTGACTTGTGTTTTTATCTTGTCATATATTATTTAAAATATCCACACGCATTTTATTAGTTTCTCATCATGCGAGTGATTTCCTTCACTCCAAATAATTTGCACAGTAAGTTGCAGAGCACATCATTTCACAGTGTTAACATTTAAACTCATTTTTAGATGGTTTCATATATAGAAGATCTGTTGTGAAGAAGCATTAATGTGATAAAGGTTACCAACATTCCTGTGTGTATTTCCAATGTGTATTTCCAAACGCCTTACACCACTTGTTCTTCTGGAGATGGGGCCATCTCTTCACTTCCTCATGACCTTTCTTCATCTCCTCCTCACACATGTTTTAACTCATTCAGCACCGTTATGTAAATGTCTGCTTGCCGCTTTGCTTTAAGTTTTTGTGCTGACATTATTTGTGCTCTGGCATGTCGGGTATGTTGACATTCAGGCTTCAAGCAGCTTTAAATGGGCATCTTTACTTATTTACTTACAAATTAACTTACTAATCAAATGTTATTTTCACTTTTATCATATAGTGTATTTGTTGTTTGACTTGTTAAACCTTGTACCAGAACCTATTTTGCTTTGGAAGGTGTATTTTCATGCTTATTTTAAAAATGTTAGTACTCATTGTTTTACGTGGAAGTGTGTGACCTATGCTTGTTGGACGTTTTTTAAATCTAAAAAATAAGTTTACCATACATTTGTTTCTCATCATACTAGTTTGTCATTGTCTCTAATATTTTGTTCCACCATTGCCATCTCCTTATCTGTTCAAACCATGTACTTTCCCATCTTCCCTCCTCTGATGTACCTCATTTCCAGACCATCTTGCTCTCATGATTGAATTGCTTGGTAAAATCCCTCGCCACTATGCACTGAGTGGAAAATACTCACAGGAATACTTCACCAGAAGAGGTATGCCACCCCTCTGTCTATGGCTCGCTTTGGGAAGGTGGAAGTGAGCGTGAAGGGCGAAGGATCCTGCCAGTGCACAACAACCCACCACAATAGTTTTCACACCAGTTGGTGTCATCATGAACACTAATAAATGCTGATTTGAGCTTTGAGAGTTCTGCCAAGGGCTGGCTATGAGATGCTCATGCAGTTTCTCCAGTGTCGGTTCATTGACAAGGCTGGATACTTGAAACTGTATTGATCCAGTATGATCAGATTCTCATGATGGCTTCTCCTGCACAGGACTAGAAACATTGAAATGAGGTTTTAAGATCCCTGGATATAAGCAGCTAGAAAAAAATCTTACAATGTTGGAGTATTTCTGTTCATTGCAATCATGTGTACACAATGTACGTATTGGAGACAATATAAAGTATTTGTAACTTTTACTATATAATAAAATATGCAAGAAGTTTTTCATTATAAATGAAAAATCTAAGTCTCAAAGTAGTGAGTATAACATTTTAATAAAAGGCTGTCATGCTTAGGAGCTCATGAATCCCCCTGGTTGTAGTTTTTATATTGTTTTCATGCATCATTGGCTGCAGTTCAAAAGCTCATTAGTAAAAATGTGCTCTTGTGGCCCCCCACTCTTTCTAAAGCAATATGCGCTGGCAGCTCAACCCTTCGCTCTTTCAGCCCTCTGCCCACACCCAGAGTGGGCCTGTGACTGGGACCCAGTCTGATTACTTTGTTATGTGTCTTTTCCTTTCCTCCTGCATTCAACTTCTGTGTAGATCATATAGCACTGATCATTGAGCTGCTGGGGAGTGTCCCACGCAAACTCATAATGACTGGCAAATATTCCAAGGATTTTTTCACCAAGAAAGGTAAAATGGAAATAAGATGTGTATGTCGTGGTTAGAGTAAGTTGTTTTTCTTTCTCTGCTTTTACTTACTTACTGTTGATCATACTCTGTTTATACTGTAGTCCTTAACTACACAACTGCATGATTTGATAAGTGAAAAACATACAATTCTTAACTTTTTTTTTAAAGTAAAGATCTTTTCTTTACACCCAGACCAGTATTTTATAATTCTGGACCTCGGGGACCTGCATATTTTAGTTCTTCCCAACTCCAGCACACCTGATTCAGATTAATTTCTTTGCAAGCCTGCTAATTCTGTCAATCATTTGTCAGGTCAGGTGTGTTAAAGTATGAAAACCTTTAAAACAGTGGTGGAGAACCGGGCCCTCGTCCTGCAGGTTTTTTAACATTTTGTTGCTCCAACACATCTGTTCATATTAATGAGTGACTGTGCAGAACTTCATAGGTTTGTTGGAGCAGGGAAACATTGAAAGCTTGCAGGACTGCAGCTCTTGAAGACCAGGCTACCCCATCACTGCTGTAATGCAGGGCAGTGGTACTCGAGGACCAGTGTTGAGAAACTGATCTTGACCAAAAAAACAGTTTTCAGAGATGGCAACTCTGGTAAATGAGCTCAGTAAAGAGAAATGACACATTTGGTTTGGTTGCAGGGGATCTCAAACACATCACAAAGCTGAAGCCTTGGGGCCTGCTGGAGGTGCTGATTGACAAGTACGAGTGGTCCTCTGCAGAAGCAGAGTCCTTCACTGACTTCCTGCTTCCTATGCTTGAGCTGATCCCTGAGAAAAGAGCCACGGCTGCAGAGTGCTTGCGCCACCCTTGGCTTGCCCTCTAGTGAAGCCCTCAGCCATATTACCTCCCTTCCCATCCACTTCCTCAAGAGACTGACTGCAACAGATCACTTTCCACTTTGGGCATATCAGATGGATATTTATTTCTCTTTTTTTTGTCTTGGATTTCATATGTTGTTGGTATTAAGCTATTGCTTCTGTATGTTTGCTTTGTATTTGTTGGTTCTTCTCTCGGTGTGATGGTGCCAGGAGTCGAGTGGGTTTTAATACTTTATGGTCACGTTGGCTCCAGCTGCTGTGCTCGATTCAGCCACCAAGCGATCCTGTCATTGTACTGCTAGTGACTCATCCTTGTTTGTTACACTCCTGCACTAAAACTAAAACAAATTAAGGATATGTAGCCTTTATTTTGTCCCCTTGAAAAGGACTTTTTTTTTCTTTGTACCTTTTCATTAGTGATGTGTTTCTTTTTATAATTATTTTATGTTATATCACACATGATCAGTATACGTTTTGTATTTGTAAAGTAGGTGTAGAAAGTTGCACACTGGCCTGACATTTACACTGACCGTGGTAACCTTCATATCATTTCTCCAGGCAGGCTTTATAGTCTTACCAACAGTTTGAAAAGTAGGTCATATTTAGGTAGTGGGTAATTAATGAGAGTTTTCATTTTCATGGGAGGCTGGTATTCTCATACACCTACCACAATTCAGGTATATGTAGTGTTCAAAGGTTTAAATAAGATGAAATGTTAAAAAGCCCAACTTAAAAGGAAAAAAGTGAAAATAAACTGTATATATCTGTACCAAAGAGTTTGCCTTTTATGTATATTACAGTTATGTACAGTTTTTAACAAATCTTATATCTTAGCTAAAATTATTTAGCTGGGTAGTTGTGTTTTAATAAAATGTATGGAAGATGTGTTTGAACTCTGTTGTACATACGGCCAGCTGTTCAATAACGTCACTGTTTTTACCATAGAGGTGGCACGAGCTGATGTTCTGTAATAGTGTCCCAAAACCGATCATATCAAAGTAATCTGTTATCTGTTGAGACCTAAAGGTAAAGATTTACAGTAGTGTCACATTCAAGAACATAAGACTTTGTGTGGGCTGTTGAATAAAAAACAAAAAGAAAAGATGTACAACACACCATTCAATAAAACATATTCATACAATATATAATGACCATGTCTATTTATTAGTTTGTATGCAATATAGAGATATTTGAAGATGCTTGATAAATGACGAAATGAACTATTAAAACCTTAAAAAAATCTAAATACTTTGAAATAGGAGGACATTTCTGTACATCTTGGTGATACAGGGATCCCAAAGGTTCATTTTTTCCATCATGGATTTTCTGTAAAGGGAGAAAAGGTGACATAAATGATACTGCAGGATTTCACCCACTGTCAACTTATAAGGTATAACCAGTGCTGTAAAACTTAAGAAGACACAAGGGAAAAACTAGTTCTGTCAATCGAGGACTGTTAACTTAGAAACGGTTCAAAGACAACTGAATGTTGAACAAATTATACTCCATTCTAAAAATTATGAAATAAAATGGTCAGCTGGGATTGGCTCCTGCCCCCGCGACCCTGTTCAGGGAGTAAGCGGTAGATAATGGATGGATGGGTGAAATGAAAGATACTTTATTCATCCCAGAGAGAAATTCTTATTCTTATTTATTTAAATTGTTATTCTTATTGTTGCAGTTCATCATCTCCAGCAGCTCTGACTGGAAGCTGGCCAGTTTAAAAACTTCAAGCTGTCTCACAAGCTGTTCTGTGGAAAGTGCAGACTGTAGTTTGTCTTTTGTTAAAGTAAGCAAGACTGACTGCGAAATACATCTTTTAGATGTGCTGCTCCAAAAGCTAAAGCTCTCCTGTGCATTCACAGATGCAGGCTTGGATTTGAATTTTACCTCTCATTTAACCCAGAGAGAATATAGTTACTATAAGTAAGAGTTTTGATCAGTTGATCCAGAGGGTTCTGACCCACAGATTGTTTTAATCTTAGTTGTATTCTGTGTTCAGTAATGGTTGCCCACATAACTTTTCTCTGGGTAACTAACCCTTCATCTGTGATGCCTTACACAACAGTTCTGTTGCCAGATCACTTGTGAGATGCTTCAAGTATTTTATTTAATTTTTCCTGTATATTTTGCTCAAGATCCCTTCAGAACCGTAAATTAATTTACTGGCTTGGATGCATTTTTCTAACTATGACAAAAATATTTGAAAGAAAAGGGGTCTTGAGTCAACATGACTTTATCATTCTGCAACCCTCACCTGCTCCATCCAGTTCAAAGTCATCTGGCAACAGTTTATCCTGCCGGTTGCCGAGGGTGAAGGACAGGAAAGAGAGGAGGAGGGCGTCCAGAACACTGATGATGGCCAGGATGTAGGCCCAGCGCACTGTGCAGTTTCCCAGAGTGTATTTATCTGTCATTTGGCCACACATCCTCTTCACCTCTGGAGCATCCCAACCATCCGGGTAGATCATACAGCCAATCACCATCAACACAGCTGCAGTTTGAGGAACACAAATGCAAAAACCTTAGAATAAATACCTTGTGTTCACTCTCACTTTAATAAAAGATTATGGAGGCGGTTCTGCCCCCAGCACAGATAAAACATGATGTACTTCCATATAGAGCAGAGAGAGCTTGAAGCTGTTTGGATGAGTCAATGTGCTTTTATAAAAGTTCTTGAATGTTAAGTGCTCTTCATCTGGTACATTTTCTTTTGAGCTTTTTGAAGACCATATGCCGTGAAATCTGCAATGGAGCGGGCAAGCAACACAGGCGTTTACCACGGCTAAGTCTCTTGGCTCTGGTATGTTTCCTGAGCAGTTTTTGTATCAGTTAACAGCACAGCAACACCTTATCGTGTTACATGTAACTAATCCACCACCAGAGGTGTCAGAGTTTGGGCTGAAACAGGATCTCTTATTGGCCTCTACAGTGAGAAACAACACATTGAATGCAACCACACAACACGTTTGAAACCAGAGAAGTGTGAAGGCGGATCATGACAGAATGACTTTATCACTCTCTCCAGACTTGCACCAGAGCTTCAGTATGTAGGTACTGATGGAACTAAAGGATTAAACGACAGGGATAAAGAAGACCTGTCACCAATGTTAAACCCTAACTAAAGCATTGAACATAACTAACCTATTCTTCAAACGTCCACATCACACTTGGGAAGACTTTTGGTGCAGCTGAACCAAATAATCTGTCATTCACATAAGCTTTAGGGCAAAGTCACAGGTTTGGCTCTTAAGGGTCATTGTCCAACAGGTTTTACATGTTTCCCAACACATTGAGTGTAAAATGAGTTAAACTTTGCTATTGCATGCTACGTTTTATGCTTTAAAGAAGAGCAATGTAACTAAATCCAACCTTCAAAATGGTACATGTTGTATAGTCTTTATGCAACACGGGTCATTTCATAGTGTTGCACATGTGTTTCAGTATGAACCGCACATCAGTTGGTATAAGTAGCACAAAAGAATAAAGTCAAGAAAACTATAAAATGCACATGTCCCCTGCAGCACTGTAACCAACCTGACGCCAGCTGCATCCACGCGCAGATTTTATAAACGTTTCCTGCATTGCAGAAGAAGAACATACTGAAGCCGACCATGGTGCCCACCACCAGCAGCATGGAGATCGCAACGAAAAACATAGCGGTTCTGAAGGCCGGGGACGGGATGGAGTTGAAGTCTAGCACGCTGCCTTTGCAGATGAGCTCCGAGGTCAATGCGTTGCCGATGCAGTAGTGGAAGAGACCGAAGTAACCGGCCTGGGGGGTGTTGACGCTATCCCCGATCCAGTAGGGCTGGATGAAGACCACCATGGTAATGATGGCGAAGCAGATGGTGAACACGGCCCACATGACTCCGATGGCGCGTGAGTTTCTCACGTAGTTAGTGTGGTAGATTTTAGCGGCCTCCTGGGCTGGAAGCAGATCCATGGTTCCAAGTTTGTGTTGGACTTTTACAGCTTCCGGAAAAGTTGTTAAAAGCTCTCAGTCTTCAGTATGTGTGTAAAATCTGTTCACTTAACGTCCCCCAGGTCTCTCTCTCTCAGACACAATCACTTACACACACACACACACACACACACACACGCACACACACACACGCACAGACAGGTCTCATTTCAGCACCATGGACAGCAGCGTATCTCACAACCTAATCACGTGGCTTTTATGTCACAAATAAACGCCCCCACCGACTGCATGGTGTGTAAAAATACACACTAACCTGTACAGGTGGACATGAACTAAATGCCTTCCTTATTATAATCAGTTATTCTGTAAGAACTCACATTTTGCAGTAGATTCTGTGGAGTGGCATCAATTACGTTTTTGCTTGGGAATTTTTAATAAAAAAAAAAATAAAAAAGTAGGTTTGAACAGACAAACTTTTGCTATGATGTTGAATTTATTTGCACTGGACACTGACATTCTGCTACAACTTCACTGTAGTTTGCTCTGTTAGACTGAACATATTTAAGGAGACCTTTGTGTTATAAGGTCTGACAGATCATGATTATCTCCGAATAAAAACTAAGCAAGCATTGTCCTTCCAGTCCCACATCAACAACATCACCCGGTCCGCCTATTTCCACCTGCGCAACATTTCTCGTCTCCGTCCTTCCCTCACTCCCCAAACTACTGCCATTCTTGTTCACAGCCTGATCACATCCCGCAT
>JBAMHV010000014.1:13076049-13089925 GCA_037177535.1 Pseudomugil gertrudae
GGTGAGTTTTGGGGCATGTTCAGGCCCCCAAAAAGGCAATTCATTCCGACCGGGAATAATAATAATAATAATAATAATAATAATAATAATAATAATAATAAAATTATGGGAAGCTCAGATAGTAGCCTTTCTTTGCAGAGCCTGCATGTTGCATGTTCTCCTCATGTATGTACAGGTTCTCTGGCTTCCTCCTGCCTTCCATAAACATGCAGGTTAGATCAGTTTTCCTCCTAGAAGTGAGACCAAGCATTAATGGTTGTTTGTCGCATTGTATTGGACTGGCAACCTGTCCAGGTCGTACCCTGCCTCTCGTCTGCTGATTGCTGGGATAGTGGGATAGACTCCAGGTTCCCCGTGACCCTGAATATGATTATGTGGTATAGAAAGTGAAGTGAGCAACCAGCTTTCCCCACATTTCAGTAGCTCTACATATACAGTAGCTGCTAATTAAATCTGAAGGTTATGCATCTGCATATCAGCAATCATACCGAGCCAGGCACATTATTTTCTCCTTATCAAGGAGATGTGCTTATTAAGGAGAATAATAAGATTTAGTTAGTCCTCCATTTGATATTTGCTTTCACAAACCTCCACAATCAGTTTGTTGGAGTGTTGTAACAGAGGAGCAATCTGTTTTCAGTGAATATTTATTTTCTTTTCTTTTTTTTTCATTTAAGCATGGTTATGCATATCAACATATCCTCCTAAACTCCACCTTGTGCTGTGCCACTAACCTTGACTCTGCTTTATTGCAACTTTGTCTAATTGCAACAGCAAAGACGATAATGAGTCATGTCAGCCTAGCGCAAGTGTTTTAATACTGGCTCCTCAGCCCAAGACCAGAGATGTGTGTTCATACTTTTGCACTTCTCTGACAGCAGCAGCAGTTTGTGTTCATGTCCCCCCCCCCCTGGCTAACGTTGTCCCCTTTATATTATTGACATGGCAGCCTTCACAGATGCTTGTCCAGCCAACTCTGCAGCCAATTTTCTCCCTTCCCATCTCTGTTAGAAGCAACATAGTTTGGCAGAAGGAGGCAGACGCTGATCCAAACCCCAGTAAGATGCATCTTGTTATTTCAGACAGAGAAAAGAGCAAAGGAGACACTGCTGTCATCAGGATAACCGAGCCAGCTTCCATGGTTACAGCTCTTGGAATGTCTGTTTGACGTCACAGTAATGAGAAATTGCTGTAATTCAAGGTGTGTGTGTGAGAGTCTTTTTTGATGAAAATGACCTTTTATTATCCCTAATTGTCCAAAAGATGGCAGTATACCATTTGACTTCTCTTAGTCAGCTGTCTTTTTGAATGTACGCATGCAAAGAGGATAGATTAAGCATGGAGTCCGCCGTACTTAAGCTTAAACAAATAGCCAGCTGAAGAACAGAGTGTTCTCACACATTTGCATTTAGATGAGGTATTTTTACACTGACTAACTCATAAAGACAACAGATCTATTAAAAATCTATGTAAAACAAACCTGGGAGTATATTTATTGCACGGTATTTCTGTGTTATTTTTTGATGTTGAAACAGACCTCAAGTGTATTTTCCAAGTTCTTTGTAGTATGATGGACTTTGAAGAGCTGCCTCTAGAGTTAATGTATAAACATTCAATCTCCAGTCATTTTTATTTTAAAAAACTACTTTAAAAGTGATTCCCCTCATTACCTATCTACAGAGTCACACCAGTAGAGACAAAAAGAGCTACCTTGATTGGTCTAACTCTCTCACTGAGATCTGGGAATAATCTATTTATGTCCTGAACCTTATGCAGATGCTCCTTTATGTTTCTTATAATTGAAGCCCAGTCTGTGGACAGGATATCAAGTGTGAGACAGGGTCATCACTCAACTCTTCTGACAACCTTGAGTTGTGGCGAAAACCCTGCCACTGAATGCCTCTCCCAGAATGGCTTTTATTAGTGTAACAACACCTCTGAGCTCACACACACACACTTGCTGCATAAAATATCTGGTATTGGTGTCATTATGCAAGGGCATGTGTGACAAGTAAGCAATTTTTATCTCAGGAATAAAGCTCATTGTTTTCTTTCCTCTGATCCCTCCTCTTGGCTGACTTGGCCAGGTCCCAGAACTATGTGTGTGTGAGTGTGTGTATGTTGTCACTTGTTTATCACATGCTCTCGAATGATTAATGAAAGCATATGATCTGCTGTTCCCTTTTGAAATGTCACCATTGATACGTTAGTCAATACCCTGAATGGAAGAAGGAAAATCCACCCCACAGAGGAGAAGGCTTATCTTTTTTGTAAGTAGAGTATTATTTAGTGTGGGTGCCACAAGAAACTCTTCTCTTTCAGCCAAAAGCTGAGAGTTTGACTTAAGTTTTGCATCCACGGGTGATGTTGTAGTTATATAACTTCATGATAGAGGTAATCTGAGGGTGGATGCATCCCGTCAACACTAAATTGGTTGGTGAGGAGGTGCTTTAGGAGCTGCAGGAAAATTAATTCATTTAATTGCACTGCAAATGATTTTTAGTCCAGACTCGGTCCACTTATCATGTCACTATTTGTCTTTGCATGTTCACCCCACAGATCATAAGGTGTATTGATTTTACAACATCTTTTCTGTTTCTTTTGATCATCCCACTGGATACAAAAAGTCTTGACAATGTGCAGGTTTTGCTGTCACCCTGCTGCTCTGTTGTTATAAGTTATTATGGGTAAACAATGCAAGACATATCAACTGGAGCTGAAGGAATAATCTGACATATTTGGATCCAGAGAGCCATAGTAGAAGAATAAAACTCAAGGCAGCAGGGGAGTACTTGGTTGTGCTATAATGACTGACTGGAAATGGAGGGTTGGTGGGGGTGAACGGAGGGAGGTATCTGGCTCTGTAGCTGACAAAAAGTCTTGTTTGCTTTTGTGTGTGTGTGCGTTTTACTTAGCGTGTTTGTTTGAATTTCTAACGCTTTGTGATTATAAGGACATTTGGAGGATTAAGAATTGATCTAGGATTAACATTAGTGTAAAAGAGGTTAAAAGGTTAGGATTAGGTATTTAACTGTGCTTGAGTAAAGGCCAGTAAAATGCATTACTGTCATAATGTCAGGTAAAGAGGACTCCGATACCAAGCAGCCGAAGGGACATAAATAACGTATTGTTTTGTAGGTGAGTACTGAGTCCCAGAAATCCAGCAAAGTCAGTCATAAAGGTCCAGGAGCTTCTTGGCAGGAGGGAGAAACTGGAAACTGTGGGTGACAGGACAGACTAGTTTCTGGCTTTGTCAAACAAATGAACAAGCAAACAATAAGCAAACTGAGTGCGATGCCACAATGGGCTATGCTGCAATCTGGGACCGGGCAGGAGGAGGCCCGGTCCTTATATAGCAGTTGCTTGTCAGCAAGGGTCTGAAGCTGAAGTGTGGTGGCCATTCCTCCTCAACAGGCGTGACAATTACATCCCCATCCACCTTGTCACGACCTGATGATGCTCAACTGCCACATGCAACCATATGATGACATCTTTACCCATGCTGTCTCACCACATGAACACACATGTTTAAAATGGTGATTTGATTAAGTGAAACGATGGAAGATGTTGCTGCACTTCTGACTCTCATAACATCCACACCCATCCATTGCAACGATATCCATTGTTTTATTTTTCTACTTCATCATGAATTCTTATGGTTGGGTTAGATGGTGAAAGCACATGGTCAGAAATCAGTTAACGTTGTTAGGATTAGCTGTTACATCATAGATGATTAGAAAAATAAACACATAGGAATGAAATGATTTTATATTCATGCATGGCCTTTAAAATGATGCCACAGTGAAACAGCAGTGTACAACCATGCTGCCTCTTTTCCCAGGATGGAAAAAATGCTTTGCTTATTGCTTTTCTTTTTTAGAAATTCACTATTATCTGTCTGGTTTTGTGTTAAAGATGAGGTGAATGTTTCCACACTGTCTCACAAAATAACTGACCAATTTGTTGCACTCAGCTTCTGCAGGAATTCATCGGTACTGGAAGTCTGAGGTGTACAAGCTGAAGAGAAATGGTGAGGGTACATTGCCCTGTGCTGCTGTGCTGCTGAGTCCTTTTACTAACACAAAATCTTCCAGTCTTACAAAGTGTTTGTTAAAGTAGTAATAAAACCAGGTCATTGTGCAAATGTCTACTTTTTATTTCATGGAGCTTTTCATGTAAGAGTGCAGGCTGAATTTTGTTAAAGGGTCTTGAAAAGTCAAAGAATATAATTTTGACCATGCTGAACCCATTATATATCAAGCAAACTGCAATGGGTCATGAAAGGTGTTCTATTGAGGTGAGACAATAACAGTGTTTTACAAATGTACATGGTGTGTGTTGTAAGGGAAACTGGTCTGTGGTCACTCAGACCAGATGACTGCTTTCAAATTAATTCTAGTTTTAAGGCTCCCTGCTTTTTCAAAATGTTAAAGAAACCATGTTGCTCATTTATACACAGGCTGGAATCACCATGTCTATGCAGTATATCTTCATTTGTAATGTTTCAAATGTGTGTAAAAGAGTAATCTCTAAATTTCAAAACGTCTTTTTTAAATAATAAAATACTATAACATTTACTAATATCTAATAAACATGTGTATTAGTCATACAAACAACATTTAATTGGGAACTGGTTCTGTTTGTCAACAAAAAATAAGTGAAAGAAGTTGTCTGCAGATGAAATCTGATCAATGTCTGTCTTTTGTGAGACATTTGTTGATTTGAAGCATGGCTGATAAAGGAAACTAAACGGATGCTTTGATTTAGATATGGAAACCAAACTACAACTATAAGAGTAAACAGACCAGTGTATCGTGAAATAAACAAAATGTTTAATTTTATTGTTTGCAGACCAAAGAGTGGGTGATAATTCACACAAAAAATTGTTAGGCTTAAGACATTTGGCACATGTGTTGTTACTGGTATTGTTTTGATGCCCTAGGGTTGAGAGCTTCTTCTTGTCTTGTAGCAATTCAATGTGAGACATTAACCCTGATAGGAATAAAGTGAATATAATGCACACACTGGGGTTGAATGTACTTTGTTTATATTTTCAGTGTGAATGCACACACTCTAGCGTGTACCCTTATCCTGTGTTCTCAACACATTTTCCGGAAGGTTGTTCAGGCGAAGCCATCAAACGTAATTTGCATCAAAAGCTGATGAAACAGTAAGTAGTGATGATGCCAGCTCACGTAAACCGGAACAACTGTTACAAGCTTCAAAGAAGCTTTTGAAAATAAATTTTTCATTCCCACCTTTCTGAAAATTTGGTGTTGCAATGTTTTCTTCCTACATCTTGTTTCTATTAGTCATTTATCCATCCTTGATTTACAGTTCATATTAGGTTATGGAGTGTGTTCATTACAGTTAAGGTTGCACAAACACTGATGAGCCCAGATAAATGACGTCACTGGCTATTCAGTAACTAAATACTTCCCCTTTCACCCAAAATAGGTAAAAGCGGTTTTCTATCTCATCAGGTAGTGGCTTTGGCTTCATATTGGACACGATAAGAGGAAACTGAGTGGGCACATGCTTACTCATTTATTTAGATCTCAGGATGTTCATGAGGGAATGTTCAGTTGTTGACCTCATATCCTTTGCCTTTAAGGGTGGTCATGATATTTAAAATGTGAAGGGTAAACTGTAAACAATGTGAAACGGTAGAGAACTATTTATACCAAGTAATGAGTCCTTTCACTTCATCTGCTCTTGACTGACTTGATTGTGGAGTATTATGCAGGCAAGGAAGCTGTCATTTCTATGGAAATGGAAAGCGGCAGCAGTTGGTGTTAAGGAATAGCTCAAAGGGGTTAAAGACTGCTGGTGTTAACGACACCACAGCAGGCCAGTGCTACCCGCCGTTGCCACTGATGAGTTTTTTTTCTCCTCAGCCAGCAATGACGTCCTTGGGCTTCTGTGAGCATGTGGATGGTCATCAACTCTGAAAATCATGCTGGTCGTGTAATGAGGAAATCCATGATGGTAAATCATGCTCTGGGCACTTTTTGGCTGTGCTGGCTTTACTAGAGGGCATGCGCACAGAAATGGTCAGAGTATGTGGGTTGGGGTGCTACAGCTGGCAAGCAAGATTTCCTCATTATCGGGATGTGAGAGCCACAAGGGTAGACTTACACAGAAGGGTGTGTAGTCATATTAATCATGTTCTCACACATGCACAGGCCCAATCTTGAAACAAGAGTTCAAGCCATCACATGCCGATGCACTGCATAAGACAATAAGTAGTTGTTGAGGAATTTAGGCACATGCCAGAGGACTAACACTGCTTTTCTTCATTGCTAGCAGATTTCTCTCGATATTATTCAGGGACGTGTGTTGTAATGTAGTTCTCCGACTCACTGGTGCTCTGGTGCACCTGCATTAGCTCTGTGTGGGAGGAATCCTGCTATTTCTCTGCTGTGTCTGCTGTGAGCCTCACCATGCCGCTGTTCACATATTACCGACTCTGTATTTGCGCACAGGGGATAAATCCAATGATTTGCATGGATATAGCTTTGAGAAAACACTGTGATGAAATCCCTCCTACCCAAAATGGAAATCAGGCTACAAGAGAAAAGTATGCATGCCTCCTGGCAGTGCAGGGGCAGAAGGTTACAAGGTGCAGTATTTAAGAACAGACCTGCTTGTTCAGCCAGTAGATGAGTGGACATTTAACACACAAGTCTCTGTTATGACGTTAATGCCCGTGAGGATGAAAATACATTTACAGCTTTCTGATTTTATTAAAGATGAGCAGTTTCTGTTAATATAAGCTAAAATGCTTCAGTTAGCATTCTGAGGCAAACTGATTAGTGGATATGTGCTGCTACTTCTGCATAAGGAAGGTGAAATGGACATTTAGACAATGCTGTGCACGGGATTTCAGCAGATGAACAGATGATATATTTCTCCCAGGCTCCCTGCCTCTATTAATTTTCTTTTATTGATTGACACTGGACAGTGTGGCGTTTAAGGTTCATGCAAGCAGGAATCAGTATCAAAGGAATTTCTTGCTGTTTGGCTTCTGAAGATTAATAACAGCTTCGTGGAAGCTGACAAATTGTGTGTGTGTTTTACTTTTCTACCTCTGTTTTTGTGGGAACCTGCCGGAGACAGAGATTATTTTTGCTCACTATTTTTAGGGCATGTTCTTGGAGGGCTTGTTTGGTGTTAGATTTAGCCAAGTGACATGGAGGAGGAGGAGGAGGGGGGGGGTGTTCCCACAAGTACAGTATCACAACTGTGTGTGTGGTATTGTATGTCCACGGATGTGAGAATCAATCAGTCTTATTGACGGAAACATTTTGACAGGTTTTCACTCTGTCATAAAGCTACTTGAGCTTTTGGGGTTCAGGCTAAAAATAGTCAAACCAGGATGATGTGATTTTAATTTAATATGTCAGGCACTTCAGTGGAAATGTTTTTTTTTAAGCATGAGATGCCAGAGTAGTGGTTGTCTAAAGCTAGCTATTTGCCCACAAGGTGCCAGTCCAACATTTTTGTCATTGCTTACTTTTGGTGATGGTGATCTGTCTCATCAATGGTAAAAATTCTGCAATCAGCCATTATTAACGTTGGTGGTTTGTCATTTTGGGGTTGGTTAGGGATTCTAGCAGATTACCAGACAAATTGGGAGATCGAGTCAACAGGCAGGGAAAACTGAATGAACTCATGTGTGCTGAACCACTCTGCAGAGCAGACTGAACAACAGCGTCCTCATTTGCACCGAAGTACACGAAGGTGAATTCACAACATGACGCTGTCACTCCGGGCTGGTTTTAACCAGCTTTCTGACACTGTAACTTTCTGCAGCCTTTGAAGATATTAAGACTTTTTCATGAAAGCCTCGTCTGCTTGTGTCAAATAGCAGGTTGAAAGATGAACAGCACTCTTATTGTCAAGCAGCTTTGAGCTCTTTGTTTGAGTGTTTTGACTTTTTGTAGATAATTATGTTTGACACGATTGTCTCATTCCTTTTTGGAGCTGCATGTGGTACCGAACCAAGTGACCCATCAAACCTGACCACAGGTGTTTGTCTCCCATTAAGCACAATTTACAGGGACGCTCCACCATTTTACTAGTCAAAATAATTTCTCTGGAGTACTCTCTCTCCAGCATGAGTAAAAAGTTCATCATAATTGCCCTTGTGGATGTGAAAGTGCGTTATCAACTCATGGAAACGGTTTCAAAATGTAGCAGATAAATCAGAACTCACTTGAAGATGCTGCTTTTTGTACTGGAGATTTCTTTTAAAATAAAATGGACAAATGATACATTAAAAATTTAAAGAAACAAGTTGCACATGTTGATTTGTGATGTTATATTTCAGTTTGACTCATCGTTACAAATAGATCAGGATATCTTTTGGTCTGTTCTACCCTGACTTGAATCTGACTTGCACATGCCTCATACATTAAAAAAGTATCAAGAAGTATAATCAAAGAGTTACTCATTACTTTTTTATCAACCCAGATACAAACAAAAGGTTGAAATTTTAATGCAACAAGCAGTCATATGCAATCTATTGCATCTTTTGGATTGGACAGACACGAGCTGCCAGTCTGCTCAAGCTGCAGTCACAACTTACACTGCTTTTAGTTTCCTGGTTTGATCGAGTCTTTAGTTTTTATTAGTTTACATGAACAGAAAGAGAAGATGATAGTAGTCACCAAAGACATCAACCGGTCCATCAATTGCAAGGTTTTGTTCTCTGAAGCATCACTTGTACCGTGAAGCGGTTTGAAACATCTGTCATGCATCCATCAAACATAATGTGACAAGATGAGATTAACAAAAGCTTATCACAGTCCTTTTTTAACATGTAACCACATCTGAAGAAAACAATGGCTTGCTTGAACATGCATAGAAACAACTGGTGCAGCACACAGAAACAAAAACATGTGACAAAAAAGACAAATGCAGCCAGTGAGCTGCTGCCAGATGATAGCAGCTAATTAGAGAGTTTTCTCTTCCGCTCAAGGGGCTGTGTTATGATTAAGAGAGCCCAATGAATATGTATATGGTTTGAGCACAAGGAAGGCTGAATGTGGGTCAGGCTGCTGGTGGATGACGAGTTGCTTATGAAGTGAACTGAGAAGACACACAATAATGGTGCACCATTCAGAGAAGTCCTCAAGAGGCACTCAGATGTGAGGGACCTTAACTTTCCCAGATTATGTTCATAACAAGTTTGGCATTCACAGGGAGGTGGCTCATCCTGCTGAGGAGTCCTAAATGACTTCTCTAGGGATCGTTTCTGTCTGTTACAGGTTGGCATTTAAATACAGCAACTGGGTTCATTGATTGGACTCTGCAAACTGAATGTGAATCAGATATTTCACAATGACTCATGTCAGAGCCTAAAGATAGATATAGTGGTGAAAGAAAATCTTTTGTTATCCTTTCAGAGATTCCTCTGATAAATGAGTGAAAAATAGTCAGAAATGAAAGAGCTGTGGATTCAAAAGTCATAAATCAGATTTCCCTACAACCCATAGGCACTCTCAGATAAAGTAAGTGTGTGTTCAAAATGTTGTTTTCAGCCTAAAATATATTTTTTATACAGACTTGTTGCTATGGAATCTTAAAAAGGCTAACGAGACAAAGAGATATGAAACTAAACAAAACAAAAAAAAAATCATACAAAAATGCAAATGTGAATGAGAATATGAGAATAATGCTATTATTATGAGGAAAACACATGATTCAAATAAAATGATTCTCCATGACCCATTAATATGAGTCAGGTGTATTGTAACAGGGGCACTAAGACCAACTATGTGTGAACCCTTCCTCCACTGGTCTTACAATCTAAGACCAGCAGAACAATGGTTCTTAAAGACCAGAGGTACTAATCCTTGTCCTATTGTTAAGATCCCTGGGAGTGAGCAAGCATGTAGGAGATGTGTGGACCCAAGGCAGGCAGGAGGCAGAAGGATGCAGACGAGGATATTTATTGTAATCAACTAAGGGAACTATCAGAGAACACTAATAAAGAAAACAAGACTGACTACAAACAAACAAACTACAACTAATGAACCACAAAACTGAAACAGAAACCGGGAGGATAAATACACTGACAAACAATGGGACACAGGTGTAACGAATGAACTAACATACAACATATAAAATACATACAACAGACAAAACAGGAACATATCAAAATAAAACAGGAAACACTCAAACACAAACCCTGACACCTATTCTGTATTAGCTGTGCAGAATTGTTGCCAAGTCCTCTAGAAACACACAGGACAACAATGCCAGTAATTACAAAGTGAATGGTGTTAAAGCCCATTCCTGACATGGTGGTACACCAGTGAAAACATCATGGAATTCTTGCATCTGTGTGAAGGATGTGATTAGAATTCAGTGTACGTGGTTATTTCAGCAGGGCATTATCACATGATGGGCCTGTGGACCAGACTGTTAAGCATACCTCCAGACAGACAGGCCAGTAAGATCTTCCAATGGGACCTGTCAATAAGCCATGAGTGGGGCACCAAATGTCAGATGTACTGAAGGACATAGAACCCCATGAGTATTACTTTCTAAACATTAAGATTGGTAAAATTTCTACACAAGTTGAGTTTAAGAAGACAGAATTTGTGTTTTATAACTTGAAAGGTGAGAAAGAGATCCATTTGGCCATGTATGCCCCATTTTGATCACAATTTGCTCTGTTTGAAAAACATAATATTCTGGATTTGGATTTCATTTGTATTGAGGGTGGAGATATCCTGGAAATGTTTTTTAAAGACACTTACAACTTAATTGCAGTCACAGGAGGAACTTCAGTTTGTAGATGCAGGTCCAGATGCAGATGCTGGTAACTGCTGCACCAGGTGAGTGTATCTTTATTGTACTTCATTTTTGTATAATTTTTAGGCATATTATTGTTGTTATTACTATAATTATTGTTGTTATTATTATTATTAATATTATCTTTATACTTTGTTTTCAACTATCATTTTATTTTAATCTACTTGATTTGGTTTGGTGTGTAGTTAGTGAGAATTTAGTTGACTTTTGGATAGGCTGGAATCATTTCACTTTATTAAAAAAGCCTCATTAAAAGTAATTATGGCTAATGTGGCACATTCACAATCTTAAATAGGCTTATGACTTCTTAAACATATGTAATTTGATCTGTGAAGACACTGGAAAATATTTCTTTATATTAGTTTATGTTAAAAAAGTGAGAGAGACATTACCTGGCTGCCATGTAGCTGAGTCTTCCTCTCCTTCTGTCACAGATGCCTAATCAACAAATCTGTCAGAGGATATTAGAAACTGCCCCCCCTCCATTATTTTTTTCATTAAAATGTGCAAGCATTTCTTTCTATCACATGCAATCACACACGAGAATATTGAAACATTATATGATTCCTGCATGCATGACAGCTCTCAATAAATTCACTGATTTGTTTTTGATCTTTTTTCATTTTGAGGAAAAATGGCTTGAACCATTACCTCATCTTCTATATGCAACATCCCAAACAGAGACAGGGAAAACGCAATCTGAGGGTCTCTACTCGTCTAAGAGATTCTCAACATATCAAGAGTCGCACAACAAAAGGATTTTGTCTCAGATTCCTGTAGCTGTTTCCAGTCACACCATACAGAGCAGGTCACAAGCTGAGATGTGTCTACTGAGCTATATAATAAGGAAAGTATCCACTTTATGGGACTGTGAATCTCTACATAATGAACTGCCTGACAGGGAAGTAAAACTAAACTGTTTCCTGTCACTTCCACTGAAAAAAGGGTTCGTGTTGTAGTGATGGCTGGCGAGTGGCTGCTGACACTCCATTTATTGGTGAGCAATCAATGCAGCAGTTGAGTCTCTGCTTTAGTGATGCTGAAACACATACACACATACAAACACATAGCTAGGGCATGCCCTATAATCCTATCTGCACTGGCCTGTATTTTCTCTAACACATGCAAGACAAATGAGTCAGAATCTGACACTCTTCCTCGTTAAAAGGCTCGTGACACTACCTCATGTCAGTGCAGCTCGAACGGACAACACACTGGAGCAGCAACGAACTAAAGGCCATTTCTTGTTTGAGTTCCATTGTTCATTTGTTCTGTTATGTATGACAGGCAATCTACAGATGTGCGCCAGAAGGATGTAATGCTGGCAGTGTCCGTCTTTTTAGAGAAACCTCAGCTATGACAAACTGATGTGATTATCTAAAATGTTGAAGGACAAATGTGTTTCCAGCTCAGCTCAGTGATGTCGATTCTTGTGAAAGAAAAATTGGAGAGGCTTCTCTTTTAGTTGAGAATGCTATTTGGCCTCATATTAGAAAAATATAATGTACAGGAGAGATATTCATCTTTTGACAAAAACATGTGGATGTCCTTATTTTGTAAATGAAATGTCTTTACAGTCTGTAAACATGTAGGAACTGAGTCTGGTTGCTGAACCTTTGCGAGAGGAATTTTGCGTTATATATGATCCCAGCTGTGTAACAGCCTTAATTGTCTGTGTCATTTTTTTGCTTTCATGATGTGCCAAATGTTTTGAGCTGGTAAAAGGCCTTGACAGAAGGCAGGACATTACAGCACCTGGATTTTCTACTTTAAAGACTCTGCTGGAACAGATTCAGCATGTAGTTTCTATAAAAAAGCACATTTCGGTAAAACCTGTTTGCACCTTTAGTATCAATTGTGCCTTTTCAGATGTGCAAATAACCAGTTTCATTCATCTACCAACAAAGATGCCAGCTTTGAACTGAGATCTGATAACTTCTTATTTTGCCTAGAAGCCACAACATTCATTATTTCCAAGAAGTTTCAAAATTCAATACATCAGACTGAAGAGCAATTCTCCTTTTTACCTCAGTCAGTTTGAAATGAGACAGCAACATTTCATGTTGGCAAAAGGCATGGCAGAGCTTTAACCTGCATTTATAAATGGCACACCAAACTGTACTGACTGATTGTGATTTAAAATCGTGCTTCTGAGTCCTTGTAACATGGGAGCTTAATACCTGTTTTTAATATAATAATGATTTATTTTCAACCATTTGTACAATAGAAATGTCTTCAAAATATCTGAATATTTTGACAATATTGTGTAGTATAATACAGGATTATATCAAACTTTCCATTGGGAAACATTTCCTTGAAATGACCTCAGATAGAGGTTTTTTCCTGATACTCAGCCCACCTTTATGTGTGAAACTCTGCTTCTCTAAAGAGATCTTTTCAAAAGAAGTGTTCACGTTGACCTGCAGCAAGTTCACTCATGTAAAAGCATTGGGGTTATAGAGGATCAGAGTGATAGATACGTGATCTATTATTTACCTACATGGTGTAGGTTTGTTAGTGCTGTTTTAAGACCTCCTCCATCATCACAATAATATGAACCTAATTACAGTTTTTTTCATAGAACAACTTTTGTGCTTGAGTTATCATTTTGAAGAAATATCTATTTGTGGTTCCGCTCCTTTAAAGACAAACATATCATATTTGATTAATAAATTTTCATGAGACATTTTGCATCATTTTATAGTAGAAACTTTATTCGAAACCCCGTTTTGTACCATATGATCCTGGTTTCTAGCCTCGTCGTGAACACCAGAAAGCAGAAGAGTACACTGCAACCATTTTGAACAATCACATGGCAAAGAAATAGTCCAAATATAAAAAATAAATTGTTAATGTTTTTCAGATTTGGTTAAAGGGAGAAACAGACTTCAGATCTTTTTGCCGAGTAGCTCTTAGGTTGGGCTTTAAAAGGTTATTAAATATTCTGACATTTTTTTTTAGGATTCACTGTGTTGAGCTCAGGTGGAAGAGCAGTTGTCTTTCAACTGGAAGGTTGGGAGTTCAATTCCAGGCTTCTCCTGACTACATGCTG
>JBAMHV010000014.1:13139187-13156338 GCA_037177535.1 Pseudomugil gertrudae
AGATATCTAATCCCACATAGATCTGAAGATCCACGTATATATATATATATATATATATATATATATATATATATATATATAAGAATATACTGTATACTGTATATAAAACCATTGATCTATTCTGGGTTGAAGAATCTGCTACTCATTCAAATGTCCTATAGGTATTATAAAGTACAACATAGTGCATCTTAATACCACATTACTACAATGTATAGGTATCCATTGGATCAATGTGGTGGTTTTTATTGCAATAGAAAATTATGTCTATTTTCACAGTGGCATACCTGGGAAAGCATGTGGAACCATTATCCTGTCTGCTGAGGAGCTGGGAAACTGCAGAGTAAGTCTGAAAAGTTTTACTCAGTTGACTTCTTAATTTGATGTTTAGACAATGGTACATTAGAGTTTAATTGTTTGAAATTGGTGCAAAATGCATGTTTAACAATAGTCACAAGTCTGCTGGAGTGAATTAGGGTGTTTAATATCCTCGCCATCAGTGAGGTCTCTCATAAATGTTCCCTTAAGATGGGGACATTTATTTAGCTTTTGGAAATTGTGTATATAGTAAATATTTTATGTGGTAAAATGGATATTTAATGAGCCAACCTTCATTCAAATCACTAAATCAGCCATTTGCCTCGATGTGTGGTGTGTTAATCCACAAGTCAGCAATAATAACCTATGTCCTGTAATGCTCATTGGCTTTCCTTCCATACAGCTAAATGAAGATAGTAAATAATCGCATAACAGAGCTGCCAGTGTAAGAGCAGAGAACAGCAAGACTTGATGAGTTTCTCTACAATGTTGTTCATAAAGCCATCAAGCTTCTGTCTCCATGTTTATGACATAAGACAAGTAGTGATTCAAGGCTGTAATACTTCTAGTTGTTAAAATCCCTGGCTTTGACTCAAATGGTCTCCCCCACTTTTATATATTTTGTATGTATGTAGATTTATATTTGACAGTCTCCTGTACAGTCCAACTGTGCAGTCAGTTGTGGTGACAATGAAACTGCTATGATAACTATTGCTGAGTGTGCCCTGCTAGCTTATGATTGTATCAGTGACCATGACACAGGGCTGCTGTAAGATATTGAGTACGATGATGGGAATTATCAACATCGGTGTGAAGCACCACTTCAAGACAGTATTTAGTATGCAAACAATTATCACTGATACAAATGACTATTTTGGTGTGTTCCACAATCAATCAGAGATGACATGATATGTCACATCTGCTGTTTTCACACAGAATTTAATTGTAAATGGCAATACCTTAGTGTTGAAAATAAAACTGAAAATAAAGGAAAAGGGCTGCAAAAGACACTAATATCAGCACAAGACCTACATCTGTGAATTACACTGCTACCACATGTGTGCATGGTGTTTATGCTGCTATTCAGCTGTGACCAATAAATAGAGGCAACAGAGTTGCTGCTTTGCTGCAGGTAAACACTGCAACTCCTGCTTTAGGAAAAGGAGTCCAGCAGAGTGAGAACTGACAGGGGAAGTTCTGCAGGGTTGGCTCTCACCTTTGGGAGGGATTTGCCAGCTTTCATTAGACGGAGCAGAGCCTCTGCATGCATCAAAGGCTTCTTCTTGGCTGCCGTTATCGCTGGCACATATGACAGTGGCTATGGCCTTATGTTCAAGTTCTTCCTACTGGTCTTTTTACAGCACCGATTTAAATCTAAGGAAACTATTTGCATATGACAGCTGTAAACCAAAATGCTCTTCAGCCTATGAGTTAATAAAAGCAAGTGCAAT
This sequence comes from Pseudomugil gertrudae, assembly GCA_037177535.1. Lineage (NCBI taxonomy): Eukaryota > Metazoa > Chordata > Actinopteri > Atheriniformes > Pseudomugilidae > Pseudomugil > Pseudomugil gertrudae. The sequence goes on from JBAMHV010000014.1 coordinate 13,140,954, forward strand.
ATCAAGTCAAATTAAACTCCACATTAAAACATGTAGTCTAAAGAGCTGCATCTGCACTGAGTGTATTCTGTTATATCCTTAGAAGTTAATCACTTCATTCAGTTATTATTAATAATTTATTACTATTTATTTTATGTTTTTTACCCTTAATAGTAAATAGTTATTTTTTACATTGATAAAAATCCTGCACTTAAGGCTTCCAGTGAAAATAGGCAAACAGAAATGAATGGGGTGATGCACAAAGCATCTAACAGAGCTGTGTTAATGTATAGTTCACGTAATCCTTGCAGTTGCACATGACTTGTTTTGTGAATCAATTCGACCTGGGATCCTGAGGACGTTGGAAAATCTTATGTAACATAAACTCGGGTATTATCTGGCTTGCTTTGTGTTCCTTTGAAAAAACAGTCCCACTTTGTGAAAGTGCGTGTGTGTGCTGCTCTGCCACTTATCCCATGCATCTTGGTAGACCAGAAAAAAGCAGGCAAATTGCACACTGTATTCCCCTGCTGCTGCTGCTGCTGCATCTCAGTAGCTGAAATGAACATTCTGCCTTTTCCCCAGTTAATGAGAGAACACCGCAGAGCACAAAAGTGGGTTTGTGTTATCTGTGCCCAATAAAGGCTTCCTGTTTTAACATTTCTATTAGGTTGATTGAAAAACAAACAAAAAAAAAAAAACAAATTATAAAGCTTTGACTGCAAATGGCGAGATAACTAAGATCATTTTCAGAGAAGTGCTTCATGTGTTATTTCTCTATGTGGGCGATAATCTTTTTCTCAGCAGATGCCTCAAAACAAAACAAGTACCTCTGGGCTCCAAATCTGTATCCAAAGCATAAAGTGATGCGATGGGGGTTAGTGAGAGGTAGGTCACAGCCAGGGTGTGCCACACTGATGTGGGTCAAAGTAATCGATAGAGACCCCGCTCATCACATTGCTGATTCAGATCAAACAGCTGCACTTCAAAACCTAAAAGCCCAAGGACCCGCAGGGCAAAATCAGTTCCTCTGTAGCAGGGATCAGCTTCAAATGTCTTCTTCTGTTGCTTTACTGCATACTGAAAAGTATGATAAGGAAAATCTTGACTCTGCATATGCAGCATGTTTCAAGGCTAAAATGTTGGGCAAATGGCTCATACAGTGCTACGATGAGGACTTGGTTTGTAATGAAAAAGCTGTAAAGATTTAGCCCATTATCCATCCAGTCTGTTTGCTACAAAGCCCTATTATCATGAAATCCACAGTAATACCTTGATCACAGGAGGTTGTTTTAAATCAAGAACATTAAGAGCTGCAGAGATTGTCGCTGAAAACAACAGTACACACTGAAATGCTGCTGAAATAAGTATAATTATAATAATGTTAGTCTCTATATTGTATAATTAGCTGCACATGAAATCTCCACATCCTTTTTGCACACAAAACCCCCCTTTCCCATGCTGCCTGTGCATACTTCTAAAACACAAACAAGGTATTTTCAGTGCAGGCAATTAAAGAAATGGTAATGAATGCATTTTTAGATTTTCAAAGCTGGTGCCCAGTGGTTGGCTTTACTGGCTCTTATTTAGGTTTAGTCAATTCTTTTCTTTTTTTTGGTGTTTTAGTGCTCCCACATCTTGGGACATATAATGCATAAACAAAGAACAGGAGGCACAGTAGAGACAGAAACATGGGTGTATAATAATCTGTACCTTTTACTTTATAACTGACTCGTTCTTTTCTTTGGTAGGATTACGCCACCATGCAGTTCTGTGCCAACAAATTGGATAAAAAGGACTTCTTTGGAAAATCAGACCCCTTCATGGTCTTCTATAGAAGTAATGAGGATGGCACGTAAGTTTGTCAAAAAGTTATTTTCATCAGTGGACTTTCAAGTATGATTAAACTTCGGTTGGTGTGCACAGAGATCAAAGAGGATGGAAACCATGTGGGGAATGACATGGAGGGGGTTAAATTAAGATACTTCAAGCTTGGCTGCCTATTCAGATACCATAAAAATTACAATAAAGATAAGAAAATTGCTCATTTTCTTAGCAACTAATGAGGAGCTAATAAAAAGCTAATGCTATACTAACATTTACTTTAGCTCCACCAAAAATAACTTTATCCTCCTTACTTATGCACACACTGAAAGGGAATTTTAAGCCATTTAAAAATGCTCCTGGAAAACATCTCCTACCCTTACTTTGATTAATCGTGACCCCTAAAGCAAAGTTTGTGACCCTTATTGTATAGTGTCACCGATACAGCTATGCTAACATGATGACAAACAGTTAACTGCTGAAGATGCATATGTAAGGATTTCAAATTCTTGGTGATTTTCTGCTGCAGGTTCACCATCTGTCACAAGACTGAAGTGGTAAAAAGCACTCTGAATCCTGTATGGCAGCCCTTCTCTATTCCCGTCAGAGCACTCTGCAATGGAGACTATGAGAGGTAAGTTCAAACACAATTGCTTTTTTTAATATAGACATGGTATTGTTAATTTTCTGATTGAGTCATTAATCAAATTTAGGGAAATTATATTGGTTAGATTGGTTCTGATAAATTTCAAAGTGTTAATTATTACAGCTTTCCTAGCTTTTTATAGACTTCCCAAAACTGCAATAGACTTTTACTGTATTTCAACCATGTGATTGGCAGTAGCATCTTCTGTTTTATCCATGCTCTGAAGACATGGATAAAACATTGCATGAGGCTAAAACATGCATGAGGGAGCTAGACTAGCTGTTCTCATCACCTTATAGATGTTGACAGCTGCTTGAAATAAACAGGGAGTCCTGAGTGTGTGTATGTGTGTGGCCATGACGTGCGTAGAATTGGGCAGCCATAAGAGAAAACATGTTAAACCTTGCCCTCCCCTTTACAACAGGTGTCAGCAAGGTTCTTTGCTCCATTCCTGTCTCTGCTCGCCTGCCCAGAAAAGTTAATTGGGTCAGACAGATGGAGCAGAAACATGAAAGACACCTGATTCCCTTTGAGGATTTTGACAGCAAGAGAAATTCACAGAAATTTGGAGTCATGCCAATTTTTTTCTTTTAAAACCTGACAGAAACAAGTTTAAAAAAGAGCAACAGCAATCTTAAATTCCCCTTAAAATGTATTGCTGTCTGATGATTGTTGTTGTAATCCACAGTTTCACAGTAATTCTCAATAGTTTGTCACTTTGAACACAATAATAGGTTTGCTGAAGTTATTCTATTTCACATTTGCTTCCTAGATTGTTCACTTGTCTTGTATAATTCTATGGTAACAATTATGATGAGGGGAAAGACAATAACTCTCTTGCTGGCTCATTGCAGCCACATCTTTTAGTCTCGTGTGACTCCAGTAAAACTCTTATTATCATTTAGTTCCATTAAGTGAAATTACTCCCATTTTCAATCAAGCCAGCACCATTGGGGTGAAATTGATTTGAATACTGAGAACAAACCTAAGGATATGTTGTAGGGTGGTATCTGAGCTTATCATTTTGATGTTAACTCAGAGAACAACTGCCCCTGAGTGCCAAACAACACTGGTTTTGTTTTAGCCTAGAAAGCAACAAAGGTGTTATTACTTTGTCACTTTGATTCAGAACATTTGGTTGATGACATGGTGTTTCAGTAATTAGAGGGAAACAACTGTTTTCAGCACCGATTTGCAACAGAAAATGTGTTTGATTTAGTTGTGCACTGAATATTTTCCACATGTTTATGAGGCAGTTATGGACAGATTGAGATGGTGGTGGTTTACAGATGCTACTTTTCCCACTCCTGTTGAGAAGACATATCTTCATTTATAGAAATGTGTTTCAGGTCATATAGCTGCTAATCTTTACATTTCCACTCATCCTGGGGGTCTTTCATAAGATGCTTAGACAGGTGCTGTAAAAATGCAGCAGCTCTTTTTTATTTGCTTTCAATTTGGTAAAAAGAAAAAAAAATACAAAATGTTTGTTTGATATTTTACTTTGGTCTCAAGAACCTAATGAAATCTCACAAAGGTGAGCTAAGATGGCTCATTATTGCATTATTGCATTATATGCAATGAAGACTGGAGTTACTACATGTGAAGTGGGAGTGTGCAGCTAACTCTCAGAGGCTATCAGGAGGTGATGAAATGAGAATGTCATGTAAACTAGAGCTCAGAAACTTTCATACAAACTCTTTCTGGAGACATTCTGCATCACTTTATGGTAGAAACTGTTCTCAAAACCCTTTTGTTCACCATATGAGACTGGTCTCCTGCACCCTGGTAAATATCAGACAGCAGCATTACATGGTAATAAATAGTAAATGTATGGAAAAAAAAAGTTTTTTTTTTAGATTTTGTTAAAGGGTCAAATAAAGTTTTCAGATTTTATAAGTTTCTGCCCAGTTCTTCTAAGGTCAGACGTTAAGAGATTAAAGGGATTATTTATTGTATGGATGGAAATGAGCTGCTTCGTGGGTGTCTTCACTCTACTAGTGATTTGCTACGTTTTGTCTTGTAAACACATTATGTTTGAAATACCTGGCAGCATTAAGCACAAACTTAGCTCAAGCTACGTGAAGAAAGAGTACTGTACGGTACTTTTTCTATTTCTGTGCAGCTACCGGACTTCACATGTTCTGCTTATAACTGTGACAGCATGGCTAGCTTTACAAATATGCTTTAAAATAGCTGAGCTTTATTAGAAATTACTTTTCAAAATGCTCTCTCAATTATGTATTCATTATTAGTGGGCAGGTCCTGCAGCCAGTATGATGCAGACTCCCAGCGTACAAAGAGCAGTGTATGCTAACATTGCTAAATGTGACAAGAAGTGTAACAAATTAAACATGTTGCCTTTTGATTCTGATACTTCCAGTTGCAGGAGACAGTATAATTTAGTGTGATCTTACTGAAAATTACTCTTTGGTTCAAACATGTACAGATAAATAACTAGTATTTGACCTCTACATTTGCATAGTAGAACAGAGTGTGTATCTGCAGGTAAGTGGAGAAATATGCAACATCAGATTAGCATATACATAGACCCCCATTCAGGGGATTAATAACTGCTGGAGTGGGACTTTTTTTTTTTTTACAGTTTTATTTACTAAGACTGGTATTACTGTTATAAGGTTGTTTTTTGTAAGTCAGACAATAGCTATCATAGTTTTAGACTGGTATTGTTCAGTTAATCTAAATTCAAGATTTTCTGTGTCTAGTTTGAAACAGGTAATTAATATGTGCTGCCATCATTAATTTGTATATAGCTGTTTATGCAGTTTACATTCAAATCACTCATGTAATTTGCCTTTCAATGAGTGAATGCGCTTTCATAGCTTGCTTTGTTTTGCACAATAGTTTCATAAATACACTTTTGTCACAAGGACATCACAACTGCAACTCACGTATTTCATAAAAGTGCTCACACAAACGGTCTTGTGCTGTTTTGATGAATTTACAGGACTATAAAGGCTGAAGTATACGACTGGGACAGAGATGGGAGGTAATGATACTCATAGCGCATTTATGGTTACAAACTGATTAAAAAGTCTTTATGCCATGTTTTCTTTTTACATCAGCATTTAGCTTGAGTTATTAAACTATTCTACCAGCACATTCAGAAGTTTTACTGACTGATTGTGATAGATAATACATTTTACACAACATCATTAAAACACAGCTGCAGAGGGTATGATGCAAGTTCAACAGTTAAGTTGATTCATTTTGATTATTTAGGTGTACCGTTTCTAAATAAATACTGTGGTGTTCTTTTCTGCCTCCCTATAACAGCCATGATTTTATTGGTGAATTCACTACCAGCTACAAAGAGCTGTGTAGGGGTCCAAGCCAGCTGAACGTGTACGAGGTGAGTGGAGAGAAAGCCATTCAATACTGTCGCTCTGTTTTTTGTCTCTGAACAGATGCGCAACAGAAGTGTTGCACATTTTAGTGTTACAGCTGTAAAATCCATGTTGTTATGAGTAAAATTCAGGGCTGAATGCAATGACTTCTTTGTGCCAGCTGGAGAACACAACTACAAATTGGACACACATTGACTCTTAAGTCTTAAGTCATAAGTGAGATCTTATTGAATAACAGGAAAATCTTGAAGGCTTGCTTGTTTAAGCCTAAAATGCCCACTAGAATAGTAATAGCATCCGTTGGCTGTCTTTACCTGACAGGAAAAGTCTGAGAGATTAAGTGGTGCAGCAGACCAGTTGAGGAATGGTCCATCTGTGGCAGGAATACTAATTGATTAGCAGCATATCTGCAACTGAAACATGTCTTTTATAGAATTTGGCAGATCACATCAGGTACTGCTGTTGTCTCATCATTAAAATACTTGTCATATTACATTAGCCTCTGTCAAAAAAAGTAGTAGGGAAAAAGACAGTGTGATGGGTTAAATGAGAGAGAAATTACATACAGTTGCTTTACCAAACAGCTGATATGATGTAAGGAAATGTCATTACCTTTAATCATATCCTGTTTTTTTTTAAATAAAAAAAGAAACAGTTGTTCCTGCATATCCTCTTTGCCAGGTCAATGAGCTTGAATCACTTTCAGGATGTGTATAAAAACACATAAAGCTTATTCAGAGTGAATGGATAATATGCTGTAAAGTTCTCTTTCTATACACTTAACCTGACAAAGCACAAAACATTCCTTCTATGAGTTGAAATGACAGCAGGCAATATTAACAAAGGTTTCCATAACACGTTACTTTTTTGGTGACTTGGTGGCAGCCTCAGACCTGTGAGGCATCGTCTTTGTTGGAAAAATGGACGAGTAGCTTTGAACCACAGAGGCTGAATGGAAGAGTAGATGAAAAAGAAGAAAAGAAAAGAATGGGACACCTTTTACTTTTTAATACAGCCGTTTCCTCCAGGATGATCCTTTGTGTTTGTGCAGAGACATGCAGAATGAGCAGCAGGGACATTTGACCTTGCTTACTGTTGTATGCAGGTTTTTGGCTGCAAGCTTTAAATGTAACTTTCATCTTAAGTCTAAAAAGCTGTAATTGCTCAGCTTATTTTTGTGCATTTTCTGTATGTGCATCTACCCACATTTTACGTTATTACACACAGAGTCATTTCACAGGTAGTTATAATTTAGTTTATTATGAGAGCACAAAAATGAGACAAATGTTTGTTGCCCCCAAGGATAATGGTGAGCATGTAGGATATAGAGTAAGTGCTTATAAAAATCCTCCTGAATAATCTGTGTTTCACTGCAAGGCATGATCAATGGTATCTCATTCACACCTACTGCTGTTATTGGATTCATTCCCTATGCTCCATTACCCTTACAGACATGGAATGGGAGGACAAAGATGTTTTTATTACTTGCCTTGGGCTGGATAGGAAGAATTGTGTTGCAAGTTTACATTGTCATTATCCTTATCTGCTTTCATACCAGGTGGTGAATGCCAAGAAGAAATTGAAAAAAAAGAGATACATCAATTCTGGGACAGTGAGTATCAGATCTAAGATATGAGCAAATCTCCTGGTACACTCACACCCCTGCCCCCTTTGCATTTGTAGTCATCAGGAAGTTTACGCTAAGTGGATTCTACAAGGCCGTTTTTCTTTTGTTCGTGTTTTTAATCTACACCCGGAGCCTCTGATTCAGAGAATAAATCTAAATGGATGAGTAAACATTGTCAGGACCTCAGAAGTGCTGAATATCAAAGTCTATAAATGCATTAGCAGACCCTTGTCTGTGTCCTTTTAATTAAGTACTAATCGATGTTTATAAATGAGTCACAGCTTTGTAACATCTCTTTTTAAATGCTGTGGCTTAGTAATTAAAATCTGTTATCTATCGTGCTGAGCATCCGTCAGTCCACAGCCCTGTTGATGTCAAGTGATCTAATTCTAATCTACTATGATCCCCTATATGGTTAAGTAATTTTCTGGGTGGTTAACTCATAGGTCAGTTTTAATGTAGATTTATCATTTTATTTGGTTTAATTTTCAAGCATGAGTTAATCTATTTTTTCTCTCTTCCATCAGGTGTCTATGTTATCATTCAATGTAGAGTCTGAGCACACTTTCCTGGATTACATCAAAGGAGGGTGAGTGTAATGATCCACTTTGTGCACATGGGCTTTGTATGAGTCTCCTTGTGCAACTACATGTAGCACACATGGTTTCTTCAAGTTGTGTATCACTCCAAAATTAAGTTTAACGTATTGTTACTTGAACAAGGATTTTGTCACAAATCACTGTTCCAAGCAACTTATTTATGTGTCCTAAAAATACTAACAGTAGGTATACGAAAGATGGACAGAGCTTCCCAATAAGTTTTTGAAGAGCAAAAGTGATAGTCGGGCGGTTCCCACATTCGCCATCTTGGCAGTGTCATATGTGCTGTCGTGCCTTTGAGTATATACAGAAACATGCAAAGCTGTGGGAGGGGGTGGGGGTGATTGATGTCTATCAAACTCCGAGCTGCCTGTAACAGAAAGCTAACTGTGCTAACTGAGATGTATTGGAAGCTAACTGGCTAACAGTGGTAGGCGGGCTAAACCTAAGGGGACTGTTAATTAAAATAAAATAATTAAAATAAAATTAAAATTTTAAATAAACTAAAATAAATAAATAAAACAACACTAAAATAAGAAAAATAAAATAAAAATAGTGAATATTGAAAACCTGACGATCAAAAGAACATGCCCACAATTATGTCGGATTTCAAGATTAACGAACGTTTAAATAGACGAGTTGTTAAAAAAAAATTCATCCCCTCAGGTTGCAATAAAAGTAAACTCTGCCTAATAAATCTTTTTTTTACTATTTTTGTACCAGGATGTAAACATGTTTGTTTCTGAAGTTAAGTTTTTTTTAAAGGTTGTCTTTGAGGATTTACTCCTTTTTGGAGCCCCTAGTGGATGAGGGATGAACTGCAATTTTAGCCATTTTTGCATGGGTTTCACTTTTTTCCCAGCTATCAGCTACTCGTGTTGTTTTTATTATGTGCTTTTTGATCCTTTTCTTTTAAAACTAAAAACAAAATAATTTTATTTCCTGCATCACAGTGAACGTTTAAAAACATACAGAAATGTACATCTTGACATTAAAAACAGCAGTAAACTAATAGTTAATTTAATGGATTATTAATTTAACCGATGTGATACTGTTGTCACAATATTTAAGTTCCAACAATAATATTCCAATGATAATATTTTTATTTAACTGTTTTTGTCATTTATCCATTTTATTTAAACAGCCATGTAAGAGGTAGAAAAGATGGCAGCCCTCAAGCTCTTGTTTAACTTAAAGAAGTTTTATGTTGCCACAGAACAGAAACACAGTGCATTTAAAACATTATTGCCTCATATTTTATTCTGTCTCATAGCTGCATGTATTATAGTTATATATAGCTGAGCCACTCACTGGCTTACTGAAATATCCTTGGTTTCTCCCTCGAGTATTGCATTTTTTTTACATAAGGAGTTTTGGTTCTTTTATCTTTTTTTGTGTCTCAGAACACCGGAGATCTGTGATAAAAGGTTAACTGCACAACATGTGGTTTGCTGGAGACGTTTGTTTGATTTATACGTACATTATGTACCATGCATTCATTTGCCTTGCCGGAATGGAGAACATGTACCCATGTTTATAGAACTCCTGTGTGGTTAATATGCACTCTGGCTGCATGCCTTTATTTGTTTGCCGCAATAGTTGGATTCATATTAAAGTTTATTGAAAGATAAATACAAAAATATAAAAAGTAACACCCCCCCTTCCCTCAAAGGAGAATCTGGTGTCCATCGCCAAAACTTCAGTGCAAATCAATATGAATGATTATGATAAAATATGAAGTATGGAGTTCTGAGAGCTTAATTAAGGGCGGACAACCTGTCACATATGGAAATGTTTCTCTGGGTAGCAGCAGCTGCCCTGGTTTTAGTTCTCTGCTGCTTTGCTGCTGATGGCTGAGTGTCCCAGATATGTCCTGACGGTCTTTCTCCAGTTACAACAATTCATCACATTTACTGTACCCTCACACATTCAAGACGTCGCCCTTACCTTTTTTAAAATGTTCAATTTGTCCTTAATATACTGTAGAAATAAGATTGAAGAATGGCATTAGGAAAACAATTACATCACCATTAAATGTGCTGCTTTTTAGTCTTTGGAAATTTGTGTGCAAGAAAACAATTTTCCACATTCAGAAAATCCCAGTGGAAACATGTATCCAAATTCACAGTAACCAACACTAAAGCTCTGATTAACCCATCCTAGAGGCATGTTTAAAGACAAAACATGCCAGTACTGATTTTCTTTTGATTGTTTTCGTTACACTTGGTCATGAAATTTGGTAGAAGATGATCTCAAATGCACTGGAAAGAGATGAAGAAGAGAGGGTGCCTTTTTATATGTAAAATGTAGATTAGGCCTACTCTTCATCTGCAAATACCTCATTGCTTTAGTTTAATATTACATTAGGGAAGGTTATAATATAATATATAAGCAAGGTCAAGTCCTAGCTGTGAAAAAAGGATTTGAATAAAGCTCATCATTTCCTAGTAAGGCTCCTGAAACTCCCATTATTATGGTCTGGATCAGTCACATCTTCATCACTTGCAGCTTGATCAGAATGCAGCAGCTCGCATATGTTGATAGGAGGAGATGATGATTAACCCTGTGCTTGCTGCTCTTCACCAGCATCCATCCATCCATGCATGCATCCATCCATTCATCCATTCATCCATCCATGCATGCATCCATCCATCCATCCATCCATCCATCCATCCATCCATCCATGCATCCATCCATGCATCCATCTGACTGCGCGTCTGTGACCGCTCAGTGCTGCAGCATAATGATCGAGCAGTCAAAAGCTCGCTTTAAGAAAACCTGACACCTAATGTCATTTGAACTGATAAATCCAGAGCTGTTTTCACAGTTTAAGGCCAGTTTTTTCCAAAAACAACTGGATGTTGCACGAGAATGTTTCCCAATGATCTGCAAAGAGAAACTAGAGGGTGAACTGATCTTCCTAGGCCTAAATCTTGTATATTGTAATGGGACACTTTTATGTTAAAATGTGGTCTATTTGGCTCAAAAATATTTGTAAGCCCTCCTATTCAGTGTGACAACAAGCCGTCACTGGGTGGAGTGCAGCTTACCTTACTGTACTCCCACTGTTTACCAGCTTTATGATCTGAAGCTCCTGCACCCATCCCTTTGCATTCTGCATGAGACCCCAGTTACTAATAACTATGGAACTGCTCTGAATACAAGAGGCTCACTCCTCAAACAAGGTAGCTGAAGATGTTGGTTGTGCAGAACTGTGGCAGGAAGTCCTCATCGGTGCTCCTTTCTTTATTTGGAATTACATGTGGATCTGAACTGTTAATGGCGTAATCTTCTCCATATTCCAGTCCCTGGATTCTTAGTTTAACATATCCTGGTAAATTCCAGTTCTTTTTCCTCTCTTCTTCTTCATCAAACCAGCTGAATTTAATAAGCACAGTTCATCTGCCAGGTAAACAAACCTGTTAGTGAAAACACCTGTTCTAAATGTACAGGTAGATCCAAAAACATGGCCTTTACTTCATGACACCTGAATTTGCCACCTCTGGTAATAACTGCCAAGCAAAGGTTCATCCAAGCCCACCTTAACTATACGCTTTATTAAAATGGAAAGTTTGATGTCTGATCTTGAAGATAAAGAGGGTGTCTTCTTCCTGAAGCCAGACTGAGCTTTTTTAAAACCTCTAGACCACAAGTACGGCCTACACCACCAGTCTGAGCGAGAAGTGCTCCGTTGGTAAAATATGCAACAACAAGAGCTGTAAGATATAGTGGAGCCTGGTCATGATGATAAGCTTTATATCTGAATGGAAATTTTTAACAGGAAGCTAATTAAGAGAATGGTGAAATAATAATTTAATTTATTTATTAATAATAATTTTCCCTTTAATTCTCGTGAACATGTGCTGGAGCACTTTGAATTAGCTTAAGGAAGATATGTTGACATATTTTTATAAAATATTACAAACCCTATATATTGTAAATATATCCTAATTCCCCTCTTTAACTAATAAAGCATTTGTTTTGTCCCTTGTTCATCATAAAGATTGTTTTCTGTAATGTGTTCAAGACAATTATACCTGTAGTTCCAAGCTACTTCACAATGTAAACTGCATCTTATATCATACTGACTGTGAGATTAGTAATGGCAGAAGTTCATAATCAGACCAGAATTAAATTCTTACCGAATAATTAATTTGAAATGCAAAAAAGCTTTTTATCTACAGTTTTAAATTAAAATGTGATAGTCGCCATGTTCAGCTGTTTCATATTGGGGATTGTTATGGCGAAACAAGACACCATGAATTAGTATGACCTAGACATCTTATTGGTACTTAGAGATGCTAAGAGCTCATTTGTTTAATGTCATGGTTGTTGACGTATGCCTTGGAAAGAAGCTGTTAGTTTGAATAAATTGTACTTATATTTTTACACATTTTAGATAGTATTATCACAGTTTAAATAACTTACCGGTATATAACTTCTATTCAATCAAATAATATTTAAAAATGTTTTTTTAATGTCTGTTTGGAAAGTCTCTTTTTTTTCGGGTATTATGAATGCAAGGAAAAAATCTGATCCAAATCAAGGAAGCAGATCTGCTTCCTCCACACACAGGTGGGAAGCAGACAACAAAACAAAGTGCATTGTGGGTTCATCACATGGCACCGAGGATAAACAGGGATGCCAGAAATGGATCAAATGTGGAGAATTAGGTCAAAGCTATGATTGAAATGTAAACGAGACTGCTAGGATTTGATGCATCGCCATATTTAACTGTTATGTGCTAGAAAAGCAGCCGTCCTGCATCAACATTAAATGACCATGTTTTCCTCTGCATTGCATGTTAATGCACCCTACGTTCCAAAGAGACTTCAGGGTATAAACAACATTACTAGTTCAATCAGACAATTCATGAACTGATTTACAGTTATTTATGCTACACCATTTAATCTTAAATATTAAATACACAATAGCAGAAGTCAAAAGCTGGGACACTTTCCTATTAAATCTAATGGAAAAGTGTGTCTGAAATTTTTAACTGGTGCTGTATTTTCTCAGGTAACTATTTTTTATACAACACTGAAAGTTTGTACTTAACAAATTAAGTAAAATAACTGTGCGTAATCTATGATAGATCAGGTGCAGGGAACTCTGGTCCTCGAGTGCCACAGCCTACAAGTCGTTTTTTCTTTGACATCAAACTCAATCTGCTAATTACCCATTAATCTGAGTCATGTGCGATGCAGCAGGGAAACTCACAACACTTGCAGGACTGTGGCAGTTCAGGATCAAAGTTCCCTGCACCTGTTCTAGATGGTGGTCTACATTATCCAGTAAGTGTTTCCTTCAGGTTCACAGCAAGAACTGCTGCAATAAAAAACACTAAGCACAGAAAAAGTTAACACTTTTAATTGTTTAATGTAATACTACTGAGAAGCACTGCAATGATTATGCTTGTTCAGATGTCAGGTATGATGTTTTCGGTGTAAGACTGGAGTATGAAAAATACCCAGGCTAAAGCAAGACCTTCACCTCGCTGAAAAAATAAAAACATTTTCAGATTTTCAGCTTTCTGAAATGTGCGCTCTGTCAGCTGATGGAAGTGTGATCATGTGTGTGTTCGTACATGTATCCGTGTGTGTGTTGTCAGGGTGAAACTCTGACACACACAGAAAGCAGCTTTGTCATGTAAATCAAATAAACAGCATCCGACTGTTTTAAATAATTGTTTTATAAATTGATGAAGTGTAAACCTGTTCCAGAAGAAATGAGTAGGTCCTGTTGAGGAAACACATTTGTTTCATTATCAGATTTATTTCAGTTTGTTCGTAACAAACAAGCAAACAAACATTTCTGTCAGGTGTACACCTGATTGTACTCTTATTTAAATGTATGAGTTTGGCACTGAAAAGCGTCATGTGTTGTGGATAGTTTGTTTTTTATATGACATCTGTGGTTTTTTGGGAGAAAAAGATAACCTTTCCCTCAACTAGAAAAAAAAAAACTCTTGAAAAGAAAGATAAACCAAAGCTAGAAACCCTGACAATGCAGTTATTCAGACGATATGATGAGATATATGAAAAGCAGCCTGAGCAGCAGGCTGTGGGAAGCTAAGCCCCAACTAGGATTTTTATTTCTCTGGTATTGATTTCGCTCATTTCATGAATGTTTGCTTTACTGCTCTATCTGCAACAGATGAAAACTACCATGATGCATTTTAGATTACTTTTTAAGTGAAGGAGAAAAAGCAATTTTATTTTTCAGACAGACTATTGCATCTTTTTCATTTTCACAGAGAAGTTTTTAAAAAAAAATAATTTTCATTAATCTTCAGTTGGTGCAGAGATACAGTCAAATAGAGGTAATTAGGGTCCAAACGGCATCTACTGCTTTCATTCAGAGAATCTATTGAAAGATTTATGATCTTTTTAAATGAAATGTGCACTTAGATTGACTGTGATAGCTCTATTGTATGGAGAACACCATATGATTCAACAGTTTTATCTCAAAATATCTCATTGTCGTGAAATGAGAGGAAGCCATATCATATTTAGTTTTTTTATTTTATTATTATTTTATCTTGATGAGCTTTGTAGTCTGTTGGCACATTGACACTTCGACAGAACCCCATAATTTATTCTCTTCTATTATATCCCCTGATAGGGGAGTGGGGGGATGGGGCACATACTGTGGCAGTTCTTTTTCATTTCTCTATAAAACTATGGTGCATGTGCTATTATGTGTAGTTGACTGGGCTTTGATTAAAACCAACATTACACGGGGTCACGTATGTACGTTGGTGTGCCGAATTTAGCTGCTGTTTCAATCTGACAGTTTGCATCTGTGGCTCTGGCTCATGTTAGAGAGTCCTGGGGAGCAGAGGTAGAACATGCCTCTTTGAGTTTAAGTATGACATAGCTGTGTACACATTTTCCCAGGCAACCGTAAAAAACAAAAATGACCCATCAGTCTGAGTTTTGCTTCCACGCAACTCCCTGACCTTTATTTTTTAGTAACTGTAGATCCAAATGTTTTGTGTAACTATTGAGGATCAGTGAACGTGTGGTCTTTATGTTTCAGGATCATACTTTAGATATTGAAATGTGCATTACTTTTATAGTTTTATTAAATTAGGTGATAAGCACAACATTTGGGTTCTAATATTTTTGATATTCTCGTTTTTTTTCCGATTTATTACTGTTTAAAGTAAAGGAAAGTTGTGACTGTCTTTTAACTTTTAACCATTATGGGTATTAACTTGGAAAACATAAGAGACTGTTTCGGAAGACATTTAAGGCCAAATCTACTAAAGGTTTGCGTGTAGTAAAACGCATGCAAACTCATTGCTCACGCTAAAAAAAGTACAAACTGATCTACTAAC
>JBAMHV010000014.1:13157945-13174838 GCA_037177535.1 Pseudomugil gertrudae
CCATGCAAATCAGCAGAGACTTTCAAACCAGCATGCAAGCGTAAGAATTTCCCTTTGTCAGCCTAACAGTCCGGCTCAATACTGATTAATGAGCTGAGGTCAGTCTACGCTGGAGCAAGCCGCCATTAACTCTGTTACTGGGCTGGGATTTTTTCTGAATAGTGGTGGAATCAAGAAGTGGCAATCAGTGTTAATCACGAAAGGCCACACACTTTGATCTAAGCTCCCATTCATATTCCTGATCATTGGTCTTTTTTGGGAAACATGCAATACTCAACACCAACTTTATGTCATATTTAGTTTCTTTTCAGGGTTCAGGTGATCCTTATACACATGAATAAAACGTTTCCAGCATTGGTTGTGTGTGTGTGTGTGTGTGCGGGAGCTGTCAAAACAGCTCCATTCTTTTAAAAAAATTGTTGCAGTGGTTGGAAAATTTGATATTTCTAAAGAGAAATATGGTTGCTTTTGTGGCCTCAAGCTTAAAAAAATATTTTTTAAACAGACATGATCGACTACACATAATTAAATGATGACTACTAAAGAATTATAGTTTTTTATTCACAGATTTATTCTCCCATGATGGTTGGTTGAACAACCCACAGAAATTTTAAAAGGCGTTTTTGAAAAATACCAGATAAAAATATTGTTTTATTATCCGTTTTGAATACTGTGTTTACAATCTTCCCACTCTGTTGTTAAATCTTTTAAGGTAGGCTTAATAAAAAAGAAAGAAGATATCAAAGATGCATGGAGGTGTGTGGAAAGGATTTTTTGAGCTTTAGAACAGCCAACCTGAAAACAGTCAGTATATTTTGCTTCGCTGATTTAGTGTGTTAATCTGCAGCTGGAAACTTTTTGCTTGCTCCACCTGGAAACTGGTGTGCACACAGGTCTGCTCCAGTTGAAAGTTTATGTTTGCAACACTAAACATTTGATATGACTCCAAATAAAACTTTTTTTTATATCTAACAAAAATCAGATGAGATAATTTCTGATATGCATATCTGTTTTTAAACATTAGATGATATAATGCTCTCTGAATCCTGCACTGGAAACTGCGCATAAGCATCTGTGACAGTTGATAATAAAGATGAATAATGAACACTGTTTGGGTGTACTCTTGTCACGCCTCCTCTCAGATGGGAAATACAACAGAAAGCACACTGAAACCTTGGAGAACCTCATTAAACTGCAGCTTTGAGTTTTCTTGCTTTTCTTTTGTGAACATTTTTCCTGTTCATTTATTTCAGGACTCAGATTCACTTCACAGTGGCCATTGATTTCACTGCATCAAACGGTGAGTATTTCGACTGCATTACCCTGCTGTGCTTTCATTTGTTATCAGATGCATGACATTGTCCCTTCCCATGGAGAGAAAAGGGAGTTTTTTTTTCCTGCTTGTGAGCTTCTCTATTTTTTCACTATTGGGGCACATTCAGTCAGGTTTTTTAAGTTATTCTCAATTCTCAAAAACAAAGGATCATGCTCAAAGATGATCCTTCCAGATCTAAAAATAACAAACATTTCTGTCACTCCTACACTTGCAGCGATTGTAGTAGTTAATTGTTGATTGTTGCAAATGAAGTAAGTGGTTTAATCAAATCTCACCTCTGAATCAAAGCATTTTGTTGATTTTTGGTTGATTCTCTGTGGCATCTGTGGCTTGGTCCCAGCCCATAGCTTTGCATCACTGACCGACTTTTCTTGTCTCAAAAGGAAATCCATCGCAGTCCACTTCACTACACTACATGAACCCTTATCAGATGAATGCCTATGCCATGGCCCTGAAGGCTGTTGGGGAAATCATCCAGGACTATGACAGTGATAAGATGTTTCCAGCACTGGGATTTGGAGCTAAGCTGCCTCCTGATGGGAGGGTTTCCCATGAGTTTCCACTGGTGAGTAAATTATGGGATTATTTTTGCATCTGGAGCCTAGACATTTCTCATAAATTTCTCTGCTTTTGGTCATTGCAGAGCACATTTTTGAGTGGTTAGGTTTGCATAAGCATGTGAGTAATGTGCAAAATTGATGTGTGCATTTTGGCATAAATGCAGCTACACCTCTAATATGCATAATTCAGAGGGAATTCCGTTTCCCTTTTATAGTGCAAATTAAGTCCTGTAAGGCTGAAGGATTCTTAAATCAATTTAGCTTCTTTCAGCCAGCTAATGTTCTCTGGCAGCTGCATAGTGCAGCCTAATGAGGAGTGTGTCTACAGGGTAACGTCTGCATCACTCCATGCTTCCATTAAAATTAGCAAAAGAAGATCCATCTCACCATATAATTAAACCCTTATTCTTTCATATTTTAGTCACGTAAGTGGGTTCCAAAGTAAAGTTACACTTTTGGGTGGAATATTTTAGTACTACCTATATTTGGGGTCTAATCCACCTTGTTGCCAAGAGAAACACGGAAATATCATCAGACTTTTTTCTCTCTCCAAAAGCTTAGCTTAGCCTTGAACTCTGTACTAAATCGTTTATAAAGCAGAGGACTCTGGGTAATTTAAGAATACAACCAGTTGCTGCATCAACTCTGATGTATAAAGTTAACTGTCTAAATTATGCAGACAAATGCGACCTGAGCTTAGTGAGTGGAGCACTGGAGTATTAGTATATGAAAAAGAGGAGACCACAGCACAGCACATTAAATGAATGTCAATATACAAGCATTAGTTTTATTTTTTTATTAAGGTATATAAACCTTTTAGATCATTTACTGGTAATAGTGACTGAGGAAGTACAAAACGATGTGCTATTATGCTTTTGCAGAAAACTGAATCAGCACTGTTCACAATCATAAAGGCAGAATTTTGTTCTGTGGATAGGAGTATACTTTGTCTGCAGTTTACCTAGAAGGAGAAGCCATTGTCAGTACATATTTACATAAAAATGGGTCTATGTTTGACCCATCTTGGTAAGGTGGGTGGTTGAGGTCTTGCTTAGGTGTCCAGTGTGGCTACTCTCCATTCGTACTCTGAGGACTTGGATTTTTGTTTCAGTAATAACTCTCAGGTTCCCACCTCATCCTCACTGGAATGTGTAGAATAAAATATGCACAATCAAGTGCTTTGATGTATAATCAGATGATTATACTGATTAATAACAATAATAATAATAATAAGCCATACACAGAGCAAAAACAAAGATGGGGTTACATAAGGACATCTTTGGGTGATCCAGCCAGAACCTTTATAAATCTATTTGTTTATATTCAGTGACCTGAAAACGTCTGTCCAGTAACTGTCCAAACTGTCCAAACTGACAGAACTTTAGAGGATCTGCAGAGAATAATGACAGAAAATCCTTAAATCCAGGTGTGCTAAGCTTGTTGCATCAGTCCTATAAGAATTCAAGTCTGTAATCCTGCAAAAGTGCTTTGACTAAGTAGAGTAAAGCTTCTTAATGCTTAACTAAATGCTATATATCTGCTTTTCCTTTTGATTTAAAAACTATTTGCATTTCATTAAGTTTAGGTTAATGAAGGCATATTATTCTAAAAAATTAATGCAAAGCTGCAACATGACAAAATATTAACCTAAAGGGGTTCCATTGCTTTATAAATACCACGGCCGATGAATTTACTAGTTTTGCTTCACAATATGTTCCCTAAACTGCATAGAAATATAATTAGTGAGTTTAGCAGAATTAGCAGCTGAGGTTAGCATATGTTTCCGTTGAATGTAAGCTTCTCTACATTGAGTAAAACAAAATGTGGCTAAATGAAACACAGCACTGCTGTGCATGGAATAGATGTGTAAATGAGTACTTAACTTGCTAACACTGACTATTCTACAAATTCATGTTATTTTAGCATTTAGGAGGATTTTTCTTTTTGTATTTTTTTCCACCAAGTGGCTCAAAAGAAATTCTTTTACATTGTTAATTCCTTCTAGAATGACTGAAACACTTTATAAAGATGTCATGATTCATTCTTGCTCACATCAAATAGGCAGTTTTTGCTCCACTGTTTCTTTGTTATTTGGTCCTTCCAGAATGGCAACGTTGAGAACCCCTACTGTAACGGCATGGAGGGGATTCTTGATGCTTACCATCAAAGTCTTAAGACAGTTCAGCTGTATGGACCCACCAATTTTTCACCTGTTGTCAATCATGTGGCAAGGTACGTACACAGATTTCTTTCTCGACAATATATCTTAGCACAGCTACAGCTCTCCTGGCAGTAAGTGTGTAGGTATAAAGTCAGTGAGTTACAGTTGCTTTATGTACTCAGCAGAACTAAAAAGGGAAAACTAAAAGTCATCTGCTCAACTGAGATAAATAGAAGCAGTAATGCGTTTCCAGACACTGCAGGGTGTAGTTATAAGCATATAATGAAAGTGCAAAGGGAAGATGATGCTGCTGAGGAAGGTCTCAACATTATCTTTAGTGATAATAAAACTTTAACTTTTCAACAGCTTTTAAACAGTGAATTTGCCTTCGATCTGTTGCTTTAAAGATTAGGGTTAGAACAACTATGGGATGTTCTGAAACACAAAGCTATAACAGAGAAACTGAATGTTGCACAGTGTGAACATTAATCTCTGTGTCAATGAAATTTGTCTTTAATTTCTTTATCATAAATACAATAGAAATAAATCCTCTCCTGGCAAGAAAGAAACGTCCAAGAAGTATAAAAGAGTTTAAATGATAAAGATTAGGGGGTGGATGTGAGATGTGGCCATTGCAAACAGCCCTTTAAAAAATACATGGGTTCAGAATCGTTCACGTAATGCACAAGTGTCATAGTTTTTTACTTGCTTAATAAAAATAAAGACTAAAGATTGCCAACAGGAGTTTTACATTGTAAATGTCCCATTATGCTTGTGTATAGTTTCCATTTAAAGCATTAAAAAGTATGTATGAAGTTACTCTTTAACAGTCTCTTCTTGCGTACACGGTGTTGTATAACCATGTGTGCAATGAAGCCGTTATTCACAGAGATGTTCCACAAACAGACACTGTGCAGGTCAGAACATGTGAAATAAATCATTCTACAATATGAGCATTGAATTTTAATACACTTTAAGGCTTACAGTGGTGGGATCAGCCTGTATCAGAGGATTGTTTGTAAAGATTTGAACTAATTCAGGAAATAATGGCTTATTCTGGAGTTTGGGAAGACCTGTGACATGTTCTGTCTTGTCTCTAAATGTTGTGAATGTTCTAAGTTCGTGCTCTAATCGGTAGAAATCCCTCATGAGTTTGCTTGCAGTTACTACTGGTAACATTCCTTAGAGTCTCCAGAGAGTGTGTCCTATATTATTGTATGGCATTTGAGGAGGACAAATGCCTTTTTAATCTCTAAACACTGTTCATCGTTCTTGCTGCTGTCACTGACGTGCACGCTCTTTGATTAAAATGTCACTGCTCTGCAGTCAAATTTATCACACAGGGGGGTTGAGAGTAAGGGCACACCTCTGACCCGTCCTTGGCTTTCGTGATGATTCGCTTTGTTTTTTCTCCTCTCTGGCTCATCAAGTCTGGTCAAATAAGTGTAAGGCAATCAATAATGCTCTGAAAAAATAAGACTGCTGCACTTGCATAAACAGTTTAATAAATTATTCATAGACCAGTTTCATGGGCAGCTGAAACTAGGCCACACTTACTGTGGAGACTGATGGCTTTGGGTAATAGTTTCTGTATAGATGTGATGAGCTACACAACCCATCCTAAATCTGTTCATGTCTATATTAGGCTTTTTTGCTTTATTATTTGTGACACACTGCTTACTTCTCTGCTGCTCTTAGATTATTCTTTCTACTTTCATATATTTAAGAATCTACTTCACCTCTGTGCTCATAATTTGTTTCACCCAGGTATGCTGCAGCTGTGCAGGATGGATCTCAATATTTTGTCCTGCTCATCATCACTGATGGAGTAATATCAGATATGGCTCAGACCAAGGAGGCCATAGTGAATGTAAGTCCACCACTATGTGGAGGTGGTTGGCATGTCTCCCTTCTACATTGCTCTGCAGTGCATTGACATTCCAGGTGCTTTTAGCCTACAGTGGCATCGCTCTCAGGGTTTATGTTACTTTGAGGATTTATAGGCCAAGTGGCAGCACCATCTTTGAGGATTTATTGGATGTTTTATGTTCCACTTGTATCACTACTTTGTGCTTTGATTCTTTGCACAATATTTGTATAATATTTTTCCCACATACACAGATATCGCCAGCCTAAGGGGCCCAACTGATTAAGTCACTGGTCAACAAATTTATTTTAGTAGGGTGTCCTGTTTTATCTAGAATTTAATGTTAGCCTAATGCCTGTTCAGCATTGTCTGTATCTGATTTGTCTTGCAACACTGCAGCTCCTGGGATATTCAGTGGTAAGACTTAAGCTGCAGAGTCATCGTCAGCCAAATAGACCCTCTCAGGAAGATGGTGTTATGACCCCCAGCAGACTGGGTTTAAAGGGAATTTGCGACTGTTAATCAAAACATTCGAACAGCCACACCTTCCTTTTAAGATCTTGTCTGCTGCTCTGCTCTCTGCTCAGCCTGACATTGCTGCCACTGGGACCAGGCCTCTCCCTGCTTTGCCTGTAGAGCAAAAACCTGGGTGTCCTGCTTCATTTTGAGTTCAGCCTTTTCTCTGTATAGATGAATTATAAACAAGTTCTGTGCAATGCTCACTGCATTTTGGCTTTCTGTTATGTCTCTCCAGCTATTTTTAAGGACTGCATGTAGAAGTTGTCATTTTTTAATACATTTATACGTGAATGGACTGACAGCTGTGTTTTTAAACACAATGAGAACTATCTTACCTATTCACCTGGCAAGCTTAGCTTAGCTCCCAGAATCCCATATAGCCACATTTGTAATGAAACAGCCTCCAAAGTAAATATATATCTATAATGTTTTTCCTCAATTTTAGTGTTTTGAATGTTATAATGATTTTTTTCCCCTTTATGTTATGGTATTGGTATTGTGGTACCCACAATTGTTTGTCGTAGAGCCAAATGTCATGTAAGTCCCTTAAAGACAGAGCCCATTTTGATGAGGGGAGTTGAGTTTACTATTTGAAAAAGAAAAAAAGTCTCCCTTTTTCTTTTAAAAAAAAGTGATATTTTCTCAGCTTTTAAGCTACTGCAGCTAAAGTTAACATGCTATGGTCCTTCATTTGCGCTAATTTAAATTCTTTCGGAGTGATAAAGAATCTGCAATGGCATATAACATAATTTATATATAAATATGTATTATGCATGATCTGTGAAAAGCAAAAGGCTGTTAAAAGGAAGATTCAGAAGTCATTTAAACCACCAAATTAATTCAGTTGAATCATCAAGCTTACTACATCTTGCTCATAATGCACATCAAGTGCTGTCAAATTAATCACTAATTTGGGTTAGGTTATTAGATGTTATTTAGAGATAAGAATTTATGTTTTAACTATACAGTTACATAAGCAAACAGGATTTTGGCAGGAGCAGTTAAGGTGTCTTTCTATCAAAAATACACTAGTGCATTTTGGTCAGTGGGTCAAATGCCCATAATGTATCTATAGTTCTTTAGTGGTGAATAAAATGTTTATCTGAACTGCTTTCTCAGAGTCCTGCTGTGGTTCTTTGCAATGGGAACGAGGAGTATTAGTAAGACAGACTAGTGTGAGGTCATGTGAGGGGTTTACAGTACAGGCAAAGTACCAAATGTTGTAGACTGAATAATTCAGCTCTAAAAGCAGAATATAGTATGGTATTTATGGGTACTGTATATGCTCACGTGATCTTCTGGAAAAAGAGCAAGTCAAATATGTATTTTTTGTGTAAAAGCTTGAGATTGAGAGGACTGGTTCAAATAGGGAAAAGATAAAATGGGAGAAGTGATCGGGGGGCAGGGACAGAGGAGGGGGCATTAATAAATACCATGAAAGATGTGGCCCTCCTTAGTCTATTTACTCCTATCTGTGACAGGAAATTCCCCGCAGCACATTTTTTTCCAGGAAAGCTGACCTACTTTTACTTCGTAAATGCATTTTTACCACAAGCACATATCATTCATTCATGCCAGAGCTTTCCCACACGACACATCAGGGCTGTGGTCAACATTCATGTAGCGCAGAGGCTTCTACATGCCACAATCTGTTCAGAAGATCATCCCTACAAAACTCCCACGTGTGGGTTTAATATTTATTAAGACTGGAGTCAAATAGACAGGTTATAGGGCTTCTTTTCTGACACTGACACTGTTTGAAACACTCTGTGCAAACGTCATTCATGTGAGGCTGAGTGGTTGTTATGTATTTCAAAATCTGCAAGCAGACATTTTGTAATTGGATTTTATTTAAAGGCGAAACAAAGAATCGATGTTTCCTCTTCCTGGTTCTGAGACTAATTACACAAATGCAGTTAAAGTGTCCTAATTACATCCCAATGATAAATGGTTTGTCCTCACTGTTTAATGCTTTTTTTCCACTAAACACACTTTCTTTTGTGTTTGTAAGGTTTAAAACTTTTCCTAGGCTGGGTTTTTCTTTCCTTTCCTAGTTGCTTTAGCTCTTTTTCTAACTCTTTTACTCTGTTAAATCACATATTGGTGGTCTGTATTAATATATTGTGTTTTGTACATCAGCTTTTTACTGCAAACCCCAGAAGACTATGTTATGTACCAGCATACAGGCATGATAATGCAGAAATGGACCAGTTTAATGAGCACTGTTGGAAATAACTTGACATCCCATTACTGTAACAGATTTGCTATTTGTCCCAATTTCAGATACCGTGTTTTGCATTGTCACCACAGCCCACAAAATTAGTATTGAAAAACTTGTGTTTTGTGCAGGATGTTGTAGCAACGTTTTAATTCCCTGAGTTAAATAATGTAGATTGTTTTCTTGTTCACCAAACAAGACAAGATAAACTATGCAACATGTTGAGATGTGAAAGTGTTAAGAATCTTCTGTTTTGTGTAATTATGGTATTTTTCCTCATTACATCTGGTTTTTTTCTGGGAAATTATACAAATATGTGGTATGCTGTATGTTATCCCATCTTACGCTGACTGTTAGCTCTTCTTGTTTATGACAGGCAGCCAAACTCCCCATGTCAATCATCATTGTTGGAGTTGGCCAAGCGGAATTTGATGGTGAGAGAATAATAAATCTGATTCTTTGTCGAGAAAATACTTCAAAGCCAAACAATTGTCTGTTAGCCTTCAAAGGAGATCAGAATAACAAGAGTTTTATTAATTGACATGCTAAACACATTGTTGGTATACGTAAATGATCATGTGACTCAGTTGGATAGGATGTTAATAGTTAAGGTTTTGTGAAGCTGAAAAGATATTTTTCTCTGCTTAGCGATGGTTGAGCTGGATGGTGATGACGTCAGAATCTCCTCACGGGGGAAGCTGGCAGAGAGGGACATTGTACAGGTGATGCATTTTTAAAAAAATACAGTTTCACTCTCATCACAGGAAGAAAAACTTCACATTCACACACACACACTCGCACTCTTTCTCCAAACCCAGCAGTGACATATTTGCCCTGTGTGCAGGTAATGTTACGTAATAGTTACTAAATTTGAAAAGTTTCTAACATTTGGTTTTATCATAATTCTAATGACAAATCTATAAAAATATTTCTGAACAAAAACAATTCATTAGGAGTAAGCCTTTTAGATGTTAATCACCTTTCCTCCTATCTCAGCCTTTCTTCTTGGCATTCAGAGCGTGTTACAGAATCACAGCATTTTCACGTACTTTCCTCTCACACCTCTCATCCTTAAAAACCAGACTGAACAGTAATTGGATTGTTGCTGCTGATGCTTAAGATGACGGTAATTTACTGAAAATAGACTACATCTCTGATCACATTAAATGGACGACTCTGCAGCTGGAAAATATGAGATTTTTTTTTCCTCACTTAACTTTTCCAACCACACAAGTAATTATTTCTCTCAAAGCCCTAGTTGATGATCTACCTGAGACAGTCTAGGGAAATGTCTCTAAATGGTTATTGTTTTCCTTCCTTGCCACACACTAGGCATACAGAGTTGCATAATGGCAACTTTAGATTAATTAATTTTGTGCTTTGAACCAGTCTGGGCCTAGTGAAGGTTATTGGAAATGATCTTTGGGCTGAGATCCTGCAATAATGTGGCCTCATTAGATTGCATCAAACACAAAAACAGTTTGGATTTTGATTGGTGATTTTTACTCAGATGTAAAAAATAAAATTCAGTGAAAGTCCTAATAAGCATATATGTTATTTAGAATGACTGTAATCTCTTTTTTGTGTCATTCAGTTTGTACCATTCAGAGACTACATGGACCGCACAGGTAACCACGTGCTGAGCATGGCAAGGCTGGCTAAAGATGTACTAGCTGAGATCCCTGACCAGCTGATCTCCTACATGAAGAGCAGAGCCATTAAACCCAACCCTGTACCCCCAGCTTACTCAACCTGTGACAAACCGGAAACTAACCCTGTCTGAGCCGCTCCACAACGCCGGCCTGTTTTGAATGCTACTGGGAACCACTCACTCTTCTTTGAAGAGACAAAGGAAGTGCGTTTGGGGCCCTTTTCTAAATGAGAATAACTTCAGTTAAACAAACAGGTAGTGAGACTCCATTTTGGTTTGGAGCAAAGAGATGACTGCTGAAGAAGCTGATAATGATCGGGGAGCGTCTTCCTCTCGGAGTGCTTGAAGATGTAAGCACAGAGAGCAGGCTGGTGTAAAGAGGTTTTAGTTGTTTGCTGTAGAATTTGTAATAGTGGTGATGTAATGGATTACAAGTAAACCCTTAGAGAGGGCCTGTTTGAAGGCATAATACAGTATATTAGGACGTGGCATCATGTTTGTGATACCTTCTGGAATTGATGTGTTAAACTAGGAAATATTGTGTATATTAATTTATATGTTTATTTATTGCAGAGTAATTTATTCCTTTTGAGACGGTTTTAAATGATAGGGATTAGAGTCAAAATCATATTTACCCTGTAGTTTTCCATCTTATATTTTGAGCCCAGTGTAAGAAAAACAATCCCTATTTCTATTTTGATAAACAATATGATAAGACAGCATGTGATGAAACCTATAAGCAATTCATGGATCATTTTCACTTAATGAAAATGTTTGATTACAAGCTGTAATGTAAATAATCACCATGCAACTTTTTTCTGCACCATGTCTTTAATGTATTTCTAAGATTTATAGTAACAGAATGCACTAATTACTGTCTAAATATAAGCACAAAGGTAGTCATAATAATATGCTTAAAACCACTATTTTAGGAAAAACCCAACCACAATGAAATTAATAGAAAGGACAGCACATTGTTTTCAACTTGGCTTTGACCTCGTTTTCTCTCATAATTTAACCTTAATGAGATTTATGATACTAATATGTTAAAGTCAACAGATATTTACCCTTGACATAGCATATTTACACGAAAAATAAATGGTCATTTAAAGGACATTCTGATGGTCCCTGTTAGTATGCAAGGAAGTAGATGGTACTTAAGAGATTCTGTCACAGCCCCCGTGGTCATCCTGCGGCTTATGTTCCTTTCCATTGCATTTGTTGTGGTTGCCCTTCATTATCTTTTATAAGAACCCTTCAGACATTTTTTCAGAGCTGACGTTAACCTTCACTTTTCTCCCCATTCAATTGATTTGTTTGTTTTCCCAGAGTGATAATTAGCTTCCAAGTGTTTTTTTTTTCATTTATTTTTTGTTAACTACCGAGCGCACAGAACTGAACCGTCTGCGTCTGATGTGTATTCTGTCCTTTGTTGTGTCTAATTATATTTATCTCAAATTAACCTGATGTACAGCAGCTCATAACTTTTTATGTTGCTAAATTCTTAAGACACAATTACATTTTTATGTATTAAATAAATTTATTTAAAATTTGCAATTAAATGCTTTCCAGTTGGTTACACACACACATTCCTTCATGACTTATTCTTTTAGTGACTGTGTATAAATGTGTGCATACTACATCTCTACATAATGGTCATTATTTCTGAAATCACTCAGTCACTCCATATCTCGATCCAAATGTGCCTATTGTATTGAAACATATCCAAATTCAGTTACCCAGGTGTCAGTCTGCATGCAGCAGCATCTCATGCTTAACATGTAAATGCAAAAAGGTTGGAGATATTCCCAGATTAGGACTACTGCAACCACAGCAGCTGGTACACATTGTCTCTACTACTAGTCTGTACTTTTTATATTTACATTTCCTCTTGAACAATCTTTGAAGCTATGAAAGTCAAGACTTGTTTACAATTTCGCTGTGGCTATCACCTCAAGGGAAAGGTTAACGCTCACGGGTTTCATTAAGTGATGAGTTTTGTTTGTGCATTATTTTGTACCTCAATGGATTTTCACTGAGTGACACTGCAGACAACCAATGTTTACACAGATATGCGCTGTTTGGAAATGTTGTGTTTGGAGCAAATGTGTTTATGTAATAATTTTTGTGAGCTGTGTGTTGCTCTTTGACTGTTGCTGCTGTAAGTGCTCTCAGAGAGAAGAAAGAGCCCGGTGAGTCTGCAGAAACGTAGTCCAGAGGCACTGAACTCTTCTTGTCACAAGCTCAAAATCTTATTTGGCTTTTTTCTTTTCAGCATTTTCATTACTGATAACATTTCTCCCTCACAAGATAAAGCAGAGTTCAATCTGCTCCCAAACTAGCATGTTCGTCTGAACTGAAAGGAGGCTGTTTGTATTACATAACACTCATAAATACCAGTATACCTCCATAGAAACCATTCAATCTATAAAGAAATAATATACCCTGAAAATATTTAATGCTGTGAATTATCACCTTAAACTTTGATCACTTATGTGTAGGATTTTTTTTCCCAATTTTTTTAACATTTCAAAGTTACATTTTTCAAAACGGGTCTTTTTGTTATTCCTCATTAGGTGAAAAATAACATTTTACAGGCATGAAACTCATCGTTATGCAGCTTATAATCTGAGTGTGACGGAGAAGTCAACAAACACAAATGTGGAGTGGCGATGTTGCACTTTTCAAACACATTTATTGTAATTATGGCTCCAAATCAGCTGAAGTAGGATTAAAAGGCTTTAACTAGCCTCTTCTGATAAAACAACTGGCTTTTTGTTTTGTTTTTGTTTTGTCCCTGAAGCCTGTAACCTCTATAAGATCCCCACGGGGAAAACTATGGACACATTAATGACACTTATGCAATCGTGGAAACATGAAATTATAATGAATTACATTTTTTTTCAACAGAAAAATGATTTATTTTCTCCTGTGGAAATGACCCAATTTCTCACTGTTTAACTATTCTTTGAGGCTGAACTCTAATTATGTATATAAGCCCTTTCTGAAAAATATTCAGTGCCAGTATGTGTGCAGTTGTTGAACCTCTTTAGACAATGTGCATGTTTGTGCCAAAGTGGCAGAAGGTTTGTTAGTCTGCCTTCATTTCATAGTGCATCTGCCACAAATTCTATTTGATACATAGTATGTTTTTTGGAGATAACAGCCACTTCTAGCATGTTGTAACTCCGCTTTCTTTCCTTTCTGTTCCACACATAATGTATGGGTTCTTCTTGACACAGCTCCTGTTTATCCCAGGTTGTTTACATACCTCTCTTGGTCTCTGACTTGCATGCTGAATAATTTCCAAACCAGGCGTTGGACATAATATTGTCATCATACTGTGGTTTGTGAAATGCTTTGTAATTGATTGCCTTAACTGAAGATTAATAAAATATTGACAACTTTGGCAGAATGCTTGGTGGGTTTTTACGGTCCCAGTCAGGTAGGAAACATCAATCCACTGGCATTTGTTTTGAGCATTTCTGACAACAGAGACTACAAAGTAATACTCTGCAGTGGATTCTTAATATAAGTTGTTAAACCAAAATCTAGCTTTGTTTTCATTTCCAGCCTTTGAGGGAAAATCAGTGTTCAGCAGCAAATGTTCCTGAGTCATCTCTACCTTTGTATTTCTGCTGTTCAGATCTGAGTAAGTAACATAATTTGACCAAGTAGCTGCATTAAATCTAATATTTTAGAATATTTGGTATGTATCACATGTTCCTCGGCTTGTGTGACTGGGGAAAATAATGCATTCATTGTTTTGCTGTTGTTGTTGTGTTTACCACTCATGAATAACTTTGAATGCCTGCAGCTATACATCATAAATCTGGGAGATCTCATCTGTTTAACTTCCTCTGTGACTCTGCACAGAACATCAGAGAAATTTTGCAGTCAATCTCGAGTTAAAAGATCAGTGACAGAATATTTATTAGATTAAATGATGTGAAGTAGAGAGAGAAAGTTGCCATGCTATTTTTCTCTCTTGTCTCATCAGTATGAGCACTAAAACTGGCATTATTGAGTAATTCGAGATGCAAAACAAATGAATATCCAAGTCAAAGGAAACATTAAACAGGAATTATTTAAAAGCTAAATAAATATTATTAATGGCCACTTAGCTTATATAAGTTTGTGTTCACTCATTTGTTTGTCAGTAGGATTAAGCTATTGAGACTGATCCAGAAAAAGATAATTGCTTGGAGTTGACTAATGCGTACATAGAAGAACAACACATATGGGTGCTGACAGTCCAGTATTCTGAACCGGGACCTGAAGAGATTATTTGTGAGCAGAACCATGAGCTTTCCCTGTTATTTTCTGTGATACAAGCAGCTAGGTTCAATCAGAAAATCTTTACAAATAGGAAGGGGTGACATGAACATTAACGGCTTTTTCATAGTTTTATGACTGTTGTTTATTAAGTATTGATTACATTAAAACCAGGTTGTTTTACACAACTCATCATCTACTAATTAATGCTGATGTGCAACAAGAAATGGTGACAGATTATTATTTGTCTGTTATTCTCAGAACAAGCGGGGAGTGATCGTGCACCAAATGAACTGTAAAACTCAACTTTGTTTATTTTTCCACATGAAATTCACAGAAATGATTAAAGTGATTACTTTAACTCTCTGTTGGGTTGCATGTTTTGGTTTCTATGCACAGGAGCATCATTTTGTGCAGCTCAGTCTCATTCTGGAGGTCTGAGAGTGTTCAGCTGCAGGTGTGTAGCTGTATGTGGTCATCAGGCATCTATCAGGTTTAATGATTTTTTTTTTGTTTTTTTGTCCATGCAGGTGTCCATATGCAATTGTAACATTATAATGTTCTGCCAAAATTTAATGGGTATTATCAGGCCTAAGTTCCTTGTTTTTTTTTTCCCAAAAGTACAACACACTCCTGATTTTCTCTACATTGATTTACAGCGTGACTTCTGCCTCTGCAGCTGCATAATTGTGGCTTGTAAGAGCTTCACTGAAAACAGCTGCCTACTGTGGAAGACACAAACCAGTCAGCCAAAAGTACAAGTTAGATGATACTATGATAATATAGCAGGTAAGAAGTTAACTATCATTATAACTCTGTAAAATTACATTTAATGCTCTGTCTCAACAGATTAGATAAAAGTAAGAGATATGTAAAGAGCTTAAAAAATGTCATCTCACTTATTGTAATGTGCACTTAGACATCATGAATCATCAAAATGACCCTTTAGATCTCCATATAAATGAGTTAACCCTTACAATGCATGGAAGAGAGCACATGCAGTAGAAAAAAAGAAGATGGGAACCAAAGGAAATGTGTTGTGGGAGACTCAAACTACCAGTTTCTTTAATGAAAAATAGTTGATTAATGGCACAAATTGGAATTTGCTTTTTGAAGCAATTTTGTGCCAATCATATAATCTGTCATGAGATTACTTCTATAAATGTGACCCACATGTCTCCAAACACTTTGATGAAATTTTCCAAAATTGTTCACTTGAATTTAATTAATGTTAAGTTAAATATCATAGAACAGTTTTTTGGGCCATATCCTAAACTAATTTTAAAGTGCCCAAAATAAAGTGATGATGTTCCCATGCAAACTATAACAAATAATTGGAAATGCATGAAAGACCATTTTTAGGTAGCCTATGTGCTTTATACTATATATTTTGCTAATATCAGGGTAACTGTTGGGTAACAGATACTCTGATATTTCAAGTCTCTAAAATGTGTCTCCACCTTTATCTGATGGATGTCCAACAGGAGCAGTGCTAGAAGATGCAATCCCACCAGTGAGGCTCAAGTCAACCCATAGACCTCTCATTCTCACTCCTAGTGGATATCTAGAAAGAAGCATCCAGTTAACAAACCCTTAAAGACCCAACCCATAAACAAGCAGTGGGAAAAGTGAAATGTTTAGAATGTGAGGTATTTATTTGTTCCTTAACCAAAGATATATAATTTTTAAAATAAATTATTTTTATCATGTGATATATCAAAATTAATATTTTCTTGTGTCCATTAAGAGGCAGAAGACATACTATACAGTCATTTGGCAGATGCTTTTATCCAAAGCGACTTACATATGATAAGCGTATAATGTAAGGTATATTACAGAGATAGTATCATTGTTAAAGAGCCCAACCTAATTGAACTACAAGCTCTAAGCAGGTTCAGCACTGGCATGACTTTGTTCAGAAAAGCAAAGCCAAAAACCTTAAAGACTGGCAAATACATTCCAGTAAAAAAAACACTTCAGATTCAGCATGGTGGCGCAGTGGTCAGCACTGTGACCTCACAGCAAGAAGATTGCTGGTTCGAGCCCAAGCTGGGGAGGGTTGTCCAGTGACCTTTCTGTGTGGCGTTTGCATGTTCTCCCCATGTATACAGTGTGTCTCTCCGGGTACTCCGGCTTCCTCCCTCTCACAAGACATGCATGTTAGGTTAATGGCTATGGCTAAAATCAGTGATTATCACATTATAAGTCGCTTTGGAAAAAAGCATCTTCCAAATGACTGTATATATATATATATATATATATATATATATATATATATATATATATCCAGATAGCATCTTTGTAGT
>JBAMHV010000014.1:13174938-13188300 GCA_037177535.1 Pseudomugil gertrudae
ATATATATATATATATATATATATATATCCAGATAGCATCTTTGTAGTCCACACAGTACTTTGCAGACATGTTGACATTATGTGTCTTCAGCTCCTGCTTCATTCTTTCCTGCAACCTTGTTACTACTGATTTTTTTTGTTCATTTTTCCTGTGACAGCTTCAGTGTTTCTCTCATGGGATCCGGTGTTTTTCTAATGTTCATCATCATCAGAGATGACCAACCATCTCTGGTCTCTCAAAGCGCTTTGGTGACCACATCTGTTTCAATCATTTGTTACCAGCTGGCAGCCATCTCCTCAATACAGCTCTCCAGGCTTGCAAAGCCTCCATCTTCAAGCCAGTGACCTCTTTCACCTCAAATGTCCTCTTACCACAGCCTTCCTCAACTAGTATGTTGGAAAATATTTGTAGAGTATAGAATTAGAATGATAGGTGCATCTTTTGTACTCAGTGTTTTCCATAACAACTGCCTCTGCATCAGGTTAGTTTGACAGGCTCCACACTGTCACATCTGATCCAACTTTCCTGCAAATAGTGATTTGTTGACAAAGTTTTGCTGAACCTGCCTAGAGTTCTAGTTTTTCCTATACTAGATAACCATTTTGGCGACATGCTCAACTTTGAAAATCCACATTTTTTTCCTAATGAAATAAAATTGTCTGAATGAGATCATACAATATAAAATGCTGCTATTTATCAAACACTGAATTTTTTCTCTAGTATGGTTGATATTTGTGCACACATCTGCTCCTTTGGAAAACCGGTGTCCTCTCACATCTCCCTTAGACATGTGTTTTTCTCCCCCTAATTAGATGCACTGCTAAGGAATCAAGATGTCCACCTGAGGAGAGGGAGACAGATGCTGGAGCCATAAATTACCAGCCCAAGATAATACCAGTACCTCCCTTTTCCACCCACACACTGCCTAAACAATAACCATCAACTGGCAGCAAGAAATAAAATCAACAGCTAATGATATAGAATTACATCCAACTTATAATTCCACACACGTGATAGGCAAAATCCACAAGAACAGTTCTAGTTAAAACTCATTACTCTACTAGAGTAATAATTTGGTATTTTGGGAAATAACACGTATTTATCTTTCTGCAAAGACTTTGTGATGGCCTCATGCACTACCACTTTTCTTTTGAGTGTGTTGCAGGTGCTTCTGATGATTTGTGTCCAAAGACACACCTGGATTGTTTTTTATAACTCATCTGTTTAGACATTGTTTAATCTTGAAATTTGGCCTAGTTAGAGGTAATTCCCTTTGAATGACAGGTATTCAATATCTATGGCAAGAAACTTTGGTTGTAGCACGAAAATGTTTTTTAGCCGGCTAGCAGTGAGCTTTTGCTTTCACCCACCTCCGTTAGCCGGTTAGCTCCTGTTAGCTCAGTTAGCTCTTAGCTACAGGCAGCGTGGAGCTTGAAAGACGTCAATCATCCACCCCTACACTCACAT
Source organism: Pseudomugil gertrudae (assembly GCA_037177535.1). Taxonomy (NCBI): domain Eukaryota; kingdom Metazoa; phylum Chordata; class Actinopteri; order Atheriniformes; family Pseudomugilidae; genus Pseudomugil; species Pseudomugil gertrudae. The sequence continues at coordinate 13,176,407 of JBAMHV010000014.1, forward strand.
TTCTAACTTCTTAGCTCCACATCTTTGAACATTTTTTAATTGTGTGATGCTACCAAGATGGCAACAATGAGGACCTCCCAATGAGCTTCGCTCTTCAGAAACCTACTGAGAAGCTCCGTCCATTTTTTATATACAGTCTATGGTCAATGTCCTAATGGCGGGAAGAGAGGTGGAGGCTGATCCAAGATAAAATAATGCATCTTCATGTTAATAAAACTGTTGTCCTTTTAGTTCTGGTGATCATGGTTCATTCGTGGTGACCATTGAACCAGGCTTTAACAACCCCTAAAGCTTGCTTTTTTATTTATTATATTCTACCAAAGATTATTTTTTAAATTAATGCTGACTAATCTCAGGGAATTATCTGGGATGTAACCTGATCTTTGATTACTGGTATGGAGAACTCAGTGTAGTTTGCTGATTTCAAGGGCTACCCTGCAGAGACATTTGCCCATTAAAGGGCAAAATATCTTAAACCAAGTTAATGTACTTGTTTGTTATCTGTCATAATATTCATGCTTCTTAGGATTTTTTAATTCACTTTGGTCCCCAAATATGTTGATACTTCTAAATGTTTCAGAGGTTTATTATCAAATGTTATAATGGATCTAAAGTTGATAACTGCTGTGATCAAAAGTCAGGAGCTTCTTCTCAGCTTGACATGAATAAGCTGTGCTTCGTTTAATCAGAGATCAGAATGGGCTGCACTCTCAGAATTGACCTGAAAGCTAACCATAGCCACACATCTTCATAGTATGTCACAGCATTGCCCAATAAAAACAAATTGCAAGTTCTCAAGCAGCAAGATGAGCTTCGTCCCAACAACATCCATCTATCCTTGAGCTCAGCTTAATTGAAAACATATTGCTATTTCTTGTGATATATGGGCTAACTGTTCGCTACTCCTTTCTTTTCTAAGCTGTGTGCTCTGCTGTTCACATTGAACTCCTCTCACATCAGGACAACAACACAGGTCTAGCTGAGCAGCACAAACCCACTCACCACAATTCGCTAGCCACCCCAGGACTGGCTATAAATCATCATTAAGCTACTGAAAAGGAATGATATCATAAGAATGAGTGAATTTGTGGTGCACTGGAATGGAGCCAGTGAGGAGCAGTGGGTGGTTTCCCATTACCACCTATATTGGATAATGTCAGCTTGGGAAAGCCATCCACTTAGGAAATAATTGTGATAAATCAGCCTGATCATTAGGTCAAGTTCAGTAAGAGGAAATACAAACACACACATTTAATTTATCTACTCATTTAAAAGGCAGAATGGAAGTATTTGATTAGCAGTGACCTTGAAATAAATCAGTCTTAATGCGAAAAGGAGAAAAAGTTAACCAATTGCAAATTAATAACAGCACATACAAAAAAGACAGAACAACAGAGTACCCACAGAAGACTTCTTCTCAAGGGGAGTGTTTGGTGTTGGAGAGAGCCTTATTTACTGTTTACTGCACTCAGGAGCAGTTTGTTCCACATAAAAATGTATTCTCATTACAGACTAAAATAACATGAAACTGAATGTGTCAGGGATATTTCTGGGCTTTCATTTGATTCTGGATTCTGCACAAAACAGGAATACTTGTACAGGTGAATAAGCCAGACTGAAACTAATGAACAGCACGCTTAAACACTTTTAATTGGCAGGTGATACTTTGGTGTTTAAATTTACTAACCAGCGTATAAATCTATAAATAAATACTGATGGTTCTAAGGTCAGGAGGGTAATGTGACATATTTTATGCGACAAGATGAATAGTTTTTAAGTAATTAGAGATGTCTGATATTATTACTAACATCATCGGCCAAAATTAAAATGAGATATTGGAAAATTTAGGTATTGATCTTTAATTTTTTATAATGACAACTTTTTCAAAACATACACCTGTTATATATCAAACTCTTCAAACTCAAATTGACCAAATATAAAAGATGTCACGTATAGTATTTTAAATATGTTTGTTTGAAATCCTGTGACATCAAACCACATTGTCACTTGCAGGTTAAGGAGCTTGGAAGTGGACTTGTTTGAATGTTTTGGATTGCCTGCAGACATCAAATTAATTAAAGCCGACAATATATTTTAATTACCTGAAGTGGTTTTGTTTTTTTATTTCTTGTTGGTGTCGAGTCAAAATATATTGGTATTGGTTTTAGAATGATGTTGGACATTAAGACTATCAGTAAAAACGCCAATGTCGAACATATGTACAATGATTTAAATTATAGGACTTGTTATATTGCCTCTGGATGGAGAAAGCGCTCATCCACTTGATAAAATATTTTTATGTTTTTAATAAGTCTCAAAAGAGATGGCTTACGTAACATCTCGATCCCATGCAAATCAAAAGGTTGTTACACGTCTGAGTGCTGCCAGCAGCTATTACACATTTCATTGGTGGGAAACATTCCCTTTTGACATGTACCATTTAGTACTAAACTGAAAGGCACTCACAGTGCTAACCTTGGCCAGACTGTCATGTGGTAAAAGGCTTTGGAGAGTTCACATAAATGAAAGCAGGTGGTAGGATTGTGTAGTATCCTGATAATAATTCCTACATCGACGACTGCTGCTCTCGCTGCTGTGTGCTCCACATGCTCTTCTTAGGTGCCCTCATATAAACCTGAACTCTGTCTCATATCTGTGACTTGCTGAGAGGGAGGAGTGGAAATAAGATAGGAGAAATCCAGGGAAGAAGAGGGGTTGTGACTTTAAAGATGAGGGAGAATAGCATTTTTAAAGGGATGCAAAAGGATGAGAGGAATCAGGTTTAGGGTGGGGGTTGAAAGATACAGAGGATTGAAGGGGGTTAGAGTTAGGAAAACAAGTATCATATGGATGAGATAAGAGAAAGTAAAGAAGCAGGAGAGAAGAGGCTGTAGCACACAGGGGGCAAGCAGCTGGATCCAGGACTGTACTGGCGAGACTCCTTACTATGGGGTTAGCTAACATAAAGAGTACAGAAATGCAGTGTCTCACATGGTTCACACAAGATTGCATGGCTGAAACCTTTCTGGTGAATGAATGAATGAATGAATGAATGAATGAATGAATGAATGAATGAATGAATGAATGAATAAATGAATAAATGAATAAATGAATGAATGAATGAATGAATGAATGAATAAATGAATAAATGAATGAATGAATGAATGAATGAATGAATGAATGAATGAATGAATGAATGAATGAATAAACAGCCTATAGTAATAACTTCTAATGTGCATCTTTATGTTTCTACTGTTGGCATTTGAAATACTCCAAGTTTAATGATGGTGTGCAAGAAAAAATTCCATGAGAATCACAAGACTGCAGCAACATCTCAGAAAATAATGAGTTTGGCAGCTTCTACCTCTGCCCCCCCCCCCCTCAATCCCCTTTTTCTGTCTTCTCCCCATTTAACAGAGCTGTTTTTCATCCCTCTTACTCCTGCTCATCCTTGTGTACTTACAATCTCAGAGGACACACATGCACTGCAATATTTGTGTGTAGACCCCTGCACAGAAAAACACTGGCAGAGGCAACAGAAATAGCAGTAGACTGGGAGCAAAAAGATAACAGCTTCTGCTGCTGTGTGGGTGTGACACAGCTGAGCCTCATTGCTCTAACTCTTTGCAACAGTCTGGGAAAAGGGACGAGGAGACATTAGTACAAAGTGCAGAAACCAGTGGCTTTCTTATTGTCTGTTCTACCACATTGAAAGACTCAGGTGGCTCGTCTGATGTCACCTCTGCTGAGCTCTGAGTTGGTGCTTGTCTCCCACACAGCTCTGCCAGAGAGGCGTTGGCTTTGAAGAACCACAAAAAGCTGACAGACTCAGCATTTTGAGACCTTAAAGTGGCAATAAAATAAGGAATCAGGTTTTCTCTGAGCTGGGAGTTGAAAGGCTGTTCTGTTGCTGATTGGTTTAGCCTGGAGAAAGGTCATGTGTCAAGTCAAGCGGTTTGTCAAGATGATATGTTTGGTTTCACATTTCTGTGTAAAGTGATGCTTGACTAGGGTGACAAGGGCTTCTGCGTTTTTCTAAACTCTTAAGACTAATCCTTGAGAAAAATATGTGTCCTTGATGGCAATATTTTCTAACTGGTTACACAGTAGCAGAGTGGAGGTGTACATTGGGCTGAAGCATTGTCAGTATATTGTACATGACAAAGGAAAAAAATATTGTTATTCAGGATTAAACCAGACTTTTAAAATACATGTAAGCATGTCATTACGGTAAAGTCCTACAAAGTATCATCTCTCAAACCTGGACTAACACATTAAGATTATGTGGAAATTGAGGAAATCCTGCATGTTGTATAAGATCAGTCAGACTCAAATTAGACTTGGTGCATTGCACAACTTCCAAAATTACATATTTCTGAATCATTTAGTAGATTTTGTGTGTGTGTTGGTATGTGTGTATTGATAAAAATGTGTTTGTGGAGAGTATGTGAATGTCGGAGCAGGGAAATGAAAACATTTCCAGTTTATTTGTTGAGGAAATTATTTTGGGTTCACATAAATTTGAAATGATCTATTTAGGTAAAGCAAATTCAGCTAAATGGCAGAGGCACTGTGGAGCAGAACAAAGTGTGCAAGAACCTAAAATGTAACGACAGGACCTGCTATGTTCATGTACACATTTCACTTTCAGGGCACATGTGAGGGAGATCTATTGATGTCCCCTCCAAAAATGACAGAGCTCAAAAGCTGCTGCGTGAGCACATAGGAAGAAAATATGATGGATGGATTGTTTTTATTACAGTATCAGTAATTAGTAATGGTGGAGACTAAACCTATTAAAATCATGTGATTGCTGAAATTGAATGGATCTTTCAGCATGCATTGATCACCAGAAGCATTGCAGCAAAATATTGTTTGGGGAATAACCAAATCAGTGGTAAACCTGGGGAGCAGCAGTGGAATGAACTACACAGAGAAGAGGGGTCCAAAATAATAAAGAAACCATTAGGAAATGCTACATATATTCATTTTTTTCAGTTTCCTTAAGTTCTTGTTCTTGTTAAAGTATAACTTTCATCCGTGGCACTATTTTAGAGGTCTTGATTGCTGAAAAAAGTGCTGTAAACATTTTTGGTCTACCGGTAATCTTCTCATTACACGCTAATCCTCTAACAGTGTTTGTTACCCCATCCTTATTTTGAAATTAACCAACAAAATGGTCTCATCTGCAGCATACGGCTAGCAGATGCAATCTTTTTACACTAAAGCGTGAGTTTTGAGAAGTCATCACATAATTACACAAACCTTGATAGTCCCAAGGCTTACTACTTCTAAGTTGGATGTAGAGATAATAAGGCAGAAACAACCCCAAGCAAGAAGTGTTAAACTGCTGGTAAAATTTTAGATACAAGTATCCACAAGTGAGTGATTACAGAACACAGAGACACGTAACCCCAGGCTTCCTGAAACTGGTGTAACAGCAGAGTACTGCTCACTAAGCAAAATGGCTGAATCTTAGCTTGTTACAAAGTACAAGACCAATCAGATCAAGAAGCAGGGAAGGTGTGGAAATGAGGAGAGGAGTGTGGCATCGTGGTAGGCATGCTGGAGGAGCAACAGCAGAGAAGTGACCATCGAAGTGAGGGGGCTTACCACAACACAGACCAGTCACATATGTTTGAATATGTCTGATAGAGCACATCTGTTGTAATGTATGTTTGTAAAGATGTTGGTTTTGTCCAATTAAAACTGTTTATTTGTGGTCTTAAAATGCTGCTTATGTTTTCAAATACTGGACAGATTCCCCACCAGTGGAGGAATCCCAACAGAGGAAGCTGAAAAAAAAATGATACAACATGTTTTATGTGCTCAACAGAAAAGGCAACAGCTGCTAAAGCTGTTTAAATGAAAAGCTTTGTACAAAGACAGTCCCAGTTAAGCAGCAGAAACGCAGACCTTGTTTCATAATTTCATTAGTTACCTGAACTCAAGAGCATTTATGACCATGTAAACCCAGAGGAATTAATTAATTCTGCCTAACTTAATCTGGGAAATGAGAGATTTCCATTATGACTGAAATATCACACTAAGACTGGCAGTCAGCATCCAAACTGTGTTGTCACCTTTGTGGAATACCAATAAGCAGCCCAGCTAGATCTCTGCTTTTGCTGGGTCAAAAGCAATAAAGTCCCAAAATATTACTATCTGGTAGAAGATATTGGAAAAATCTAAGAAACTTCCTTCAAACTGAAGATTTACTATGTATACGATGAGGCAGGCCATATGGAATCACTTTAACAAGAGTTTTGGTGCAAATAAAACTATGAAACGGGAATGAAAAAACTAATTAAAACAACATCTAGACTTATAAACAAATCTTTCCTCAAAGACTTTACCACAGCAGCAGAAAGCTGCCGGATGCATTCTGACACTCCTAAAACAAAATGCATGTGTCAATATACCATGTGCCATAACTTCTTTTTTGCTTGTTGTTAAAAGAAAACAGATTCTTATTCCCGAAGCAACTCACAGTTGAAGATAACACAGAGAACTGTAGAAGAGCTGCAATCAACACAGCAGGATCCTTCTCTTCTTCTCTGCAGCACATGGAGGGAAGAGAAACACCCACAGCCACACTGACTCTGGCAGAAATTCTGTTTGCTCTCCCCCTTGCCCAGCAATTACTTCCATAAAATTGTAATCTACCTCATCTGCGATGAAGAAGCAAGAGTCTTTGATAATCAGATCATCATCCTTAATCGAAATATTGATTTGAAGGGAACTTGAGTGAAATGCAAAAGCCTCATTACTGTGTGACTCATGGTAAGAGGTCCTGGCCTTCCAGGTGGCAGTGTCCTCATGATTTCTACTTTGAAGTAATGGTGTGTGTCAGGAATCCATTACTTTGGGCCTAATACCCTGCTGCGATGTCGTGAGGGTATATGACACTCCATTTCCTTTTCACTTCTTATCCCCTCTGCCAAGGCTTCATATTCTTATTTTCATCATTTCATTGCACTACAGTGCACCGTCATGCAACAATCTTTGATGGAGCAAGTTTCTGGTAAGTATGCAGGAATCTTAATGCAAATCCGATCTTGAGTCTGGTCATGATTATAATTCAACCAATCCCAGGAGGACAAGAGTCTGACCTCCTTCCTGCCAGGAAAGATTACAAATGGCTGTAATCCGAGTGTCTGTATCAGCATTCAAACACAATCCATCTCTACTTTCTTTTTGTCCTCAAATGGGGTTTTTTGGTGTCCCAGCAGAGCAGAATGCACTCTGATCATGTTTATAAAGATAGGGACTCTTATAGTGCTCATTTGTCAGGGAAAGAGGAGTCAGAATCAAAGTATGTGTACATAAATGTAAATTTAAAGTTTTACTAAAGAATGCTAAACCACTTGCTTCAAGGCTTTTCATTATTCACTATTTAATGATGAATCTGTTTTTAAATGTTTTTAACCTAGTTTGTAATCAAGAAGTAGCTGCTATTCTGCATCTGCTTGCTCAAAATATCTCCACCACTAACTCACCGGCAGCAGTAACTGGAACTATAATGTAATGATGCAATACAGCCTATCTATAAGGAGGTATAGATACTTTCTTTTGAGTTGGCCTAGAAGATGTGAATGCTTCCTCACCAGAGACCATACAAGGAATTTATCTGTCTGTGAGTTCTGAGCTGTTCTCCACAGTCCTGCAGGACATTCATCCTTTATGAGCACAGCAGGCAGCTGAAGAGACTCCTGTTGGCAGCTCGCATCAGCCCAACAACCCACTGACGGTGACTTGATGATGCAGCTGCATGATACCTCAGAGATTTTTGAGCTTCACACAGAGATAACTTCCCATAAAGCATGTTCTAAGAGTGTAGCCTAATGGGATATCTTAGGTGCAGGACCAACTACAAATGTTTACACAGCTGGATGTTGTGGATTTTTTGTTAGAGATTTTGTGACGCCCACCGTGCTGTTCTAGAGGTTTGAGCATGTACTATAGTCATTTTTTTGGAATTCTGGTAAGTTCTGGATGTTTTTATAAAGATCATGCTTAAAGGACAGGCATCTGCTTCTACTGTGTAGTCAGCTTCACAGCATTTAGTAAGGTCTAACCTTGCTTTGCTGAATTAAAGCCTGAAGAGAATCTACTTATTTTTAGACCCTATTGATCTAACGCCCGTTATGTGGCATTTTATATCATATTACCTTTATAGAAGGTTGTGGAGGGAGAAAAATTAGATATATTGCTTAAATATGATTTCCAGCTTCATTTTTCAATTGTAATATTAACAGCAGCAAAAGCAGCAATAAAGCCACTGAACTTGTTTAACTACTGCCATCTTGGGGATGATAACAGAATTTCAGCTGAACACTTCTTAACCTTGTTGTGTCCCTTATTCTTTAGAGGCAGAGCTTAAGATAAAAAACGTATACAATGTGTATTTATCCATGATATACTTTTATTATTTGCAAAGTAAGTCTTTCCCTTTGCATAAGAAAAAAGTAGTAGTCGAAACAAATTCACTGAAAGGCTAATAATGCAGGTTACAAATGAGTTATTTGCATACAAAATAATGTTTTCTCATACAAAAGGCAGAGTGGTTTCACTGTGTTTACAGGATTTTAGGACATAAGGAACACATGGTGCTCAGCTACAATGAATTCACATAATAAAATCATCACAACGATAAAGAAAACACATCTGTAAACACAAACTAACATTGATCCTGGTAACCTTGTAGCTTCAATCACTTTGGCTTAAATACAGGATTGGTTTATTTAAGTTACCAACACCTAAATACTGAGTGTTTTATATTGTAACATTACTTAACTTAAAGCAGTGGTTCACCAAGTATACACAATAATTTACATATTGAACAGTAATCAGGATGTTAGAATGGCTTCCTACATGTTCTCACAAGGAGACAGAAATAGGGTTACCTTAAAAAAAATGCAGCCACTTTAAAGAGCTCCAACTGGTTTTAAGCTGCTGAACTGAAAAGGATGATCAGCTCTAATTTCTTTAACTTAGGCAACCCAGCACACAGAACCAAGAATCAAAGCCTAAAAAAACTATGTTGTCAAATTATGTCTGTGAAAACGTTAGGCATAATTAAGTTTTAGAAGGACTGGCTTTAAAAAACTGATTACTGCAAGTATAAATAGATTACTGGGTTGTACGTACAGCAAAAACAAGTTACAACACATCATATTTGTTCAAACAGGGTTTCAGCCCCTTCTAAACAGGAGTGAGAGAAGCTTTTGGGAGACCCCTCAAATGAAGGAGAACCATAGCTAAAAGCGGGACAGATGACAGTGACTTTACAAACTTAAATTACTGGAAAGAAAGATGTGCTTCAGCTGCATAAACAATAACACTTTTTTTCCAATATCTCCCAAGTTCCTGTTTTTGGGAAGTTTGTGTCACCAACAAATAATCGAAGCACAAAAAGGAAATGAAATAATATCTAAATGAGAGTGGTGCTTTAAAGTGCTTATTTCTAATCACAAAGAACAAAAAGGTCTCTGCTAGAAAACAGGAAGATCACAGCACCCGCCTCAAACGTCATCCTCAGCTGAGTTTTTGAAAGGTAGGAGGGAGAATTTGCTCACAAACTCTTGTGACACAAGGCTACTATGCTTCAGCTCCTTCTCTGAAAAGTGGATGGCTTTTAAAACCCTGTCTTCAAGCTCTTCTACATATTCACGCTGCATCTCAGTTGAGGAGTTGGATGAAGTGCAGTGGCTCATGCTATCCTCATCTGACAATGTATGGCAGTTCTGAACATTTCCATGACCTCTGTGGTGATTACTGAATATTTGGTCTTCAGTTTCAGAAGGCCCCCCTGTGGTACCGACAGGCTTTAAGCAGGCTTTGGGGTTTCCCACTGAAACAGAGTCGCTTTGGGAGAATTGACTGAGCGGAACTGATTCCATCATCACCATTTCTGTCTGAACAACGTTGAGGTTCAACGTCTCCCCAGAGTCCTTTCTGTTGTTTATAGGGAGATTTTTGCATGGACCCACGAGCAAACAGTCTGAGCCAGTTTCACTACTTTCTGTGTCCATCTCCTCCTCAGATCCATCCAGTTCCAGACTGTTTGCTTCCCATGACGTCCCAAAGTCTTTCACTGGAGAATCGAATACGACTCCTTTGGGAAAAAGAGGTTGGGTATATCTTCGTTTAAGGCTAGTACATGCTGATGAGCTGCGCTGCACTTCAGGCTGACTTAACATGTAATGTCGAACGGATTCAGGTACCAGGATTTCATGCCTCTTTTTGCGTGGCAGTAAGGCAGACAAGCTTCCAGGTACACAGTTTCCCACAATGGGCACAAGAGAAGTGGGTTTAATTGCGGAGACGAAATCCTCCAGCTCCTGGTAGGAGGAGTGATCTGAATAGGGTACTACATGGATATTGGGGTGGAAAGAGATGAGAGGTCTGCTGGTTGGCAAAATGACCAAAGTAGGATGTTCTTTGTTCCACTGGTGCAATGCTGAACAGCAAATCTGTGACTGCTCCACAGCTCGTATGCGGCCAGCCCCAGGCTCAGTGGTGAAGACATCGGGCAGTTCCAGAGCTTTCATGGTCTCCATTCTCTCAAAGCTCACCTCAATCCAAGTTTTAAACTCCATCGCCAACTCTACCAGCAGGGATTCCTTACCCAGAGTATACAGGCCTAGAAGACAAGTGAAAAGAAAGCAGTAATCAATGGTTTACAAACCTGACATAATCTGATCAAATTACCAGACAACATCTGTATTTTGATATTGACTTTAGCAGCATTTAATGTTAGACTGTGAATTACTTGATATGTTCACAGTCAAGAACAAGATAAACTTGTTCCATAGTGCTGACAGAAGTGATGGAGAAGTCTTTGCTCTATAGACTATTTTGAATAAAAAAGTAACTAGTTTGTCAAAAACTAGGTCTTTTAAAATAGGCTGTCATCATTTTGCTCAAAGAGCTCTGAATACCCAGAGCGTAAACAAAGAAAATCTGAGGATATACTGTGTTTGCTTGCTACTAATGCCATCCGATCCCACAGCACTGCAGAACACGTACTGTATAGCTGTCAGCGAGCAGAAGAATCTAATGGAAAGTTTTTGAATCTGCCATGTTGTTTACATTCATTGAGGAAAAATAGGATGGTATCTACTCATAGTGAGAGCAGAAACACAAACAGTAGTTTAAATTTACTAGAAAAACAAAGACCCAAAATCATATCACACTTTGTCCATATGCAGCTTTTCAATTTGCAGTTTGAAAACACGTCTAAATAAAATGGAAAAATTCATTATAGTGACTGATTCTAGTCATTTTCATTTGTTTATTCTGTCTGTTCTGCTTGGCACAGCCTCACACCCCCTAACACACACACACACACAGTGCAACAGAGGAGCAGATGCAAAAGAAGAAATATTGAGAACAATAAATGGTACCACAACAAAGTGGAGTTGAATTTAAAAGAATAAACTGGATAAGTCGATTAAATTAATTATATCATAATTTGTTCCACTGACCAGCGCTCATACATTGTTTCCCAACACAACCTATCACATTATTGATTTTTATTTGAAAAAAATGTGTTTCTTATTAGACCTGACTTGTAATACTGGGGGCAAAACAATGTTCCTACATGAACTCGCCTATAACAACATTGTGATCAAGATGTTTCCGAATGATCTCTTTGATTTGTTGAGTGGCTCTCTGTCGAGAAGGTAGAGTACGATTGGGATCACAGTTGGTGTTGTCCAAATACAGCACATCAATAGTTGTATTTGTCCTTAAACATGGCTCACGCAGCATCGATGGTGTGTATCTAAAGTCACCTGAAAATGGAAAAGCAAATGATGAAAAGTAATAGTCATAATGTACACAGAAGAGTATTGTTTGAAAATGAAAATATATCTCTCTTTCTCATATAT